>CM060682.1:150952732-151552732 GCA_030686995.1 Artemisia argyi
AAAGCATTGTAAAGCATCATTTTTGCTTCATTATTTTTACCTATTAATTTTTTTTGATCATCATCTTTGATGTTAGTAACTACGTTATCACCATCAATAATTATATACCACAAATCTATATCTTTAGATTTCACGTAAGTTTCAAAACGGTTTTTCCAATATATATAACCGTTTGCTTCAAAGAGTGGTGGTCTTTGCATAGATTGCCCTTCTTTGTAATTTTCAAAATCCATGGATCGTTTCAAATTTTAAAAGCAATATATTTTAAAAGCTTGAGTAACGTAGCTTTTGATGCCAATTGTGGAAAACTAGAAGGGGGGTTGAATAGTTTATCGATTAAAATCTTTTTAACTTGTTAAGTTAGCTTTGAAACTTTCCGTTTGATCAAAGATATATGCACAAACACAATATATAACATGCAAGTAAATGAAAGAAACGATCAAACCACAACACGAGTATTTATCGTGGTTCGGCTACAAGGACTCTTTTTCCTTGCCCTACGTCCACGCCCCGAGTATCCAACTCGAGAGTTTCTTTCACTAGTCAACAAGCTCCTTTCACCGGCGGAGAAAACCTTACACGTCGCTTATACTTTTACCGACACAAAGCTAAATGTCGAGTTCTTTTACAAGGGCACAACCACTCCCGTTAGTTCTTTTACTAGGGTACAACAACTCCCAACACTCTTTGTATTTTGAGGACTAAAATACTAACCGATCACTACTGAAAATACACAATCAAATGAAGTGTAAACTACACAAGTCTACACAATGCTAAGCTAACAAGTCTTGCAACGTTGTGTTGAATACTTGTTACTTTTAGTAAGCTCGTGAATCTCTTTGCTACAAAAAGAAACTTCACATATGAAATGTTAAGAGGTTAGATGAAAGAATGAATGTGTGTGTGAAAATATAATTTCAAGTGATGAGCCAAAATTCAACTTGTGGCTCAATATTTATAGCCAAAACCTTCTGCAGGTCTGGCGGATCAGGCGGACCCCTGATAAGGGTTCCGCCCGTGTACCTCCAGGGTACCACCGGGCTTGCAGTTGGTTTTGCAATAAATCTTGCAAACCAAACAAGGTCTTGTCTCATAACTCCTAGCAACCAAACAATGTCACATCTCATAATAATAAGTCAAATACAAAGCTTGCAAGCAACAACAAAGTTAGTCAAACACATTTCTTTCCATAAATGCATAATGACAAAACTTGCCATAAATGTGATGTGACAATTTCTAATTTAAGAAATAAACTTGTGTTGTGTTTTATGAAATGTAAAATGTAGCAAAAGTCTAGTTTATGCAAGTCTTTAAAAATAAGATTATGTTTTACTTAGAAACAAAAGTTTACATTTGTCATTAACAAAACTTAGCGAAGATCGTAAAATATAAATAACGTTTTTAGGCGATATTTGTATTAACACATACTAAATGTGATTTTCGCCCGTTTATATAGGCATGAATTATGTTAAATCATTAATTATTCTTGCAAACTTTCGCAACCCTTGCACTTCATCTAACCGACTTTAATTCTATACTAAATGCCATGTGATCAATTCGGGCAACCCTTGCACTTTTCTCCTTTCATGATTGTATAGTTATTATGAGGCTGCATTGAATTCCGAGAATTAGCTATCTTGTACTCTATGCAACTACTAAACGACTCCAACTTGTTTCTAACTTTAAAAACTATGTCATCATAAATCCACATTAAATTTAGGGACTGAATCTTATAGTATTATAGATAGATACTCATTATAGTAACCCACAGTACTTCTTGAATATTTAGTTTTTTTTCTTTCTCTTTATAAGTAGTCTTTTACTTGTATTATCCTTGTATGTGGGACAAATATAACAATCATTGTTTTTAGAGAACTAAATATTCTTAGTATAATGTAAGTGATTTTTAAAATTCGATAACCTGTGACTATGCGTTATTGTCAACTACTTTAACCTCATACCTTTACAATATACCAGCTACTAACTGAGTATTGTCACAATATCGTGTGGATAATCTACAGTTTTTATATGAAAAATATTGTTATTGCATAAAATGATTCAAAACTAAAATTGTCGTCATCCGTATATCTATGTATCGTAAAATATAGAAATAAAAGAAATTTTTGCTAAATATTACAATTGCATGGTACCCGCAGCTGCAACGCGGGTACCCTGCTAGTGTTTCTTAATTTATTTTCCTTCTTTAATCTTACAATGCAATATGCCAATAATAATGGCTTGTTAGTAACGTATAAAAAGATACATAGAATGTCTTAGTGTCACTAGTAAACTGTTTTTTTTATTTATTTATTTATTATTTTATTTTTTTATAATATAGGGTTATAATGTTGATCAATATATGTAGTCTTAAGTCTTAAAACAAGCTCAGATATAAAAACACGAATTTTTAACAAAAACAAATCATATACGTTGAAAATGCATATGAACAAGCCTAAAAAAACACAATATTTTAGGGCTGATGATGTTATATTTCTATGTTGCTAAGAATTGTCTAAGTATGTGTACTTTATAGTTCTTAGATTTATTAAAACTAATACTATAATAAATAATTTTGCAACTAAAAGTATTTTTATATTTAGAATACAAATTATTCGAGCAGTAAGATTCCTAGTTGTTGGCCCAAGGGATTTGTGGGTTTAAAGTTTTATGTTATAAATAGTTTATCAATAAAACATAAAATCCATGGGGTTTTTAAAGTATAACATGGAATCGGACTGGTCTGAACCTCATACTTAGGTGGCTAAGTTGAGCCGCCTTTTTATGTCACCCGTCAAAACCTAGCCGTCACCTTTTAACCTAATTCTTGTTACCGCAGTCATAATATATATTGTTCTATTTTGTTCAAACTCTATGCATGCAATATTTTACTCCCTCCTACCGTTATGTTTACTTTTGTAGATTTTTCAAGAAAAAATAAATAAATAGCTGTGAGCAGTAGCAATGAGCTGTGGGAAGTACCTGCGAGCTATAGTCATAGCTCACTGCTCACCGCTCATAGTTTTTTTAAAGAAACATTGGAAAAATGAGTTTTCCTAAAAAATAGCAAAGCTCACCGCTCTTTTGACAAACGAAAAATAAAAATCAAAAAGTGCATTGCTCACCGCTCATCGCCTCAAAAAGCTCCAAAAAGCTTTGCGTCAAACATAACCAAATGAAATTATACTTTGTTTTATTTTTTTTTTCTCTCTGAATATACATTTGCTTTACAAACATAGAAGACAACCAATAGATAATTTCTAAGAAAGTATTGTCACTTTTATGGATATTTTAAATGGGTTACAGCTTAAGTAGCGCACACTTGGTTTTCTTTTTCTTCTTAATTTGATATCTCTACATTATATTCATTGTGCTTATCGTCTTACTAATGTCATTTAAAAGAAGGATGACGTTTCCATATTTCTTAATATATAATAACAATTTAGCAACAACATGTTACTACACATGATGAAATCAAATAAATAGTTAAAAGAGACAAATACTTACACCACATTTTTTGATTCTTTCACCACAATATCACATAATTGATGCACAAGTTACAACACGATGTATGCATAAGTATGGTGTGTGCATAAAAAAATATGATGTAAGTATCACTTCTCACAAAATATATATACTTGGATGTTACTAAGCATTACAATCCCTTTTTTATACGATTAATTTTTAAATCGTAGATATATATATATAGACGAGTTAGACATTTATAATGTGTATAACATTTAATCATAATAATCTGCATATTACAAGTCTTGAAATCATACTTTGTCCCCTAATTTGACCTTTGTGTACCATCAAGGATCACACGCATAAGCAAGTGAAAAGGAAAGCCAAAAAGCAAAATTTTGGTAATGTAGGGTATGGTGGAGATCTAGTAGGGATCACTTGCCTTAATATAGGAGAATTAGAGAACAATCCCATTTTTTTGCTTTTTTTGTCTATGACCTAATTTCTTTATCCTCCATATATCCACCAACCTCAATTTGGGCATTTTGTTTGTTATGGAAATAGTCCAAACAGCTGTGTAAATGGAGTACATGTTTTGAAAAGAAACACAATATTGGGAATTACCGGTTTAATCTCTTATATATTTTAGTTCTTCGAGATTTCCATCGATGTTCAAATACGTACAGTACTGAAAGCATGTTGAACCATGCTATCGAGCAGTTCAAAACACAATACGGTCGTATAATTTATATTCGATTTATACCAGATTTTAAAGTAATTAAGATCATCTTTTGGTCTTTCACCAACTATGTGTGACGGCCAACATGAACTTTCATGATTCTACATTGGCGACTTGCTAAATGCTAAAAGCCTAGTAAACTTTCACCATGATATAATCTGGTGTAAAAGCAAACACTACTATATAGGAGTATTAAACTTTTGGGAAGAAAGTTAAGTGTGTTTTATAGGGTTTATCTCAATAGTTAATTGTATTGTCCAAATAAATATATTTTACGTGTTTAAGCTTTAAGCTTATATATAGTCGCTGTCATTTTCTTTCTTAAACAATATTTTACCGTAAAATAATCACCCTGAATGGAGAAAAAAAAGTTGACAATAATAAAGTCAAGGCTGTAGTTTAATTTGGTCATGGTGAGTGACAACGAAGGACCTAAACTAGACATAGAATGAGTATTTCTTTAGAAATGAAAAGCTTATTATTCACTACAAAATGATCCCCATAATTATTCAAAACACTAGCTCCCCAAAGGATTTAATTGTTGGTGAATCAGTAATAACTTGATCGTATTTCTTAATGGTATCTATATACTTTTATTTTATGGTTAGTTTTCTTTGACTTCACTAACTGCCGTGAGTCTGTATGAGGTCAATCAGTAGTTGATGGAACTCTGTTATGCATGTGGATGATTGCACAAGGATATCGTATTAGGATACCTATTGTAATGTTTAAGATAGGGAAAATTTCAATTGAGTGCCTAAAATCGAATTTTATATCACAATTGAGTCAATTTTCATACAAGTTCTAATTTTGGTCATGTGCGACGTGTGCTACTGTGCGACTCCATACATTGTGCGACACGTGGTATGACCCCACTATCATATCAACTATTTGCTGACCCCACTGCTTTTTTGTTTTATTCCAATATGGTGTGCGACTGGCGGCTGTGCTACTTGTACTAGTGTGCGACTGGCGGCACGCAATCTTTCTTAGATTGCATGAGGAAGGAACACAAACCCACTTGTTTATTTTTTTTAATAATTATTTTTATTTTTTCAAACTCTTTTTTTTTTGCAGTTCTTCTTCCTGAATAAAAAGTGTGTGTGTGTGATGCTCCCATGTTACTGTTCATTTGTAATTCATAATTAAGATTAATAATAATGATTGATAATAAGGTATGTTTTACTGTTTATATGTGAATATGTGCTTGTTTTTGTTGATTATTACTATGATTTGATAGGCATTTATGTTATAGATGTATTAATCATCTTAGGTATTAAGATACCTTGATTTCCCATTATAAATAGTTCCACAACCTAACACAATGTTATCACTACTTTTCCGATCATCACCTACTACTTTTCCGATCATCAATTCCTTTCATAGTATCTCTCTAACTAAATCTGATAATGGCTTCAACAAATTTCCCATTTCATGACCGCCTAGCAGTAGAAGCTCGATCCTTGAGCAGGGCTCGACAATTATTTGTCTACTTTGAGAGGCTACGTGCAGCCAACCTCGCCGAGGAGGAAGAGCTGCGAGCGTATGTGGAAGAGGCCCGGCATAGAATAACAGAGATAGATCTGTATTTGTTCGAGCTCGGCCAGGTATTTGGCTCGACTGTGCCTGCCCATGGCCGTCGTATGCTCAGGCTTGCTCGCTATCAGGATGTGTCAAGAATACTCTTGTACACACGTGCAGCAGATGAGGCCCGATACAATGCCGATCTACTCAGGGAGTTTATTGGCAGTGTGTTGCGTCTATAGGTGTTGGTGGTGGTGGGTAGGTCTAGGGTATGAATGTTTGGTAGTTAGGTCTAGGCTACTTTGGCATTTATGTATGGTTACTTTACGCGGTTTTCTAATGTACGCGTTAAGTTTTTATGTAAATATTCGTTTTTAATGGAAATCAAGTATTATCTATATATTGTTGGTTTTTGTACACTTAAATGATGATACATTCATAATTAAATGTGATACGTTGCGATAAATTGTGTTGTCTAATAATGTTGTTCTTTGCCTTCTGAAATTGTTATAACTCAGTAAAGGAAAAAGCTTATTTGATGCCAATACAAAGGAAAAAGGTTATGAAATTGTTATAACTCAGTAAGGAATGAGGTTATTTGATCGTTGCTTCTGCTTTGATTTTGAGCTTGTGGAATGGTTTTTAGATGTTGCGTGTGGGTGTTCAAAGTTGTCTCTGGTTCTATTTACCCCATTAGCCATATTCTATTTACCCAAGGAGGAACCCTAATTCTAGTTTTAGTATAAAAAGCTTCATTGTAAGCCATGGTTTGGCAATTAGGAAATTAGGTTTTAGTAGGTAGTTTTTTTAGGAGTAGTTTAGTCCTAAGCTTATTTGCTATTTATCTGTTAAATTCACTCCTTATCTTCAAGTTTGTTGTGATCTTTGACCCATGCTAGTTTATCTTAGATTTAACAGTAAAAATACCAAATCTGACCCATGATGGGGTGTTTGGCACAGTGGAAAATCTAGGGATAAAATCAACTTTGGTAACATAGATACTTCGAATCAGTTGTAACTTAATCCAATCAGTAGTTAAAGGTCAATTTTTAGCAATTCCTATTAGTTTCATAGCCTATCATTTAGTTATCTAAATATCTTGGTTCATAACTGCTTTGAAAATCATGCATCAGGAAGATTTAGTTTAAGTTTCTTTTAGTCGTTATTTGTGATTCAAGTAGGACTAAGGTAACATGTTCAAAATTATGGTTCAAAAATTTGCATACTAGTTTCCACCCATTTTCAAAGTCGCAGGCACTTTTTTGCCCATTGTGAGGTTACTGCACAACAGTTAGGAATAGCCCCAAACTCACATTGACCTTCATTTTTAATTTGCTCATTATTAGGACATTAGCTCTGAAAATTGATTTATTGTTTCTTTGTCAGCTTGTTAACAACCTTATATTTTTCTTTTATTGTTAGTGCTTCTTATGCTTGCTTCTATTTACCCCATTAGAGCTGCCTTGTAGTTGTTCAAAGTTGTCTTTGCTTCTATTTACCCCATTATAAGTTACTATATTAGTGAATTCCCATCACGGTTTTGTTTGTGTATATCTTTGGTCCGCGCATCCTGCACTATTTTTTATTGGTGAATGGTTACTTTCATTTGTTGACATTTATTTCAGTGTAATTAATTTAGGGATAGTAACATAAATTGTGGTTTATGGCAATTTGTATACCTTTTTTCTTTGTCAGCATTTTGTTTTTCTTCCACTTACCGGCTGTGTTTGTTTATTAATGTAGGGATACCTACAGAATTCGAAGGTCCATGTCAGAAGCAAAGTTCGATACTTTCCGTTAATCAAGGCAAGGTTAGATGAAAAGAGGCGTACTTTATTCAGGTCAACATGTTTTGGACCATGGTTAGATATAACTTATGTTGATAACGACGAGATGATTGTTCATCACATGTTGGAAAAGCAACTGAACTCCGATGATAAGCACTATGATCTCTCAATTGTTTATCATGTTAACGGACATCTTTTGCATTTTGGCCGTCGCGAGTTCCAACTCATTACTGGTTTCAAATTTGGAACTCCTACTTTACGTGGGTTTAGGACAGGTCCTTTGAATTTCCGTGATCGTGTTTTTCCAGACAAGATTGGTGAGCATTTAAAAAACATTGATCTACTTGCGTTAATTGAGGATGACGAGGCTTTTTCCAAAATATCTGATGAAGACGCAATTCGTGCGTGCCTGTTGTTAGCCTTGGAGGTGATTTTTATGGGTCGTGAATTGATATCTGTAGTGGCTGATCCTTTAATTAGAATGGTTGATAGTTTACAAACATGGAACGATTTTCCTTGGGGGGAACACATTTGGCGTATGTTGTATGATGTTATTTTGAATGTCAACTCATTTAAAAGGGATGCGTTTCATAAGGCAGTTAATATGAACCGTAAGTTTCAACCTTCTTATTCATTGGGAGGGTTTATTTTGCCATTCAAGGTTAGTAATTTCCCGTACCATTTTCGTACTTACATTATTTTGCACAAGTAACAAGTTACAACTACATAAATTTGCTATTATTTTAGATTTGGATTTTAGAAGCATCTGTCCAGAGTGGCCGGTGGTGGAGAAAGGCGCCTGATATTTTACCTAGAGCTGTAGCATGGACTAAGAAGGTTCCTTTTCAAGCAAATGTGAATTTGGGGGACCTTTTTCCAGAGGTATGTTGTATACGTAATATTCTGGTATTTTTATTCGATAATTGTCAACGACGTGTTAGTGTTTATAGTATTCAATGAAGTATTGACGTAAAACTTATTAAGCTTCTGTTTGTGCATAACCCTCATTTACGTTTTTATTGGTTTGTTAGGGTGAAAAAAGTATCTGTGAATTGTATCCATCAAGGGCCGAGGGAGCGTCTGAATCGTTTAGGCGTAGTGTTAAGTTTTTTAATTGGTATGTGCCTAGACCACCGCCTGTTGCTGAAGTTGGGCTTGTTGAGGAGTATTTTCGTAAAAGAAGTGAAGCACGGAAAAAAATGCTAGCTGAAGATGCTGAGGAAGATATGGAAAACCGTACGAATCTGCGTACTGTTTCTATCATGAAACGTGTTGAGATTATACAAGAAATGTGCGGAAGTTTGCTGAAGCTACCGGCTGAGGTTCAGAGTCTGAAAGGACGTGTCCACAAACTTGAATCTGTTATTCATGTATAATTTGTAATATAACATTATGTTAAGATTCAGGTTGTTTATATTAAAAAATTATTGATGTCCAAATTCTTTCTTTTGTAGATTATGACTCGGAAAAGAAGGGCTGGAGATACGGTTTATGACTTGAAGAAGGTCGAGCTTAATTTTGCGCAGGACAGCAAAAAAGTAAGTTCCCATTTTTTTTAATTCTGATTTCGTTGTTGGTAAAAGATTTTTGCGCTTACTTTGTGTTCCTTATCCTGTACTTGCATATCTTATAGGGTAGACTGGAATTTGGAAGTAACATTGAGACTGATCTTGCTAACGAGTATTGCACAAACTTAAATGACGACTTTCTGGAGTTGTTTGACGGGCCGATTCAACAAACACAGAAATATGATGTGCGTGAGCATCATGAGGCATGGCAGAAAGCATTTGGCACCGGTTTACAGGTTTGTACAACCTGAACTTGTAAAAAACTATATTTGCCACATAACGGTTTTTCTTATAAGTTAAAACACATGTTAAATGTTTCGGGATGTAAAAGTTGAGGAGCTAGCTGACGGAGATGTTGAACAGGTTTGTTTTTACATTCACATCAATAATCTAGTGCATTGTATACTTTAGCATCGTGTGGTCATTTATGTTTTATCTTGTGAATTGTTGAAGGATGAATGGGTAATTTTGGATGATTGTGACAAAGTTGATAAGCATGAGGCTGAGTTACGTAGGTTGGCTTCGGTTAGAGATGAAACTGTACGACTTAGACAGGAAGAGGCTAAAAGATTTGTTGATGATGGGGTCATGAAACTGCCTCACATGAAACTTTGTTTAAATCGTCCTGGACCAAAGAAGAGGCTAAACAATATATGTAGGAAAATATTTATATAAGTCGCACATCAGTTAATTCGCACAGTCGAACAATATAGTAATAATGTTACAATTTAAGTTTCAACCTGCCAAAATTGAAGTCTAGTCACGTCAGTCAACCTAACATGCATTAACCCTCATTAAATGTCCACATTCAGTTCAAGTAGCACAGTCGCACACTTCAATTATTAATTTGTAATAGGTGTGCAAATCTAGGAAATATATTGTATTAAAGTCATGTCTTATGTCAATCACTTAGTTCACCAACAACCAAAATTTAATGCATACAACTATTTAATGCTTATAAAGTAGTAGCGCAGTCGCACACTAGTGGAAGTCAGTTCAAGCAGCACAGTCGCACACTTCAATTGTTAATTTGTAATAGGTGTGCAAATCTAGGAAATATATTGTATTAAAGTCATGTCTTATGTCAATCATGTCAATCGCTTAGTTCACCAACAACCAAAATTTAATGCATACAACTATTTAATGCTTATAAAGTAGTAGCGCAGTCGCACACTAGTGGAAGTCAGTTCAAGTAGCACAGTCGCACATTCCATGTTGCACACTTCAATTGTAAAATTTGTAATAGGATAACAAATCTAGGAAATATATAATATTAAAGTCATGTCTTATGTCAATCATGTCAATCAATTACTTCACCAACAACCAAAATTCAATGCATACAACCCTTATAAACTATTAGCACAGTCGCACACTAGTGGAATCGTGTGTATATATGTATATGTAGTCTTGTTACTAATTATAAACAAAATAATATCCAAAATTGACTATGAATTCACAGACAAACGATGACACGCCAACTAGTAATGACCTTGGGGGACTTACTCTACAAGAGGACATTTTATGGAAATTAGAAGAGGAACGTTTAAGGCAAGCCTTCGAAGAAAATAATAAAATACAAATGAAATGGGAAGAAAGCTTTAGGAAAAAGGTAGAGGACGAAGAACATCAAACACGACTAGACAAAGAAGCTGCAGCATCAATTTTAGCAGAAGAAGCAACGAATGAACGGGAATGGCTGGCAAATATAAAGAAAGAACAAGATGAAGAAAATGAGTTTTTTTTGGAATTTGGTTGTTATCCATATCAGGTATTTCAAACGGATTCTGAATATGAAACCGACTAGTTTGTTTGTATTACATTTGAGTTCATGAAATTAAAAAGGTTGTTGCATTTTCCGCATTTTCTAGTAGCACGGTAGCACACTTATAAACAGTCGCACATTGGTTACCACCTACCTTCAACACTATTTACCTTTTTGGGTACTATAAATAGTGTGTACATCATGAATAATGCTTAAAAATCACACACACACACACATGCTAAATTTCCTTGTTCATCATGAATAATACTTGCAGCCATTGCGGAGCTTTGACAACGATTACCACGTCATGGACAGATCGTAATCCGGGACGTCGTTTTCGGCAATGTCCTAACTGTGTTTTTAGCCGTTGGTACGACCCGCCGATGTGCGCCCGATCCGTTGTTATCATACCCGGATTGTTGAGAAGGATAAATAACCTTCAAGAAACTTCAATGCAGAATGCAAGCAGTGCACAAAGAATGAAAGTTCTTTTGTATTTTTCATGGTTCTTTTTTATTATGTATTTTGTTTTGAATTAGTCATAAGTGTCTTTGTAGAAGTATTCAAGTTATGTTAGAAGTATTCAAGTTATGTTTAAGCTTTCTAATGTATTAATGTTTGCTTCATTTCTACTGTACTCATTTTGACTACCTAATGGTGTAATGAATTACTAACATCTTCTTTGCTGCATGTGGTTGGTATTGGTATATTACGAATGTTAAAGTTAAGCATGTCTAAATAAATACCCAGGAATACACAATAACAAGGAATTGATGAAATTGAAGTTCAAACACAAATAGTTTCAAAGTCAATAACATAAAATACTGAAAATGGAATACAAAGAAACTGAGTTTTCTTGTTTAATAGTTAATAACATAAACCTACATGCATGGTTTCAAAGTAAATGACATAAAGCACTGGAAACATAAAGGGATTGTTTTTTGTAATTCAAGTCTAACATTCACATTTACTTTAGATAAGGATTAGGCACGATCATCTTGTACTTCCAATAGAAAGATGTGAGTTGCTCACGATACGCTAAAGCTACCTCAACGGGATCACTTGCAGCCAGCGATAAGTGATGTGTTAACCTGTATAGGAATATGCAAACCCACACGCCACAGTCACCGTATGTAGGACCTTGTATCGGCAGATTCTGCGCCCACCTAAAGGTTATACAATACGTCGAGTGGTCAATGTTCTTCCTCTCTAGGACCTCACTTTCATACAGGTACAATGGGAGATGCTCAGCAAGAACATTCATCCAGTTCTCCCACCACGGTCGTGCCTCTTCATCTGGATTATCTGGTCCACCAAGGCTATCATATAAGGTTATGACACCGGAACGAATATCAAGTTCTGCTAAAACCCAATGAACTTCTGTTTCGTTCACAGGGAAATAAACCTACAATTACATGAAACAAAAGTAAAAGTCAGTTTCCAAATGAATTCTATCTCCTATGCATCTAGCATGATACACCAAATACACTGGAATAGGAATTGTTACCTTCTGCACAGATTCTGCAAACCAAGGTACACCGTAAGTAACCCCGTCAGCATAATACAAAGGCATTTCACGATTCAATATGACGGTGCTGAAGAATGGGCTAACGGCAACCCAATCGGCATCGCGCGGTATGAAGTGCATCATATACAAGACCCACAGTTCTACGTGCTAGAAAATAGAAAATTGAAAAATTAATGTACAAGATTTGTAATATAAAAGATTTAGGCCAAATAACCCGATAATGGCTCAAGCAGTTTAAAAAGAGCATATTTATAAGCAATAGTTTACCAAGTTGACACAAACTTTGACCAATTGATAACTAAATAACACAGATAATGGCTCAAACAATTGGAATAAGCACTTAGTGAATAAGCAATACCATAATCAGATGAAGAAAATAGCAAATGCTCAATGAAAACAGTAACTATAGGTATACTGGAACTAAAATGAACAACTAATCAGGCTAAATAAGCAGTCCCAAAAAGCTCATAAGTAAAAGCTAATGGGAGCAAAAATCATAGAAACCAACTGAGTCTACAAATAAACCAATAGAAGTGATGGTAGATCCAATTTACCTATCTAAAAGCCACCTAGATATACACTAAAAACAGATGGATCAGGGGATATAGCAGCTTAAAGAAGCAAGTTACAAGATATTTTCATATAAGCAAATGAGACTCAATTTGAAATTTTCTTATTGATTATAACTCACAAGCTGAAAAGGTAAATTGACTTTTAATGTTATATCCTACTGTTTTTAAGTTCAACTAAGCCTAAATTCAACCTAAGTGACTTAACTAATCCAAACACAACCTCTGTAAAACAGCCTATATCAGCGAACCTCACTTATCCAAACACCCCGTAAGTAACTGATGCAACTAAACCAAAACAGCAAACCAATGTAATATCAATCCAAACCACAGCTACTGTACTACTAGTGGAATCGTGTAACCATACATGAACCAAATCTCACAGATCTCATATTTCAACCATTTACAATCTATAATATGAATATCAAAATGACATACCGCATCCGACAACCAACCTTAAAAATTATTTCAACACTAACAAAAATAAATAATTACGAATTTTATAAACCAATTAACATTAAAAATGCATTTTTAAACAAAAAACAACAAAATTAAGAATCATACAAACGATTAACCTAAAAAATAATTTCAACAGTAACAAAAAAAATAATTACGAATTTTATAAACCAATTAACATTAAAAATGCATTTTTAAACAAAAAAACAACAAAATTAAGAATCATACCAACGATTAACCTAAAAAATAATTTCAAACAATAAAAAAAAAAATAACGAATTTTAACAACCAAAATTATGAATCATAGAAACGTACGCTTTGCCGTCTCCACGTCTCTTGTACCAGTTCTTGTTCTTCTTCATGTTCAGGATTCGCCTAAATCAAATAAATACACAAAATTATATTAAAATATAAACACAAAAATCGTAACAACAACCGGGTAAAAATCATAAAATGTTAACTTACGGTTTGACGTCTCTTCTTCTCCATGTAAAAATCAATTAAATCGTAACACCAACCGGGTATAGATCTGCCAATGTGTGTGTTTTTGTAGATCTAGGTTTGAAAACTATGAATAGTATTAGCGCGATAATCGAGAAGTAAAATTATTAAAATACTTAGAATAGTAAAAATATTATTATTAAACGGTTTGTGTTCCTTCCCCATGCAATCTAAGAAAGATTGCGTGCCGCCAGTCGCACACTAGTACAAGTAGCACAGCCGCCAGTCGCACACCATATTCGAATAAAACAAAATAGCAGTGGGGTCAGCAAATAGTTGATATGATAGTGGGGTCATGCCACGTGTCGCACAATGTATGGAGTCGCACACTAGCACAAGTCGCACATGACCAAAATTGGAACTTGTATGAAAATTGACTCAATTGTGATGTAAAATTCGATTTTAGGCACTCAATTGGAATTTTCCCTTTAAGATATATATATGTGTTTGAGTCATGCTAGGATATGTGTTGGAGTCATATTAGAATAAGTATTTGTGTTCATATGAGATTATCTCATAAGCATCTATATATTTAAGGTTTCGTATCATTAATGAAAATCAATCAAGTTTAAAGATCAAAATATATATCATTCTTCTATTCTTTTTTTCTGACGGAGCTTGCATCACAAAAGGATGCTACTATCGATACTACCTTAACGGATCGTATCCAAGGGCACAGCTACATAGGGGCGGGAGGGGGCGCCCGACCTCCCGAAATTTATTTTGCGATGTAAGGGGTATATAGTTTTCGTGTAGAAAAATTTCGGTATATTCGGTTTTGACCCCTCAAAATTTCGGTATTACCCGAAAAATAGCGTTAGAAAAAAAAATATAGATCTCAACCCTTCATTGAAAATTTTCTACCTTCGTCATTGGTCGTATCAAACTCTCTAATATCCCACTTCTCTTCAATGTAAGCATTTTATTTTCACACTGTTTCGTGGATTGACTGAAACAAAATAAAATATTATGAAATGTTAGGTACAAATAATTAAAAACATAACAATTATAATCAAAATGTTTTTCAAATGCTAGTTTAATGCGCTTCCGAGTAATGATGGACAGTATATAAACCGCGCAAAAATGAAGTTAAATAAGAGTGACGATCGCATGCAGAAGAAACATTTTTCAGTTATAATCAAGTGATCAATATGAACCACTAATTTTTCTAAAAATATATAACTAAAACTAAAAAATATGTTATGACTCATTCTCCTTTATTGATATGTTCCTTTATATTTCTTTTCTCTCATGAATATAAACAGGTTTATACTTTATAGTCATTTTATATTAAAAATGTGTCACGCTTAAGTTGTAAGAACTGTACTTACGTCGTTGAAGATGGTGGCGGTTGGAGGAAAAGTTTTGAGGAAATTCTTTCTTTACCCCAAAGGTATACATGTGTGTACCTCATATGCTTAAAAAATTTCCAACTTTCCCAAACACCTCTCTCTCCCAATAACCCTCCCAGAATATTGACAAGTGTCTCTTTGATTCTCACACTACACTTACCTAATACACATTACTTGTATAAACCATCTCTTTCTCTCTCACCACACATTCACAGCAGCTTCATCTATATCATCACTAAATCCGTTCTAAAAATACTCTCACCTATATCATTCACAGCAGATTCGGATCTAAAAATACTCGACAAAACCAAACACACAAAAAACCCAGTTAAACAATACTCAAAAATCATCACCACTCTCTTCATCTATATCATCACTACAAAAAAAACAAAAACAAAAACAAATCCGACACATAACCTCCGGCAACAAACCACACCACCTCCGGCGACACACTAATCGTACTGTTCCGGCTTCAAGATCTGTATACAGGTCTCTGGTAGGTATTGTTTTTCATTTTAGATCGATGATGGGTTCTTCAAAACTTGCAAATCTATAAAGATTTGATAACAAGTTTAAATCTGAGATTTCTATGTTTCATTTCTTTTTAAATTCGAAATATGTTGGTGGGTTTAGGAGAGTGTGATTTTTCAGATCTATGTTGTTCGTGTGTTTAGATGATGAGATCGTTAGGAAGATGAATTGTTGATTGTGAGAGATGAATTTATCTTCGATTTGTAGAGATGCATTTCTTTGTGATGGGATGATGCATATAATAATTATTGTTGTTGGAACCTTTTGAGATAGATTATAAGATTTGATGCATATAATAATCATTTTTGGATGAGGTTTTGGGCTTTGATTCCATCAAATTAAATTAGACTAGACTTTTTTATAACTAAACATATAAAGAAAAGTGAGTACTCTGAATATTATGGTGGGTTTTGGTTGTTAAGAGTGGTGGTGGTGACGTGTGGGTGTGGATCGTGGTTGGTAGTGGCGGGTGATGGAGGGCGACTTAGGCGGCTATTAGTGGTGGTGGGTGATGGTGGTGATTTGGGTTTTCTGTTTTTTTGTTTTGTTTTGTTTTTTTAGGTTGAAGATAAAGTTGGTGTTTTGTGATGGAGTTGGATCTGAGTGAGGTACCATAAGTGTTTATTTTAAATGGTGTTAGTGGTGGTGGTGAAATGGTGTTAGCGGCGGCGTTTGATGCGTGGGAATCGCAACAGGCTTTACCTCTCGAGGGATCTCGAGAAGCTTACAACCCCCACCAGGCAGTGTACCTGATCGTTGTAGTATAGTATAGTGACAAGTACCGGGGGATTGATCGTTCAGCTTAGGAATAGTGTCGCTAGGATTAGAAAACCTAATTACTAGTTCTAAAGGTGAGAGATGATTATTTTTGTGTTTTTATATTTTTTAGAAAGCAATTAAAATCTCGGGTTTTGAAAGAGTGGGCGGAATTAGTTGATATTCAACTAACCCAAAACTAATATGTAATCAAAATAAAATACTAAAAAATGAAATTAAACTAATTTAACTAAGGTTGTGAGCAGTAATTGGAGAAAATGTGTTTACTTAGACTTCACTACTCCCTAGATATCTTTTACACGTTAATTACTTGTTATAATTGTATGGATGACGGATTGTATTCCTTAATACCATTCATGGGGTGGCATACATAACTCCCCAATTCTATGAGCTCTTATCTCCTCCTACACCATGACCCAGCACAACTATAGGGATTGTAAATAGTGGCTCATGCATTAAATACAACCAATAAAGACCTAGTACGCCTCGGTTCATGTTTCTTAAGACGTTCAAGCATGTTACCATTTGGAGATCTGCCAGTTTTCTTAAGCCTAACATATAAAATCATTCATCCAAGACAAGAATAAACAAGTAATCAACACATAATCAATATCTAGGTTTCATTAGATCTAAGCAAACACAAAAAAGATCTAGCCTAGCATAATGGAATTGAGACAAGAACAAGATATAGACAACCAACACATAGACATATTGATTGAATTAGAAGAACACTTATCTCAATTACAATGCAAGGTATCAAGGGTTTGGAACCCTTGAAAAACCTGTAAAAGTTGCACCAAATTCGTCTTTAGGGTTTCTCCAAAACTTCTCCTTTTTTTTAATGTGAAAAACTAGAAAACTATATATAGGAAAACAAGGGTGACGGCGTCAAGAACAAGGGTGTGACGCCGTCATCTCGCCGCCAAATACTTCCTCGGACGGCCTTGATCTACTTAAGACGGCCTATGTGACGTCGTCATCAACCACGGTATTTTATTCTTGGGACTTTGACGCCGTCAAGAGCAACTCTTGACGCCTTCATGCACTGTTCCCAGCATAGAAATTTGAGACTTTGCCGTTTTCTTCACTTTTAGGCTCCAAAAACGTCCGAAACGGCTCCTTTTCCAGAATTCACTCTCCAAGTACCTAAAATCACAAAAGGAACGATTTAGGGCAATATTTGATCAAATAAAGTCGGATTCGGGCTTAAATGACCCCCTAAAAGAGGACCATTTTTCGCCTCATCATATACCCTTACACTTGAGATTTGCTTGTCCTCAAGCAAATGCGCTTTTATTCTACTCAAAAGACAAGTTAGGGGTCATTTAACACTAATATAAAAGTAATTACAACAAATAATCGTTCCACTAAAGACCAATAGACAAACACGGAGGTCATACACAAGCACCTCACAAATAGTGTTTAGATACTCACATCTCTCGGGTGTAATAAAGTAATATAACATTATGGAAATGGAAGATATCTCTCACTACCTGTCATAGCAAAATAGATTACCATAGGCTTGGGAAAGGATCAAACCTCCACCACATGGCGTAAGCACCTAGGATAAACTATCAAAGAGGTCTTTTAAAGGGTTGTAACGTTAGGTATAGGGATATGAATTACACGGTTTTGTTGGATAAAGGAAGTTTTACTGGTGGCGAGTTAACAATCTTGGTTAATTACATGTACAAGATGGCGTTGCTAAGCCAAGACTAGACTCGACTTAAGCTAACAAATGAAAAATAACAAAAACATAAAATAAACATAGAATGAAAACGGGATGGTAGTCCGTATGTTTTTTCTCTTTTTTTTTTTTTTTTTTTTTTTTTTTTTTTTTTTTTTTTTTTTGCATACACTCTTACCCTACTATCCAAAATAATACATCATAGGGGATGAGAGTTCCCCTTACACTTGAATCTTTACATACTTTGCATTAAACTAATCTAATGACTCGAATTAAGAAAATCAAAACACTTGGAGCACTTTTAAGATTAACGTACATATGGGGTAATAATATTATGTTCTTCACCATTACTCCATAAAATAAGTACTTACCCATGAGTCCCAATCGTCCCAAAACAATATGTACAATGATATGACTCAACTTAGCAACCATGTAATCAATTAGAAAGTTAACTTAGGGTTTAACAAATAACAATAATGCACTAAAAATGAGTGCATACATGGAAGGCTAAGGCGATTTGGTTGTACATTTAAGTGGGGTATAACAAATTCTTCCTTTAAGTAAGATGCTTAAAGTTAGAAACGAAAAGATAGGCTCGGAGGGGTGTACTAGGGGTTTCGTGTACTAAAAATGAGTACAACGCTAAGGGTGTGGGAAAAATTAGTTGACTTAACTAGCCAAGTAATATGACTTAAATGGTCAAGTAATCATAATACGGGTTTAACACAAGGGTGATCCTAATGCCTCTTATCATGTAGTAAATCCTACCACACGAATGTAGTCTCACTAGCGGTCTCGGGATGCATCACTAACGCAAGTTCTAGAATCTAAATGCTACCGGTACACTCATAAGCACTAATAGTAAATGCTTTTCCTATCAAATCTAAAGGCGAACCTCACATTTTTGGGTGGAAAATTTTTCTGAATATACGGTTATGTGCTAGTCATACAACCTCCTATCCATGAGACGCTTGCTATGGCTAAAGTTTCACTCCTAAATGTTGTAAAAAATTTTAAATTTGGCGCTAAAATTGCACTAACAAGTATTTCTCATAGTTTTATTACACATCTACCATTAAACAAAACAAACTCAAGCGAAAGTGCATATGTAAGGTATCATCTTTTTACCCTCCCCTTACACTTAAAATGAACATTGTCCCCAATGTTCAAGTAAAGAATGTAAAAGTGAAAAAGTAAAGAGAATGAAATCAAATACTCCCCTGATTCGCTCGGTATGGATTATAGGTTGGCCAGGTTAAATCTTCCTCCAAGAAAATGAACAATCAAAGCTTCCCTTCCAGAATATAAATCATCTTCTTGTCATACATAACCTGTAAATCCTGACAAAAATAGACAAGACAACCTCGCGTAAAATCGGCGGCATCCTATATAAGTTACTAAATCCTAGAAAACAAGATAAGATATAATGCTTGTGGAATGAAGTTTGCAGATTTCCTGGAGATTATAAAACTTAATAATTCACAAAAACCATAAGACTCCGTTAGAAAAACAAAATCGGTAAAATTTCCAGATTTTTAACTCCTGACGCCGTCAAGAGTAATACTCTGACGCCGTCAGAATGGACCTGCAGAAATTCTTGTGTTAAGTTTCCGGAAAATTTCTGGAAAAACTTGGTCCTACTTTCTGGAAAATCCTGCAAAACTTCATTATGACTCAATACAAGCATTTGACTCTAACAAATACGAATATACATGTTCGTTTAATATCGTGGAGAATCATGATCGGTTTGTTTCTTAAAAACATATTTGGGGTTTCCCCTTACACTTATCTTTTGCAAAAATACTTTTAGGTGGAGTTAAGACTAGGCCAAACAACAAAGTAAAGTATTTCCACATTTTAATTGAGAAACATGATCAACCAACAATAAAAACTAAACATGCATACGGAAGCAAATAACAATCAAACAAATAAAATCACACAAAACATGGGTTGCAAAGATTAACCAACAATAAAATTAAAAGTCGAACATGCATAATAATTGTTAAAAGAAAATAAAAAGTGTCCAAAGCCAACAGAGGCTGAATCCTAAACTATTACAAGACCAAATGTTTCAAATCATACAACCGAGAATAAATTGTTCAAGAACCACAAATATCAAAACAAATCACTGAGGGGGAGGACCAAAGCGGTAATCATAGCCAGGTGGGAGGTGTCCAGTATAACCATAGGGAGGATAGTCCTGCTCGCGCCCAGGGAATGGGTCAATCTGCAGATGGGGCTCGATTTGATCACGGGTCGAAAGATGCTGCATCTGGCGGACTGTGTGCTCATACATCCAGTCAAATCTCTGGTCAGTGGTGGTTCTCCAAGCATCCACCTGACCCATCCAAGCCCCCTGATGCGCCTGCCAATCTCCTCGGCCCATGTGCCGGTAGTAGTCAGCAGTCCCCTCCTCATACCCAGCAAACTGATGCTGCTGGGGCATTCCCTCATCATCATCATCATCATCATCATCATCATCATCATCATCATCATCATCATCACCAGCAGGCCCTGCTGCCACGTACCAGGTGTAGGACCCATCCACCATCTGCATCACAATGCTCATCTGCCTGAGGGATTTCGACCTCACTATCCTACAGTTCCCGCAGTCGCTCAAGTATCCCATGATCTGAGGAGTAAGAAGACCATAGGAACGAGCCAACCGGGTCACGAACATCCCCCCATACACCTTGTCAATATCCCTCTCACCCACACTGGTCCTCAAATAACTGGCCACCCAAAACGGGATGTTGCAGTAGACATCCGCAGAATAGATGGTGTATAAGTAGAACAGGTCTGAAGCAGTGACACGGTGAGTGGTGCCATGACGTCCTGACAGGCTGTATGTGATGCACCTGTGGACTAGCCTAACAATGGGGTCCCTGATCGATGCAGCCCCAGCAGTCGAGGTGTAAAGCCCATCCCCTATGGTCGGCCAAAAAGTGACACACCTCATCTCACTCTTCTGAGTCTCTCCATGTAACAACCTCTGCAGAAAAGTCCTATCAACCTCCTCACTAGTATATAACCCAAGCCTCCAACCAAACTCAGCCACTGAACATGACCTCAACTCTCCCCCTAGCCTAAAATACACAGTGGTGCCCCCATATCTGCCCTAGCCTCAGCCTGATCAAAACGGAAGGTCGCAAAGAACTCCCTCACTAACTCATTATACACTGTCTCTCTAATCCTGAATAACCTCTCCCACTACGGACCCGCAAACCCATCTGTGCGGATCCTCCCTAAAAATGCAGCCTCCAACCCACTGGCTCTTAGAAAATCCCTGTCAACCACAGCCCCAGCATCAATATGGTGGTTACACAACTCCGCATACTTGGTGTTAGTACCAACATCAGTAAACTCGCTCCAACTATGGACTAATTCTCCATAATTGACCCTTTGAGATCTAGAGGAACTGCCCTTATGTTGACGAGACCTTTTACTCATTTTCCTGAAAAAAGGTGGAGTGAACGGAAACGATTAGAACGAGATTTTTTTTTTTTTTTTTTTTTTTTTTTTTTTTTTTTTTTTTTTTTTATCGATCTCTGCTGTCAGACATCTGACGCCGTCAGAGTTAGCAAAAAATCCGACTCATGCAAATGCGAGGGAAAAATCAATTTTCAAACTCTTAACCCATTACCCAAACGCTCCTTTAATCAGGAAACAGGGGTAGGGGGTTAAAGAATCCGAGGCATTATGGGTTTCCTCTAAATTAATGCATGATTCGAGTGAGATAACATCATCAAATGGTAACCCCATGATTACAAATCACCAATTGGATGGCATTACGATTTGCTAATATTGGGTTATGAGTGGGGTTTCGGGCGAAAGGGGTTTTTCAAATTGATGGGTCCTAGGGACAATTGATCGAAAGAAGATGAAGAAGAATCACTTACCAAGTGAAGATTGGATGCGGAAGACGTCGAATTGGAGGTTGGAGAATCGGAGTAGCAGCAGCACTTTGGGTGAGATTTGTGGGGTATGGGTTGAAAGTGATTGGTTTTGGGTTAATATTGCTGATCCATCGAGCTGACGGCGTCAAGAGTTAAATCTGACGCCGTCAGATGCCCGTGTAAGGTGAGGTTTGGAGTAGTTCCATGTTCAGTCCCTGCTCTTTATGTGAATAACTAAACATTGGTAAAACCCATAAGTAGCTATTCCGTTAATGAGGTCCACCAGGGTCGAATGTCTCATTACTGTCACGGAAAGAGGTAAGGTTGTAGAAGGGGTCGGGTGATGTTTTGGCTAAGTTGATCCCCATGCACGGGTCATTGGTGTGAGAAGAAAGACGTTGTTCCATAGGGGGTTTCAAATCAGTGGTGTTTTTTAGGTGCAACCTCTTTACACCGGGTTTAAAACCAAAAGAACTTTTCTTGGATAGGTTTGGGAGTGTGGTTAGCAGGCATCCAACGAAAATGTTATGGAATTGCAAATTCTTTTCTTTCTGAGGATGCTCACGAGAGTGGGGGTTGATTGACGGTGAGGCACTTGGATAAAGCTTCTCATTATCCTCTTGGTTAAACATTAAAGGGGTTGAGACCTCGAAGACCTTTTCGATTTTTTTAAGTGCGGAATTTTCCTTGATCCTTTCTTTGACCCTAGACATGAATTGGTCAGCGAAACTCATAAACGCTTTATGAGTACTCTCCATGCGTGCTTCTAGGTGCTGGATTTGTTTTTCCTGATTATCCATGAAGGTTACCATTACCCCTTCGAATTCCTCTTGTCGTGAACGTTCAGGAAAATTCTGGTTGATAACCGTATCCCTGCGTAGATTATGATTCCACACGGGTTCAGCAGCAAGTTTCTCAATACTTATTAATTCATTTACCTGCTTCTCGATGCTTCCTAACAACTCTTCTTGGGTGGCACATGCGTAGTCAAGTTTTACCTTGCTTGGGAACATCGGGTCCTCCCATCCTTCCTCTTCGTATTGTGCCAACTCCTCAAGAACTTTCCAGCACTCGTCAACGCTAAGTCTATCTAGCCTACCCTTGGCTGCGTAATCAATGGCTTTTCTTGTTTGATAGTCAACCTTATCGTAAAAGATTTGGATCTGGAGCCATGGTTCGATGCCATGATGAGGGACTTTTCGGAGTAGGTCTTTATATCGAATCCATGCTTCATAAAAAGATTCATTTTGACGTTGTTGGAACATCAAGATGTCATTTCTAAGCTTAGTAGTTCTCCCCGGTGGGAAAAATTGAGCAAGGAAACGAGTGGTGAGATCATCCCATGTGGTGATGGATCCCGCGGGTAAACGCTCAAGCCATTGACTAGCTTGATCCCGTAGAGAGAATTGGAATAGGCGTAAACGGGTAGTCTCTCTAGTTGCAACATCTAGGTCTATGGAATCTACGATTTTGAGGAAGTCCTTAAGATGTTGGTTTGGATCTTCGGAACGAAGTCCATGGAATGCACATCCGCTTTGCACCAACCGGATGGTGTCGGATCGCAAGGGGTCACATTGGCTCCGGTGAGCTCAATGGTGTTTCGGTAGCCTTGGTGGCTAGGTCGGGAATACTCTCCTAAGGTTCGGGGCCTAAGGGGTTCTAGTGGTGGGTTTTGTTGTGGTGGGATGACGGGTTCAAAGATGTTACCACCTTCCATGATGTCGGATGGTAAAGAGTTACAAACAAAGGCACGAAGAAATAAGATAGACTAAAGAAGACCTAAAAATAAAAATAAAATCTTACTAGAAAGGAATCTAGCAAGTAGACCTAATAAAAAGAAATCCTAACCTAGACAATAACTATTCCCCAGGTTGCGGCGCCAAAAACTTGATGCGTGGGAATCGCAACAGGCTTTACCTCTCGAGGGATCTCGAGAAGCTTACAACCCCCACCAGGCAGTGTACCTGATCGTTGTAGTATAGTATAGTGACAAGTACCGGGGGATTGATCGTTCAGCTTAGGAATAGTGTCGCTAGGATTAGAAAACCTAATTACTAGTTCTAAAGGTGAGAGATGATTATTTTTGTGTTTTTATATTTTTTAGAAAGCAATTAAAATCTCGGGTTTTGAAAGAGTGGGCGGAATTAGTTGATATTCAACTAACCCAAAACTAATATGTAATCAAAATAAAATACTAAAAAATGAAATTAAACTAATTTAACTAAGGTTGTGAGCAGTAATTGGAGAAAATGTGTTTACTTAGACTTCACTACTCCCTAGATATCTTTTACACGTTAATTACTTGTTATAATTGTATGGATGACGGATTGTATTCCTTAATACCATTCATGGGGTGGCATACATAACTCCCCAATTCTATGAGCTCTTATCTCCTCCTACACCATGACCCAGCACAACTATAGGGATTGTAAATAGTGGCTCATGCATTAAATACAACCAATAAAGACCTAGTACGCCTCGGTTCATGTTTCTTAAGACGTTCAAGCATGTTACCATTTGGAGATCTGCCAGTTTTCTTAAGCCTAACATATAAAATCATTCATCCAAGACAAGAATAAACAAGTAATCAACACATAATCAATATCTAGGTTTCATTAGATCTAAGCAAACACAAAAAAGATCTAGCCTAGCATAATGGAATTGAGACAAGAACAAGATATAGACAACCAACACATAGACATATTGATTGAATTAGAAGAACACTTATCTCAATTACAATGCAAGGTATCAAGGGTTTGGAACCCTTGAAAAACCTGTAAAAGTTGCACCAAATTCGTCTTTAGGGTTTCTCCAAAACTTCTCCTTTTTTTTAATGTGAAAAACTAGAAAACTATATATAGGAAAACAAGGGTGACGGCGTCAAGAACAAGGGTGTGACGCCGTCATCTCGCCGCCAAATACTTCCTCGGACGGCCTTGATCTACTTATGACGGCCTATGTGACGCCGTCATCAACCACGGTATTTTATTCTTGGGACTTTGACGCCGTCAAGAGCAACTCTTGACGCCTTCATGCACTGTTCCCAGCATAGAAATTTGAGACTTTGCCGTTTTCTTCACTTTTAGGCTCCAAAAACGTCCGAAACGGCTCCTTTTCCAGAATTCACTCTCCAAGTACCTAAAATCACAAAAGGAACGATTTAGGGCAATATTTGATCAAATAAAGTCGGATTCGGGCTTAAATGACCCCCTAAAAGAGGACCATTTTTCGCCTCATCAGCGTTGAAATGGTGTTAGCGGCGGTTCTGATGATTGGGGTGGTGGGTGCTTGTTGGAGCTGTTGATGGTGGCCGGAGTAAGTAGTGGTCTGAGTTGTTGGTGGTGGCTGGAGTAAGTAGTGGTCGGAGTTGTTGGTGGTGATCGGAGTTGTGAGGTTATATATGTAATTTACACTAATATAAAAATGTGGGACCTAGTTGCCAAAGAATATACAAGAGTGGAACCTAGTTGCCCAAGTGTAGTATATTCATAATTGTAACATGTATGGTTTAGTGGTTGGATTGATTCAAGAAAGATGAATAAGAAGAGAGTTTAGAGAGAGAAAGTGAGTTGGGTGTTTCTAGAGAGAGAAAGAGATGAGAGAAAATGTAATATTAGATTAAGAGAAGTGAAAGCACCAACCCTCTCTACATGTGGAGAGGGGTATATATAGTTTCCTACAAAAAAGATAAAAACGCCCACACCCGGGCTGTGGATCAGGCATACAGTGGGTAAAGACCCGTCCTTCTTCCACGTTGTTACTTAAACTAATTCTAACTAATAACTAAACTAACTAACTACGAGCTAACTTAAATGCTATTACATCAATTAGGTGACCGAGTCTTCTATAGGAATAATTGTATTCCTAACAATCTCCCCCTAAGCGAGGTCACCTTGGAAATTAAGCTCTTTGATCTTTAAGCATTCATAAGTCATTGTAGCTCGTAGGTTCTGATTCTTCACTTTTCTGCACACTTTGTACTTCAAGCAATGCGAACTTGTGATTTAGATTCCTTTGTGATATGTGATTTGTGAGCTTCATTGAGATCATCAGCCATAGTAAATCTCCAAGCTCATCCATAGTAGTATCGCCTTCATGTGATGTAGTGACTTTAGGACCGTCATGCTCACACCCTTCAGTATTAGGAGACTTCACATCAGAGTTGCGGATCAGGAGACTTTTCATCAGAGTTGCGGAAACGTTGTTGGTAGTCTCTCAACATTCGTTATAGTAAGTCTCTCATCAATATTGATAGTTAGGAGGATGTGTGAGCATGAGGTATGGATTGACCTGATTCTGCTAGAAATAGGAGCCATCAATGCCATCTTTATATGTTTCCGTGAAATAAAACAGTTAGCAATAAAGATAGAGAACGAATATGGCTTTGTCATTCGTTCTGCGAGGACAGACTACCCTCCGGTTTTGTGAAAACCGACATGTGATCAAGTAGAGTCTATTTTAAAGAAGACTCTCCTTGACAGGAATTTCCAGCTTGTAGTAATGAATTTTCCAAAGAATCCACTTCGGAATCTTCATACTAAGCATGTTCTCATACCGGAACGTCTCAAAGCAGACAACACGATAGAGTGAATCGGTGAATTGATATTCACGGATTGATGAAAAATTGATTTATAGAAATCACTCTCGTGTCATATGATAAACATTTTTGAGACACGACGAGAGTTTTAAGTTTTGAATCATATTTCCATAAAAAATACTTTTGTTTTGAAAGATATACACAATCAACGTGCTCGAAAGTAAGTTTGTGAGCACATTGAAAGGTTTTTGCAAAAGTATCCGTCAATCTATATCCTGGAACAAGTTTGATTCAATTTTGAATCGCACCATTGTTGCTTTCCAGTTGTCACTTGATCATTGATCCAAGATGGATCTCACATGTCACCTACCAAGAGCTTGAGTGATGTTCGCTCTAGAAGGATTTCCATCTTCATCGTGGATATTTTCATATCACTCGGATGTTCTGGCAATACCACAAGAATAATGCGTAGGACTCTAAATATTTTATCTTATTTTCCACATTGTGTGAAAAAATAAGCATATTTGGAATGTGTCCTATCGAGATTTATGGATGATCTCATGGCTCTAGACTCAATAGTGCGTTTTGATCCGCTCCTGGAGACTGGGGAGGCGTCTCCTGTTTAGGTACCAACATTGCTCGCAATGAGCGGTCGATACATTGCACAGGGTTCCCCGTGAGAATGAAACAAGCTCTTTTAAGAGAACTTGAGTGGTTGGGAAGTTTAGTGTAGTGCGTCACTGGGTCCATGACATCTTGACTTCAATACCGGTGTTATCTTAGTAACCGCCAGTAGATTAGGCATTGAACCCGGTTTCTGCCCTAAGGTTGAATATATGGAGGGCTATTTCTTTTCACACTTTCTCATTACATTTCTTTTTCATTCTTCAACCCCTTCAGTGCTTACCGAGACTTCACCACTAGAACCTTGTTGGGTTAGTTCCAGTCCTAGCTCTATCTCAGTCCGCACTCTTCCCTTTCTCACTTTACTCCTTTTTGTTTTTTTCAATCATTCCTAAGGACTTCTAATCTATCTAGAGGATTGTCCCTGGGAAGATCCTTCCGGTTCTGGTGGATCATGGGAACTCATACCTAACCTTAACCAACCTTATAACACAATGCATAAAGATAAATGGTCGGTCTTTGGTATTACTTTCACAAATGCCTTTTGCTCCCCCTCAATATGTGCATCGATGGAAGACATTTTGAATATCAGATTTCATATTTAAATCACATTCTCTCCCCCGATCAAAAATTTTAAATCTTTTGAGATTTTGGATCCCAATTGATTTTAATATTTTGGGAGAGAAGTGCGGTCAATTTTAATATTTTCTGATAAAAGAAATTTTTTCTTGCTCCCCCTCAATCTGTGTGGGAGGTTGTTATGTGTCAGATTTGAAGAGTTTACAAAAGATTCAAAGTTTTATCGAAAACTCTTTTAAAATGTACACATTCTGACACATAACCATCACCAATCGTTTTGTTGCTTTTGTACAAAGTGGAGAGTTTTTAAAATATTATGTACGTTTCTGGAAATGTCATTCAATAAAGACGAAGTATAAAGCTCATCACGTGTACTCGTTGTGCGTTCTGATGTATGTCTCCTTCCCCCTTACTGGTTTTGATACCACAGAATCAGCAACTCATTTTACGCCCATAGACTTGAAATCTTGTGAGAAGAACAAAATAAGCTCGAATGTATCATGTGAGAATCAACTTGCTGAAGAGCAATGTGAGCACATCTGATTAGGGCTTTTAATACATACTTTACACTCTCCCCTAATTAGTGCTCTCCCCTAAACAGACAACCTTTCTTGATGAATGCCTTGAATATGAAGAAGTCTTTCGATAATTAGTTGCATATCGTCTTTAGTCTTCTAACACGTAGCAGAAAATGTAGAACAGACTGTAGACTCGACCTTCTTCAATGTTGTCCATTTGGGGAATAGGATATCAACATCTCTATCTCACTAAATGCATTCCAGTTATATTACATATACCAAATCAGCCCACATGTACCAAATACAAGAAGAAACGATAACACCAAAGTAACAGGTTGAGGCACTGATCATCTCTGCGGATATCAACTCCGGAATAACTGATTAAGCTCGATCATGTGAACCTGTTGTGCGTCCCTGATGTACACATTTCTCTCTCCCCTGATGGTTGCGATTAATCAGCCCATGATGTGCACATGAAGTGATACAACCAAAGTAACAAGTTGAACCACTGATCATCTCTGCGGTTATCAATCCCCCACTACCCAACCAAAGCATGAGACATTATCACCTCTTGCGATTATCCACAACGACAGCGGCGTGTGACACTGAGTACTACAACGTAACTCCTTAAAGTGATAGTTAACCAGGTCTTCAGCCATCCACCTCGACTGCTGGTAACTAGATAAACCAAGTCTTCAACTTAAATCTCAAGCACGAGCAAGTTATCGTTGAAAGTCATTCATCCAACCAACCCCGTCTTCAAGATAAGCTAAGAACACGCCTTTGTGAAAGTCAACTTCAATCTCAAATATGTGATACCCAATCAACTCCGTAGTCACAATAAGTCTTCCTTAGTTAGTGGAACATTAGGTGTAGAAGGAGAGGAGAGTCATTTCACGCATCAATCAACATGTATTTTATTCACACTTCTCCCCTTCAAATATTGCATATGAGGATGCGATTTTTGATTGAACAAGTGAATAGAAATACATGCAGTTTATTCACACTTCTCCCCCCACAAAAATTGCATAAGAGGTTGATCCACTGTTCACACTTCTCCTCCTCAAAAATTGCATTCAAGGTTTGCCATTTTTGATTGAACAAGTGAATAAGAATACAATCAATCATGTATTTTATTCACACTTCCCCCCCTCAAAAATTGCATACGAGGTTGCCATTTTTGATTGAGCATGTGAATAAGAATACACTCAATCACGTAGTTCATTCACCCTGGATTTGTGCACATCAAGGACGCGCAACAGGTTCACATGATCGGGCTTAATTATATATTCCGGAGGTGATATCTGCAGAGATGATCAGTGCTTCAACATGTTACTTTGGTGTCATCATTTCTTCTTATGTTGGATACATGCGTACAATATAGATTGAGTTGGTATGTGTAAGATAACTGGAAAGCATTTACTGAAATGAAGATGTTGATATCTTATTCCCCTTAATAGACAACTGCTTCAAACCTCAAAGTAATATGTACATTGAGGACGCACAACAGGGTCATGTGATCGGGCTTCATCATACATTCCGGGATTGATAACCGCAGAGATGATCCATGGTTCACCTTGTTACTTCGATGCTATCATTTTCTTTGGGACTTTGAACATTTTTGATCCCAGTTGAGCTTAAACGATCTTGTATAGAAGTTAACTTGATTAAACACTTAAGCTAATATGCGGAATGTAAAAGCTTAACTTAAGAAAAATAATGATTCTCTTTCAACACTTCAATATTATTAATACAAGCACTCGACAATGCTAGGGTTTTACAACCTTGAAGTGAATAATAATACGTACATAAACTAACCCTAGGATCCTCCTTTTATAGACTAAGGAATCCTACTAGGTTTACAATACCTTTCTCTACACGATAAGAATATTCTAGATAAATATAATATTTACACAATATATTCTATATTTATCTAAACCGTATACATCCTTATCCCATCAGCAGTAGATTCTGTCAGCAGCATTTAACCTCAGCAGCACTTTGACATCAGCAGCAGAATCATTACCACTAGCAGCAGTTTCGTTCATAGCAGCAGTTTCACTCAGCAGCAGTTTCAGACCCAACAATCCTCCCCTAAACTTATTATTTATTTATAAATAAATAAGTTTCTTCAAAGCTCAGTTAATCACTAGGAGGATGCTTCCAAACACTTCAAACCTTGAGAATTCAGTTGATCAAATATCTTCTTATACTTTGAAAGCAAATTGAATGCTTGATCATCAGAATCATAGTCTTTCTGCAACTTAAGTGATTTATCACCATTAACCATTTGATTGACAATATTCCAGTATCTTACCACTGGGTAATCCATTTCAGCAAGCATATACAAAGTAATTGGTCCAATATCTAGCATATGAACACCAGAATCTTGAAAGAGTCTCCATTTTCTTACTTTGTATTCTACTGTCTCTGTCCATTCAGAATCATCCAATGAAGGTTCAAACATAAGTTTTAGAGCTCTCCATAGAACATTATCAGTCATAGTTATGATATGATCAATTTGTTCTATCTCATACTTTTTACCATCAATCTTTTCAGCTCCAAACTTTGCCTTGTATAACTTCCACAAGTCTTCAACATCCTCTCTATCAAAGTAGTGTAGCATCTGTTGAAATCTAAGAAACCTGTGAGTCTTACCATCAGATCTCTGGATATCATGAAAGCTCCAATGTTAGCATCACATCCTGTAGTTACTTTGATAATAGGATATTTAACTCCTAATGGTTTGGCATCAACTACTTCAGGATCTTCCATCTTGCCAACCATATTGTAAACCTTCAATTGTTCTTTTAGATGCTCAGGAGGAATATGATCACAATCATTCTTGAACTCATCTCCTTCTGGCTTAGAACTACTTCCTTCCCCAATCTTTCTCTTCTTCTTTGCAAATGACTTATGAATAACACCTTTTCTTTTACCACCTTGCACAGAAGAAATAGTATTTGCTGCATCAATATCAAGCTGTTTAACAACATCAGCTTCTTGAATATGCTCTGCTTCAGCTACTTTTTCAGGTACCAACTTCTTGTTCATCTGAGCAATTTGTTCCAAATCCTCAGCACATCCCATAGCATAAAAAGTATCTGTTCTCCTCTTAGCTTGTTGATATAAGTCAAAAACTTCTTTGTCAGAATAAGGTTTCAACTGTATCAATGTCCATCCAGCCATATTCTTTAGATACCTTTCATATTCTTTTCTCTGTTGTTTAACAGTTGGACCTTTAAGTATCTTTATCTTTCTTCTAGCAGTAGCATTTTCTTTTCTCTTCTTTGTAGTAAACTTTCTTACCCAAGATGGTACATCAAAAGTTGGAACTACATTTTCTTCAATCTTGATCAGCTTATTGAGTTCAATATCAGCATCTATTCTGATCTTTTCATTTACCCATTCATCATACCTCTTTAAATCTTCAGCCTCTTTTTCAGCTAACTGTTGATCTTCCATATTAATCAACTCTTGTACTCTAAGTGTAGCAGCTGTATCATGTTCAACTTGTAATGCCTTAGGCCAAGACTCAAAAGGTACATCAGTGAAATCAATCCCCTTATACATAATCCTTGGTTTTTCAACTTGCTTACCCTTGCCTTTATCAGTAGAAGATGAAGAAATAACCTTCTTTTGTTGAGCAGCAGGTTCTTTAATAACAATCCCTTTTTCCGGTTTTCTAGGTGCTGATGATGTGATTGTTGTTGTTGTTTGTTGTGGTAGTGAAGAAGTTGATAATGGAGTAGTCTTCTTGCTCAACAATACCATAGCTTCAGCAGCGGCATTGTCACCAGACCCAACAGCAGAGTCTTGTGCATCAGCAGATCCACTAGCAGCAGAGTTAGTAAGATCCTTAGCAGCAGATTCTTGAGCAGCAGAATCTTGACTTTTGTTTTTCACCAAATCTCCCAACTTCATCAATGTTTCACCCATCAACCCTGTTGCCTTCACTAATTGCTCAGGCTCCAAAGTATTAAGTTGTTCTACCACCTTTTCTTGAGTAGCAATCACTTTTTCCATAACAACCTCATTTCCTGATTTATCAGCAACCACAAAATCTCCAGCATCCTGAGGACTTTCAACATCCATATCACCAATCACTGGAACCTCCCCTGAAACCATTCCATCATTCATACCCAAAGCACTATCAATCTTTTCCAAATTTGCCTCTCCTGAACCCATTGCCTCTTCATTCCTCCCCTGTTTGGAAGCATCCTCTTCCATGTGAGGAGAGACATCAGGAGAACTAACAATCTGAGAAGTGCCCACTTTCTTCAATCTTTTCAAAGAGGTTGAAGATCTTGATTTCTGAAAGTTCTTAATCTGTTTTTGTAATTTGATGATAGTCTTGTCCTGATCAGCAACAACAGATGAGAGATTAAGAACTTTGTCCTCCAATGTAGTACATTTCACCCCCAAGTTGGTACAAGTAACCGTCAATTCCTGAATGAGTTTCATAATAGTCTCATCACTTCGACCTGTGTTACCTGGTCCAAGAGGTGAATCATGGACATTGTCATCATGTACAAGATTTTCCGTCAATTCATTGGTCATTGGCCTGTCCTCATCACTTCGACCTGTGTAACCTGGTCCGAGAGGTGAATCTTAGGACATAAACTCAGTATCAAACCTAGTTTGATCAGCTGAGCCCCCTGTATTTGCCATTTGGCTAGGGTTACCATCCTGAGAATTTGATTCAGAAGAATCATCATCTCTAGATGTTGCCTTGGTTTGGGTCTTAATGATATTATCACTATCCTGCTCTGCTGCTAAGCTAGAAGCAGTAGTGACAGCCCTTGCCAACATGTCCTCTTCATCACCTAGGACAGCCTCATCTGGTACAGCCATACTAACACTATCCTGAGGTAGATCAGTGTTCTTTTTGGTGTTCCTACGGGTATAGAGTATTTTAGGTTGTGTAACAGATGCACTAAAATTGGGTGTGTGATGGGAGTCAGTGGGATTTCCTGATCCTTCACCCTGATTATTTTGCACAAGTTGCACCATGTAAGGTGTAAGATTTGTATGTGTGCCTGAAAAACCTTTTCCATGTTTAACCAAGAAAGTAAAGGTTTTAGAAACCAATTTTGGAGCATTATAGGTAGCAACATGGCCTCTAAACTTTGTAAGTTGATTTTGAACAAAGAGTTGTATAAACCTTGGATAAAGCAAATATGAACCAGACTCTTTAATACTTTGAAACATCCCTTCCAATATCATTCTTGAAAAATTGAATGGTTTAACTTTGCTTAGGCATACCATTGCAGAAGCAATAGTAGTACTAAACTCATGCCATCCAGAAGTTTTAGGACTCAAACAATGAAGAAGAAGATGTATCAAAAACTTGTATTGAGGACAGAGGAGAGATTTTTGAAATTTTAAATTTGTATGATTCCCCTCATATCCCAAATCTTTTAACCCAGCAAAAATAGCAGAATTGGCAAGGCAAGTGGTATATGTTTCATCAGCTAAGAGAAGGGTTTCTCTTATTAATGATTCAGTTACACGAACCTTTTGCCCATCTACTAAGGCACTAACATATTTTTCCCCATTCATAGTTTTGATTTTAGCGGTAAGCCAAAACTGTTTGATGTGGGAAGCAAATATAGTAGGATTCACAGTGAGTGCATACCTAAGAGAAGTAGCATTCAAAAATTTTACCATGTCTGTGAAATCTTCATTAACTGAGTCGGCATCCAAAACGACCACACTGTTGTGTTGCTTTGCCCAGGTACGAACGCAATCCATGAGTTAGGGTTTAGGAATTTGGGAATAATTGACTTTGAGAGAAATAGAGTGTTAGGGTTTGTGAACATTTCAATTTGAAACATGAGAAAACCAATTAGAGAGATCAATTAGGTTTTAAACTGATTGAAGAAGTTACACATTCCACCCTCACACTTTCAACCGTAGCAGCACAATAACACTAGCAGCAGAGTTATATAACTAGCAGCAGAGTGAAATAATCCAGCAGCAGAGTTGACAAAATAAGCTTGGTCAAAAAGTCAAGAATCCTCAGCATTTAATGTGATGATATTCCGTAATCCCTATAAAAACGGACTAAATCTTTTCCCTAATTTACCACAATCAAACCCTAATCGCAATCAAAATGCCAATCAACCAAATCAAAACTTCAATTAACCCAAATCAAATCAAATAATCATGAAATCAACACCAGAAATCATCAATATCTCTTCCGATTCATCATCTGAGGATGAAACCCCTTTTGAAACATATGTGCCTCCCTTCCTTCCACCTCATGATGGTTGTAGAACCAAAGAGCAAGCCAAAAAGAGAAAGCATGATCTCCCTGTGTTCAAAGATCTTCTTCATTTGAATCAAACCCCAAGCACTTCCAGGGGTAAAGCAGTGATGTCCCCAAAATCTCCATCGTCTTCAGAATCATCAGAAGACCCAGCTTGGATTCCAGTCAGGCAACCATCCCCAAGGGAGCTTGTTTCTCCTTTCATCTACACTTCATCAGATGAGGATGAGCCTCCAAATGAACCACCTTCTATAGAAGTTAACTTGATTAAACACTTAAGCTAATATGTGAAATGTAAAAGCTTAACTTAAGAAGAATAATGATTCTCTTTCAACGATCTTTCCATCTTTTGGATCATTCCCAAAAGCAACATAACCACCATCAAAAGCCTCAAAGTCTTCAAGTTGAGACTCATCTCCTGTCATGTGTCCAGAACATCCACTGTTAACAATAACCATATCCTTAAGCTCATCCAGTAGATTGACCTGCACATGAAAAGTAGAGACATTAGTTCCTCCACTTGATGCACTACTATTCTTGGAAACAGAATTTGAACCAATAGTTTTTGGTTTCCAAGTCCAGCAAGCTGAGGCCTTAACAACATAAAAGTGATTACCAACAACTGTATTTGTTAAAACTTTTGGCCCAGAAGTAGAAAATTTTGTACTAGCGGCAGATTGCTTATTAGCAGTAGAATGCATACTAGCAGCAGAATGCTTACTAGCAGTAGAGCCAGTAGAAGAACCAGTTGTGGTTTTGAAAACACCATTTGATTTAGCAGCATAAATAGATCTAGTTGCACCAGATCTTAATAAAACAGCTCTTGGAACCATATTCCTATTAGGATGTGGGTGAGTTTGTTTAGTTACATATTTGTGATTCACCCTAGTGTATTGATTCCAAACAGGCTTTTGGTGTTCAGGACATCTAACAATCAAGTGGTCAAAGCTACCACACTTATAACAAGCCTTCTTTTGTAATTGAAACTGATTACCTAATCTGTGTGAAACTAGGTTGTTGAAGTTTCTCTGGTTACCCCTAGGCTTATTATTGAACCTTTCCATCTGTTCTCTAGGTATCTCATTATACTCTACCATTTTCCTAGAGATTTTATTTCCTAACATATGTTTGACAAACTTAACCTGTTCCATTTTAGGTTTAAACATAGTAGGAATTTCTTCCTTTTTCACACTTTGTTCTGGTTTAACCTGTTCCTCATCACTATCACTATCAGAATACCAATCTTCTATAATGGGAGCTTCAGTAAATTTTCTAACCTCATCCTTAGGTGTTTCATTGACACTTGTACTACATTCACCTACAGGTTTTTCAATGTTTAGCTTACTAATGAAGGATAGTTCTTTTCCTGGTGGAGCAAAAGCACTTTTGGCTGGAGGAGCCACTTCATTATACCCAATTCTACTACCTTTTCTCATCAAGGAATTCTCTATAGATTTATTAACCAAATCAGAAGCATATTGTTGTTTTTGTACTCTTACTACATGTTTATCTTTATCAGCAAGAGCTCCCTCTTTTTCTTTTTCTGCTTCTTCTAGCTTATTTTTAAGAACTTCTACTTCACTGTTTTTCTTAAAAATTTCTATATCTCTGAGGTTAAGTTGATCTACATATTCCTTCTCACACTCTTTGAGATATTCTAACCTTCTTTCAACATTTTGGATACCTACTTTGTAACCTAAGTTATCAAGTTTTAGGTGTTCAATTTCTCTATTTAAACTCTCATTCCTAGACTTAAGTTCTTCTATAGTGTCAGCACAAGATTTAAAAGAACACACAGATAAGTCTGAATCATTGGATACCTCAGAGTCAGAGCCTGATGATGAACCATAGGCCATAAGTGCAAAGTTCTGCACCTTGGGTTGAGCAACAGCTACCAAAGAGAAATTTGGTTCTTCTTCAGCCATATCACTCCAATCATAGTCTCCCAGTCCATCACAAGATACCAGTGCAGTCTTTGATTCTTCAGTAACCTTCTTTGTAACATCAGCATTTTTCTTTGGAGCTCTACACTCTCTGGCAAAATGTCCCTTCCTGTTGCAATTGTAGCATTCTATCTTTGATTTGTCAAATCCTGGACTGTCCTTAGCTTTATACTTGACTTCTCTTCCAGTCTTCTTTAAAAACTTTCTTGCCCTCAAGGTCAACATAGCCATTTGCCATTTAAGATCAATTTCTTCAAGATCATCAGGATCAATATGATCCAAGTCTTGATTAATGACATGTGACCTTATAGTAGTTGTGAGCTCAGCCAAGAATTCACACAAAGCAATATCACTGGTAGACATCTTATCATTTGAACTAGCAGCAGATCCATCAGCAGCAGATACTCCATAAGCAGTAGAATGAGCAGCAGAGTGAGATTCTTGAGATCCTTTTCCTTTAGAGGATACAAAGGCAAGATTTTGAGTACCAGAAGATGAAGTAGAAGAGGTAGATAGTTCTGATTCATACACTCTTAAATTATTGTAGAGACTCTCCAACTTCATAGTTTCAAAATCAGGCTTATTCCTCCACACAACTGTGTGCATACTCCATTCAGGTGCAAGACTTCTTAGAAACTTTAGGTTTACATCTTCTTGTGGAACCACATATCCAACAAGCTTTAGATGACTAATAAGTTGGTTTAGCCTGTTGTATGTGCCAATTATCTTCTCTCCACTTTCAGAAGTAAAATTCTCAAACTGATGCTTCAGCATGTTTTTCCTGGATTTCTTAGTAGCATCATTCCCTCCAAACCTGAATTCAACAGCTCCATCAATTCTTTTCCAGATTCACAGTCATCAAAGTCCATTTGAAATTCATTAGGTATTCCTATTAAGAGAATACTATGTGCTTTGATTTCCATCTTCCTTACTGTGTTGGCTTCAGTAGACTTAATTGGTATCTCCTTACCATCAGCACTCTTCTCAGGTACAGAATCACCATTAACAATCACATTCCACATGTTGAAATCAATCATGCGAATGTACTGTCTGATTCTTCTCTTCCATAGCTCATACTCAGACGGATTTAGCATGGGCACCCTTGAAGCAGTCACCATATGAGTTTCATCACCCATCTTAGCAATAGATTTGGAACATCAAACTTTTAAGAAACAAAATCTTCTTGATAATAACTTCTAGATCACAAGCTCTAATACCACTTGCTGATCCCAGTTGAGCTTAAACGATCTTGTATAGAAGTTAACTTGATTAAACACTTAAGCTAATATGCGGAATGTAAAAGCTTAACTTAAGAAGAATAATGATTCTCTTTCAACACTTCAATATTATTAATACGAGCACTCGACAATGCTAGGGTTTTACAACCTTGAAGTGAATAATAATACGTACATAAACTAACCCTAGGATCCTCCTTTTATAGACTGAGGAATCCTACTAGGTTTACAATACCTTTCTCTACACGATAAGAATATTCTAGATAAATATAATATTTACACAATCTATTCTATATTTATCTAAACCGTATACATCCTTATCCCATCAGCAGTAGATTATGTCAGCAGCATTTAACCTCAGCAGCACTTTGACATCAGCAGCAGAATCATTACCACTAGCAGCAGTTTCGTTCATAGCAGCAGTTTCAGACCCAACAAATGTCATACTATGAGACTTTTTGAAACACTTCAACTACTTGGGTAAGTAGTCTCATGAAGATGATTGTCGGTTTGGGGGGGAAGCTACCAAAGCTTCACATTGAGGAGGCTAAAACTCAGCGATTTGGTGGTGTCTAGCGAGTAACTCAGTTGTGAGATTCTAGTGATTTGTTAACTACTTGCATTTGGTGAATTGTTGTGACTTAAATCGTTTCTGTGGAAAACTAGAAGGGGGGTTGAATAGTTTACCGCTTTTTCGATTCTTATTTAGCTTAAATAACCTTTGAGAACTTGACGTTTGGTTAAAGATATAAGCACAACTTAATATGTTTGATTCTTTGAATAGACTTTACATGTGAATAACAATTCCAACTTAACTTGTTTCATACTTTGAAAAGCTTTACTTGTAATGATCCTAACTTTGCTTGTTTAGTTCTTTGAAAAGCTTTACTTATGTTTAAAGATGTAAGAACAACATTACTTGTTTTGGTTCTTTGAAAAGCTTTATATGTGATCAACAATTCTAACTAAACAACAACATATAATAAGCAAAGGTAGAGAAAGAAACAATCAAACCACAACACGATAGTTTATCGTGGTTCGGCTACAAGGATACAACCACTTCCATTCGTCGCTTACACTTTTACCGACACAAAGCTAGATGTCGAGTTCTTTACCAAGGGTACAACCACTCCCGTTAGTTCTTTTACTAGGGTACAACAACTCCCAACACACTACGTATTTTGAGGCCTAAAATACTAACCTATAACTTCTACATACATGACACACATGAAGTATAAACTACCAAAGCTTATACATGATCAAGCTACCAAGACTTGCAACTTTAGAGTTGAAGCTTGCAACTTCTTGAATGATCTTGTGGAGTTCCTTGCTACATAAGAGAATCACACAAGTCAAGGGTTACTGAGTTAGTTGAGAGAATATGTGAGAATAAGTCCTAAAGGGTTAGCCAAAAATCAAGTTATGGCTTGGTATTTATAGCACACCATACTGCATGCTTGGCGGATCAGGCGGAACCCTCAGATGGGTTCCGCCCGTGTACCCCCAGGGTACCGCCGGGTCTGCAGTAGGTTTATGCAATAACTCTTCAAACCAAACAAGGTCTTGTCTCATAAATCCTAGCAACCAAACAATGTCACATCACATTACACTAGTCAAACACCAAACTTGCAAGTCACTACAAAGTTAGTCAAACACATAAATGCATATTGACAAAACTTGCCATAAGTGTGATGTGACAATTCTATTTAAAGAAATAAATATGATATGACAAGACACTTTATAATTTAAGAAATAAAAACAATGTTTAGTTTAAAAGGAAATGTGAACCTTAGTTAAACAAGACTTAAACACTTAAAGTGATGATTTACTCTTAGCTAAAGTTCATACTTTGTCATTAACAAAACTTAGCAAAGATCGTAAAATATAAATAAGTTTTTTAGGCGATATTTGTATTAACAATCTCCCCCTTTTTGTTGATGACAAAACATAAACTTTATTCAAAAGTAAGCCATAAGATTTAGTGTTAAGTCTTATAAAGTTAGTATTAAAACTTGTTTTTGCAAAGAGTTAGCGAAGCGGAAATATTAAAAGTAGAACAAGTTTAATATAAATTCTCCCCCTTTTTGTCGAAACAAAAAGTAGAGTAGTGAAGCGGAATAATGGCCATGCTCCCCCTTGGTTGATACTCCCCCTAAATGGAGTGCCAAGAGAGGAGACATGGATTTTGAACCTACAAAAGAAACGTTAGTTTCCGCACAAGATAAGTCATGAAGGTATTTCATGTCTAAAACACAACTTAGAGTTGTGAAGCGGAATAATGCAATACTCATGCTCCCCCTTGAATATTACTCCCCTAAATGGAGTTTCAAGGAAGGAAAACATGGATAATGAACCTACAAAAAGAGAGGTTAGTTTCTAAAACACAAGATTTATGTATGGTACCATATAAAGGTGTAGTTCACATATCATACCTAAAATGGTCAACAAACAAAGAAAACCTTGTAGTGTAATGAACTTCATTTCATGTAAAATTTAGACTTCTTAAAAAGTCAAAGACAAGAAATTTTGGTTACACTATCCTACCTCTAGAAATAAAGAAAAAGCTACAAATAAGCTCCTACCATAAAAAGCTATAAGGAAATCATCATTTTCCTTTGTGAGAAACATTTTCCAAAAACAAGGGTAGGGTTGTTTAAGGATGAAAATGTGAGTTGAGGGTTGTAGCGGGTTTTATTTTGAAATGTGAGGAGGTGACTTGGTTTTGGTTTGTTGGTTAAAATGGGAGACATTTTCCAAGAGAAACAATTTTGTTTCATTTTGGAGACTCTAAGGTTGTGGTGGGTGAGACAAGGATTGTAGATGATCCAAAATGTGGTTTAGAATAAACCTCATTTCTTCGGATAACTCACGAAGTTCCGTTCGACATCTTTCACTAATGTGAGCGGTTCTCTCGCAATGTCCGCAATCATGGCGGGGGAATGATGGTGGTGGATGGATGGTTTGATTTGTTGGTGGTGGATGGTTTGAACTTGAAGGAGCAAATGTGGATGGTTGAGAGGTGTGTTTTCTTCCTTCACTTGTTGAGTCTAATGCCGTATGAAATTCCATAACATGGTTGATTTGAGAGTCAACCATTCGTTTGAAGGCATTTAGGTGGGCTAAATGAGTACTTATTTCCTCATTCATGTTTGGAGGTTTTTCCCATATGGATGTTTCTATTTTCTTATAAGAAGAAAGTAGAGTTTCAAAATTTTGGGAATTTTGTTGTTGTGGTGGTTGTTGTTGTGGTTGTGGTTGTTGATTTTGAACAAAATGGCGGAAGCTTGGTTCGCCGAAAGGATTGCCATGAAGGTCTTTGTAAATTGGGTGAAACACAAATGATTGTTGGTGGGTATGACCTTGATCATTTGGAAAAATGGATGGTCTAGCATAATGGTGAGCCAATTGTTCTACCGTAGATGGGTAATGGGGTTCATCATTAAGTTGCTCACTAGGTTGTTGTTGGGTTTCCATTTGAGCAATGGTATCAAAAAGTGAGAAGTATGGTGGTGTTGATGATAGATCATCAAAAGTTTCCAAATTGGATGTTGGTGATGTTGGTGGTGTATGGAAAAGTTCCATTGGTGTAGGTGTTGGTGATTGAGGTGAAGGAGTTTTTGATTTAAAAGTTTGTTGAGAAGATGGAGTTGATTCACTCAAAGGTTTAGTTGATGATGGGTTAATTTCTAGGTTTGAGTTGCAACGTGGTAGAGAAGGTGGTGAAGTAGCAAGATTAAGCAAATCTTGAATGGTGATCACATTGGTATTACAATGTGTTGAGGGTGTAGTTGAGGTAGTAAGATTTAGGTAATCTTGGATAGGTGAGGAGATGTTGAGTGAAGCATCACTTGATGATGATGAGCTTGACTTTGTGATTTTGTTATAGCAACAAGGTTTCACACTAATCCTAGTGGTTTTAGCACATGATTTTGATGACTCAGATGAGGTGTTGGATTTGGTCATTTCAAAGGTTTTGGTTTTGATGTTTGAGGGGAGAAGTCTTGAATTGTTGTGATTAGAAAGGTGTGATTTGAATTGTTGTGAAGCTTTCAATTTTATAGGATGAGAAAAGTGTTGAAATAGTGTTTGGATTTGATGTTTTACTATTCTAAGATTGAGGTGTCAAATGATTTTCATGACCATGTCACATCATTTGAGGTCAATCCAATGAATAGGATGGAGTGAAAGACCAACCTAAGCACTCAATGCTTTGTGATCATGGGAAGTGGTTTGGTTGAAAATGTATCAAAGGCTTGAAGGATCCTTTAAAAGGGGTCCTTTGGTTAGTTATGTTTTGAATTTGAATTTTTGGCGGGAAGTGTCTTCCTAATTGTTTTAGTGAGTGAGGTTTGTTCCAATATGGTTTTTTGTTGTAAATGAAAGATGTTTCTCACTTAGGATAATGATTTTGACACATTACAAGTTTTGGACTTAAGAAAAATGGAAAAATTTTCTGCAGGTGTCTGGCGGATCCCTCAAAAGACACTGGCGGAACCCATTTGAGGGTACCGCCTGGTCCGTTGGGCCATTTCTGGAATTCCCAGAAAACACACTAGCGGACCCCAATTTTGGGTACCGCCAGATCCGCCAGGGGTAAAAAATTAGGCAGTCCGCGTTTTTGACCCGCGAGACGATTTTCGAAATTTTCGAAAACTCCTAAAATCAAAAAGATAAGGTATTACTGGTTGGGCAATGCAAAAATTAGACATGTAAACATACCAATCATGGGACTTTGACCTTGAGGTCGAGGATTTTACTATACTTGGTAAGAATTCCCATAAGCATAGAAAAGATGACAAACACCTTAAACATTGTCATTATGCATAAAATTTCGTACAAACATAATCCAACAAACATAATAAACCATGAAAGTGAAAAACACATAATTCACATAGTTTTAACACAAAGACGATTCTAAAGCATTCTTATGCCAAACACTCCTTAATCTTCTCACAACCGGTCTATCTTCTTTTTGAGCTTGTTTAGGTACCTTCCAAAACACTTGAACATTCCTTTGGTTTGCTTGAATTCTTCGGAAGCATTGTCAATGATGGGGAGAGCTTGAAGGTATTCTAAAGGAGGTAACTTAGAGTTGGGAAGTTTATCATCCTCGCTTATTCCGGATGATGATGATGGTGATGGTGTAGGTGATCGAGTACGTTTGCCCTTATTTTTGTAAACACGTTTATCACTTAGGGGAACGAAGGTGTGAGGAACAAGAAAATAGTCAAGACGTATCCCATCTTCGTTAGGAGAAATGGGTGAGATTGCTCTAAAGAGGCGGGTAAGAAACATGCCATAGGGAAGAGCGGTTGTTCCAACTAAGGATATGTCGGCCATTCTTTTGGCAAGGTAGTAGGCTAAGTTGAAGGGTTGACCGGTGGAAATGCTATATAGCATGTAGCATAGGCATGCGTTGATGTGATCTCTATTTCCTATGGTACTTATGACGTTAGCCCTAAGAATTTCTTCCCACTTCTTAAATTGTGGTTTAAGCTCATTGAGCTCCATGCCAAAAGGATCCTTGTCTACAATGTTCCCCGAACGATTCACCCTAGTGGTAGAGGTTCTAACAAAGAGGTGTTCCTTAATGGTTTCTTTACTAGCAAGAGGTGTATCGTATGGATAAAAACGATCAATAGAATCAAGAGTTGAAATGGGCCACTTATCCGTGTAGAGGCAAGTTCCCTCATTTGGTACACCAAGAATTATAGCTAAGTCTTTTAAATCTATGTCATGTGATATTTGATTGGTTGTGAAGTTTAATGAAATCCTACCACCGGCACATGAGGAAAGGTTTACGGTTGCATAAAATTCCAAGATGAACCTAGGACAAATTGGCTCATCTAAATCAAGGAGACAATCAAAGTGAATTGCGGCAAAGTTTTGGCGAATAGATGTTCCTTCTAGAAAGGATGGATCAATGGTTCTACCTTCGTGAACATAGCGTTTTTCTAATGCCTTAAAGGTTTCTACTTGAACCGAGTTGAGACCTTTGATCATATGGTGATTGGGCATGTATTTAAGGGTTTCTTTGTGATCGGATTTGTTTGCGGGAGGCATGTTGATTCCTAGAAAACATAAGATTATATGTTAATGACTTTTAACAACGAGGATGTTCTAATATATTCCTATATGCAAGACAATGTGAAGACATGGTTATCTTGACTCATTTTGATTCCTAAATTGTTTTGTTATGCAAATTTTGTTGTGAAAACAAAAGATAACCAACACTCTCCTAATTGAATGTATCTTCAATTGAATGTACCCGAAAATACATATTAGTTATGTATCCCCTTTAGCATTCAAGAGATAGTATGCAAGTGATGTTTAAATGATGTTTTCCATTTGTTTTAACAATGTGGTGATGAATCATGTTGCAATTAGAAAAATAATGCTCTTGGTGTGTTTGGTAAATCAAAGTAACAATGAAAAGATACATTTCTTAACTAATGAAATACATAATTGACTTGGCACCAAGTTTTTCATGAATCATGAAGTTTTATGAAAAAGCCCTAAGATTCTAGTTAATGATTGTAAGCACAAATGTTTTAATTAAATTAAAAGTGCAATTGTGATTAGAATACTTACAAAGTTAATTGGATTGGAAGAGATTGGATTAGAAACCCTAAAATTCGTGAGGATATGTGTTTTAGAGAGGGTGATGCTGTTTGTTAGTTTTTGTTAAGATTAAAGAGGGTGTTTGGCTTTGAAATAAAAAGTTTAAACATTCTGAGGTTTGGCGGACCAGGCGGAACCAAAAAATGGGTTCCGCCCGTATGGTCTGAAGGTACCGTGGGTTCTGCAGGGAAACCTCAAAAGGAATTGTCATGATTTTTGTGGTTTTATCCTAATGTTCAAAACTAAGGTTTTAGGTCTTATGAGTCTTTGACTAAGCCTAGGAATTATGAATGCTCCACATTCAAGAGATTTTGTTAACGCGTTGATGGAATAGTTGACATAGAAGACTTTCTTAGTAAAGACGTTCCTCAATGAACAATCTTACCAAGGCGATGATGAGGGATCACAATATGTCTACTAAGAACATAATGGATTGAATTGTCGCTGAAGTCGATGCTTCCTTTGTTGAAGGGATAACAACGTTGATAAGATGAATTCCGTTGTTGACGCGAATTTGCTTGTTCAAGCGGAGCTTGTTGATGTGCTTCTCCATTCGATACTAATTTGAGAATCTTACGCGTTTTGGAGAATCATTGGGTAAGTAAGTATAAAAGTGCAAGTACCACTTGTGCTTTTCTTATCAACTTATTACCGACATAATTCCATTTGGCATACACTATGGTTTCTATTCTCGTTCTTTTGGGAGACCATAATCCTAGTTGTGTAGTACCTTATGATGTATCCAAATAGGCTCAATTAAAGAGTTGTTTTAGGATCTTCTTTAACACGATCACATAGACAAAAACTAAACATAATGTTGAATCTAATTGTTATGAGAACAAGTAGTCTTCCAAACATTTCTCTACGTTTAATTTTACCTACAGATTTACTAATCTCATTCTTGATAAGTCATCAATAACTTAACCATTGAGAACAAGAGAGCAACTAGGAATGTCTTTAAGTTAAAATCCTTTGCTTTTGTGGCTTGCTTTTATTATCAAAAAGTCTTTCAAATATTGACACTATACTCACTTGATTAATTTGAAATATCAACTTCGTTTCACTATTTGTTTTATTCTAAATTCCAAAAATTGTTTTTGTTGAATTTGTTTAGACACAACTAATAACCTATAAATCAAGTTTTATAACTTATGTCAATTTTACTTGATTTAATGTTTAACTCAAGGTGAGAAGATGTTGTTTTGTACTTTAACTCCATGCTTGTCTTGCTATCATTTGACTTTCGACTAAGTTATCATCTACCAAAGATGATATCATAGAAGGAGGAGATCACTCGTTAAATGTCATATTCAACGACTCCTCGACTCTTTAGGTTTTCTTACTTAAGACACTAGGAACTCTATTTATTTTTAAAAAGTCCAAGAGGTACAACATCATTAGACTATGAGTCACATTTGATGTGTAAATCCTAGATGTTGAAAACTTATTTTCTTTCACACATCCTAATATATGCTAATTGTGATTTATTTTACCTTGTGTGTTTTATGTGAGATTATAAAGGAGTGATTGAAGAAAGACACAATTAAAGACTCAAAGTATGGTGTTTGAGAAAATTGTTTAACAAAGGTTTGTTTTGCAAGCATCACAAAAGTGTTAGACATTTTAACACTTAGGAGATTCTTAGTTAGCTCACTTGTAAGCAAGAGTTGAGTGAGACAAACTCAAGAGTTTTTCGTGTTTATCTCTTGATGGTTAAATAACCAAAACACCTTATATCTCCTTACTAGTACTAAAGACTAAATTCCTTGTTGCATAGAATCTAATCTTAGTTATTTACAAATAGCAGGTAGACACTCTAGAGTATTACAAATAACACATATTTGAGCACATAATGCTAGAGACAAGATATAACCCAAGTCAAGTTTAAGTAATGCGTACCTTTTAAATTGCATAGAGATGCTATCAAGCGAATAAGCATTAAGCGTAAAGACTTGGTTTGACGACATGCTTTGAAACTCAATAACTCATGTATCCAAGAAGGTTAGACAATCATATAAAGGCATAGAGCATGATAATCTTAATTCTTTTATCATGAGTTTCTATTAGAGATAGAATTATCTCTAAGTCTTTCTTCTAGGTTAGACAAATTTTACTTGCTTTGTTTTATTAGTTAATGGTGCTTTTGAGTTAAATCCTAATCCGGTTTTATCTTTAAACAACCTTTGACTCCCCAACAATCTTTCAAGAGATTTTGAGCTTTCATCAAATTTAACTAATAATTTTTCTTTTCTCATTTTGCATTTTAATCTCATGTTTGTAATCTAGACATAATTTACATTCTAGATTAATTTCAACATTACTCTTAATTCTAGACATTTTATCTTCCAATAAGATTTCCTTTTTAAAGATATTCTTAAGAGATTTTAAAGACTCATTCTTGAAGATAGCTTTTAGGTCCATGTTGCACAAATGTTTAGACTCATTTTATAGTTTAGAAAACTCTAGGATAAATTAATCAAAGCAAAATAGTTTGGTTTCAAAGTGTACCTTGCTTGATGTTTTATCTAGTATGGAATCACAAACCGGATGATTGACTTCATCTTCATCCGAATTAATCCATGAATCGCAAGCAAGACAACAACGAGCTTGACACGAGTAATCACCTTTACTTACACCTTGCTTGTTGTATCAATAAGTTGACAATAAACTACCGGATCATTGTCTTCGTCAACTTCCATTACATTCCAAGATACGCAAGCAGGTTCAACAAAACACACGTACTCATCTTCACTTGTACCTTCATTTAAAACATTTAAACTAGTAGCACATGTATTAACTTCTACTAAGTGTCTATCAATTAGTTTTTCTAAAACTTCTAATTCATATGTAAGATTAAATTGATCATCTTTGACTTGACATATTCCTTGATGAAAGTTTACCATATTTTTCAAACATCATTAGCCTTTTGACAAAAATACATTCTTTCATATTTGGTACTAAAGCTTTGTAAAGCATTGTTTTAGCTTTAGTATTTTTATCAAGTTTAAGATAGTTATCTTGGTTTTCAAAAACTTGTTTTCTTTGGTTTGAAATTACCAAAAGAAATAATATGCCAAAGATCTTGATCAATTGATTTTACATAGTTTTCAAAATTACTTTTCCATTCAAGTAAGTTTTCTTTTTCAAATAGCGGTTGGTTTTGAATAGGTTGCCCTTCTTTGAGATTTTCAAAATCCATGGATCGATCCAAGTTTTAAAATACATTCTATTTTAAAGATCTTGAGTAACGTAGCTCCTGATGCCAATTGTGGAAAACTAGAAGGGGGGTTGAATAGTTTACCGCTTTTTCGATTCTTATTTAGCTTAAATAACCTTTGAGAACTTGACGTTTGGTTAAAGATATAAGCACAACTTAATATGTTTGATTCTTTGAATAGACTTTACATGTGAATAAAAATTCCAACTTAACTTGTTTCATACTTTGAAAAGCTTTACTTGTAATGATCCTAACTTTGCTTGTTTAGTTCTTTGAAAAGCTTTACTTATGTTTAAAGATGTAAGAACAACATTACTTGTTTTGGTTCTTTGAAAAGCTTTATATGTGATCAACAATTCTAACTAAACAACAACATATAATAAGCAAAGGTAGAGAAAGAAACAATCAAACCACAACACGATAGTTTATCGTGGTTCGGCTACAAGGATACAACCACTCCCATTCGTCGCTTACACTTTTACCGACACAAAGCTAGATGTCGAGTTCTTTACCAAGGGTACAACCACTCCCGTTAGTTCTTTTACTAGGGTACAACAACTCCCAACACACTACGTATTTTGAGGCCTAAAATACTAACCTATAACTTCTATATACATGACACACATGAAGTATAAACTACCAAAGCTTATACATGATCAAGCTACCAAGACTTGCAACTTTAGAGTTGAAGCTTGCAACTTCTTGAATGATCTTGTGGAGTTCCTTGCTACATAAGAGAATCACACAAGTCAAGGGTTACTGAGTTAGTTGAGAGAATATGTGAGAATAAGTCCTAAAGGGTTAGCCAAAAATCAAGTTATGGCTTGGTATTTATAGCACACCATACTGCATGCTTGGCGGATCAGGCGGAACCCTCAGATGGGTTCCGCCCGTGTACCCCCAGGGTACCGCCGGGTCTGCAGTAGGTTTATGCAATAACTCTTCAAACCAAACAAGGTCTTGTCTCATAAATCCTAGCAACCAAACAATGTCACATCACATTACACTAGTCAAACACCAAACTTGCAAGTCACTACAAAGTTAGTCAAACACATAAATGCATATTGACAAAACTTGTCATAAGTGTGATGTGACAATTCTATTTAAAGAAATAAATATGATATGACAAGACACTTTCTAATTTAAGAAATAAAAACAATGTTTAGTTTAAAAGGAAATGTGAACCTTAGTTAAACAAGACTTAAACACTTAAAGTGATGATTTACTCTTAGCTAAAGTTCATACTTTGTCATTAACAAAACTTAGCAAAGATCGTAAAATATAAATAACGTTTTTAGGCGATATTTGTATTAACAGTTTTGATTAGCCTGATTGTAATTTGACGTTGTGAGTTAATCTTAACGACTTGACTTATTACGATCGGATCTATTGTAACTTGACTTGTCGCAACTTGACACTTAATACTATTTGTCACTTATCCAAGATCTCTCTCTAAGTTTAACTCGCATATTATATCTTTCGGTTTCTTTTGTTGACTTTAGTAAAATCCCGGGAGAGAATCGATCTCTCGGTTTAAGTCACAAGAGTTGTAAAATCCCGTTTAAGATTATATCATGACATGTAGGATATTGCTAATAATAGCTTGTATGATTCTTGTGATTTGGTTCGAATCAAGAAGAAAGAGGAAGAGAGTTTAGAGAGAGAAATAAAGAGAGTTGGGAACTTTAGAGAGAGAAAGTGAAGGAAAAACTAGTTGAATGATTAGAAGCTCCAACCCCTTCCAAGCTAGGGAAGGGGTATTTATAGTTACAATAAAACGCCCCCTGAAACGGGTTGTGGAGCGGGCTGACAGTGGGTAAAGACCCGACCCGACTCCACAAATACTAACTAACACTAAACTACGTTCTAACTAATAAGATAAATACTACGAGCTACAACATGCTAAACTATACTCGGGGTGACCGAGTCTTCATATGAATAAACGTATTCCTAACAATCTCCCCCTAAGGGAGGTCACCCCGGAAAATAAATATTGAATCATAACATTCAATTCTTTGAAGACATCTTTGTAGCTCGTAGCCTTTTGATTCTTCATTGTTGAGATCTTTGTGCTAGCGGTAGACTCTAGATGACGTGTTCAATGTGATGGATGGTCTTTGGAAATTACTTCAAGTTCATCATCCAAATGAGTGTCTGAAAGTCATCTTTGAGTAGTAACGTCTCCATGTGATAAGAACATCTTTGTGTTGGCATGCTCACACTTTTCAGGATCATGATCTTCTGCATCAGAGTTGTGGAAGCATAAATGAAGCCCAATTAATGATCATGATTTCTTAGATTGTGATGTCGAAGTGTGAGCATGTGTTGATGGATCAACATCTTTTCAGCAATCAACTGCAACCGTCAGAAATTCCTGCAAGTAGACAGTTAGCAACAAATCATCCGGTACTTATAGGTTTGGAATTAGAGATTGTCAACAGCATAGTGTGAAGACTTCTTCTAATCCTTACCAAGACCGTTCCCAATCGGCAAACCCCCGATAGGATTTACATGATCTACCTAAGTAAATCAACAACTGGGTGAGTCGCTGGAGTTCACTCCACGACTGTAGACCATTGGTAACCGCCGTGACCACTAAGCGTAATCCTTAAGGAATTACCGAAGTGACCTGCTTTCAGGGCTGTTAGATGTTGACCCTGGCAGGAATTTCCATTCAGTCACTGGGAGTTACAAAAGCAATATCCCTCATAAATGTTCTGGCAGATTGCTAAGATCTGCGTAGGACTCATAGGTTTACCACTGGTGTCCTTAATGTTGAACATCCATGGTAGAAGTAGCACATGTTCCTATGAGATCTTTTTATGCATCTCGAGGCTCTAGACTCAATAAGTGCATTTGGTTTTCCTATGCAGAGATTAGGGAGAGGTCTCCTGCTTCAATATCAACCATCTCTAAGAAATAAGTTGATAGATTACACCGGTTCCCCGTGAGAATGAAACAAGTTCTTTTAAGAGAACTTGAGTGGCTAGAAGGTTTAGTTCATTGCGTCACTGGGTCCATGATGTCTTGTCTTCAATACCAATGTCGCCTTAGCAACCATCAGTAGATTATGAATTGAACCCGGTTTCTGCCCTAAGGTTGAATAATTGGAGGGCTATTTCTTTTCACCCTTTCTCATTTCATTTATTTTTAATTCTTCAACCCCTTATTTCTCCATTCTCACATTTCTCCTTTTTTCATGATCTTACCTACGGACTTTCTAATACTATCTATTTGGTATTGTCCATGGGTAGATCCCTCCGGCTCTGGCGGATCATAGGACGGTTTTCCTAACCTTAGCCACCTTATATGAGACATAATTACCACCTCTTGCGATTATCCACAATGACATCGGCGTGTGACACTGAGTACTACATCGTAACTCCTTAAAGTGATAGTTAACCAGGTTTTCAACCATCCACCTCGACTGCTGGTAACTAGATAAACCAAGTCTTCAACTTAAATCTCAAGCACGAGCAAGTTATCATTGAAAGTCATTCATCCAACCAACCCCGACTTCAAGATAAACTAAGATCACGCCTTTGTGGAAGTCAACTTCAATCTCAAATATGTGATACCCAATCAACTCCGTAGTCACAATTAGTCTTCCTAAGTTAGTGGAACATTAGGTGTTGGAGGAGAGGAGAGTCATTTCGCGCATCAGTCAACATGTATTTTATTCACACTTCTCCCCCTCAAATATTGCATATGAGAATGCGATTTTTGATTGAACAAGTGAATAGAAATACATGTAGTTTATTCACACTTCTCCCTCTAAAAAATTGCATAAGAGGTTGATCCACTGTTCACACTCCCCCCCCCCCCCTCAAAAATTGCATTTGAAGATGCCATTTTTGATCGAGTGAATAATAACAAATATAATCTGATGAAAGTAATCCACTAGATAACTGAACGAGGGTGGAAGAAATATGAAGTTTGTTGATGAGAATGGTCAGAAGCAAGAGCATTACACTTCTACAGAAGATAAAGCACACTCAAGCGTACACTTTTCTTTTCTTTGAGGAAACGGGGCCTGAACTGTTGTCAGCAGACACCATAATGTTGACATTGAGGACCGAGGCTTGAACTGAGTTGTTCAAACGTCATAGTCGATGAGGAACGAGGCCTGAACTGATGTGAACAGACGTCATAATGCACACATACATCAACATCGACTTGCCAGACCTCCTGAAGTAGGAGATATGCTTGCTTTAGGCCTCCAGACTTTGAGTCTTCTCATGTTGTGAATGATTGATGTACCTGCAACTGAGTAAGGACTACCTGCACTAACATTACAAACTTGATTGCATATATATGGGTTAGTGACATCAGTATCCAAACCCTTAGGGGTTTCATGGTCAACCATAGCATTGCCATCAGTAAGCACCTTTCCGATAGGTATCCACTTAAGTCCAACGTACTTAAAAATTCTACCAGTTGGACTCACTTATGGCAAGGTCTAGGATTGCTAATCTTCTTATGCATAGTAGAAGGCTTATCAATATACCTAGTCTCCAAAGATTTAGCAGATTGTATCCACCTAGGAGAAATATTAGGTTTGTTTTGCTTCTTATGCATTGTGGATGACTTACTGTAAATCCTAGACTTAACAGGTTGAACCTTAGCAGTGTTCCTCAATAACCTAGGAGGCATCATACAAGGTTGTTAGCCTAAGATTCCATCCTTTTGAAGTAACGCCCTTTTCCTAGCCTTTTCTAGATCATAGTTCTTGTACAAGTCCTTGATATCATAAGATTTTTGAATCTTAATACTTGGTTTCGACTCTGTTCTTAAACTAATCCTAGAGACACTAGAAGTGGGAGTAGCTACTTGTTGAGGTTGAACAAAACTAGAAGCAGTTACCTTGGGCAAATAATGTGGAGTGACTGGTTTTGTCAAAACTTGTTCCGCATCAACTTGGGAGGCAAACCGTGTTTTTGAAAATTTTGGTCGTTCAGATCTAAACGCAGTCAATTGTCTAACAACTGATTGGTTTCTATTCGATTGAAAAACTGGTTTCCCCAAGATTGATGGTTTTGCAAACTTAGTGTTCACACTATTCCCTGTTGCTTTTCTTAGCTCGTTCTTTAATGTTGTTATTGTTAAACCCTTTTCCTGAACTTGAGCTTTGAGTTCATCAATTTTTGCAATCAAATACAGTGTTTGCTCAACAGTTTTAGTTTTCGTTTCTTTGATTGAATCACACAGTTCTTTGCAATGAATTTTCAAATACTCATTTTCATCACGTAATTTAGCCACATTATGTTCCAATTCAATAACATTGCAGTCATGTTTAGCTTTAACTTCATTACACATATCACATAACTCAGTAATACATTTTTTCAGGTTGTTGATTGTCAAGTCCTTGGTTTCTAGCTGAGATTTCAAATCATTAATCAAAAAGAATTCGCGGAAATCAGGAAGTTCCGGATCTTTACATGGTTGGTTAGTTTGAAAACTTTCTTCCTTTTGTTGCATTGCGATTTCAAGTGAAATACAATGTTTTTCAAGTTGTAAGAATCTCTTTGAAAGTTCATTAAATGTTTCTTTATCAACCATATCATTTGATTTAAAAGACTCAACTGCAAACAAAGAACTTGACTCATCATCACGTTCAGCATCCTGATCACTTTCTCCCCCTTTATGATTCATATTTGTTAAATCAGAAATGGTATTGATATCAGTCTTTTTCAACAAATATGTGTCATAACTGGGCATAACTTGATCAGTATGCAGTCGTTCATCAGAAAGCACATTATGATGTTCAGTTAGGGATACCTCAGCACATGACACTTGTTCTTTTATTGGTCTGAGATCTGCATCCATGTTATGTGTAATAAGAGTCACTGAACTGCTGGTAGTGTCAGGCTTATCAGTCTCTGACCCTTTGCGTATCATGACAACTGACCCAACATCCGATGCTTTACCCGAATCGCCAATACCATCACATGATTGCACCCTACATGCCTTCACCTTGTCATCATATGCTGGTATATGTTGTGCTTTTTCTTCAATGAATCTTTTCACTTTATCCATAAGTTGGATGAGTGTGTCTCTGAACGTATCAACCTCTATTCCCGTGTGATCAGCAAAACACTTTTTAGTCATCTGACTATAATGGTCATATTCCAGTGTGAATTTCGAGTCGATGAACATTTGGAGTTGTTTGTTGATCACACTGAAAGCAGCCATGGATCAATTTTTGGAAGATTCTCCTTGGTCAAGTTGTTGTTGTAGTTGATCTAAGTTAAGAATCATTGTGCCTGTGAAAGTCTGAACATCTTGACCAAAGAGTGTTGCAAATGCACGATTGAATCCCATCTTGAATCCAGTTCCCTCTAAAAGTACCGATAGGTGTGAATGAAGTTGTTGAAAACATTCTATGCAACAATCTTTTGCATTATCGAGTAATTTAATTGGCTGGTGAAGTACACTCTCAGATCTGACAGAGTCTGAAGTAGTAGACATGATATAACCGTGCACGGGATTTTACAATTCTATGATTTAAACCGAGAAATAAATTTTTTCTCGGGATTTTACAAAATCAAGAAGAAACCATGAAAAGATGCTGAGTACTTAACTGATTGAGTGTGAGATGATAAACTTTGCAAGGTACAGTAAGTTATCTAAGTCAAGTTACAACGAGTCAAATCACACCAAGTCAGATCACAATTAGTCAAATTGCAGGAATTAACTCGCAACGTCAGATTGTAATTGGATAGGTTGCAACGACTCAAATCGCAACAATTCTAAAGTAACAGAACTATTCAACTCGCAGCGTATAATCAACTCACAACAACTTGATCAGCTAGCAGTGAGTTATCAACCAGCAGTGTGATTTGGTTCGGTTGATGCAAGTTGTTACGGTGAAATTTTGGTCTGAAAACTTAAAACCTCAATAACTTCACTCCGGAGGTGATTTGGGCCTCGAAAAATTCGTTTCATGACTTTGTGGTGAAACTTCACAATATTCAGCCTGTTCCGGACGTTTTGACAGCTAATTCGCTGAAAACGGAGTTACGGTTCAAAAGTTATGGCCGTTTGAAGTTTTGACGTAAAAAGTCAACTTTGGTCAACAGCTAAACAAGCAAATCGCTAGATCCAACTCGCTAAACCAACCAACTCGCTAAACCAACCAACACGCTGAAGTTATCAACTCGCTAGGATATCAAATCTCTAAAATTGCCAACTAGCTAAAAGTACCAACTCTCTAGAATGACAACTCTCTAGAATGGCAACTCTCTAGAATGGCAACTCGCTGAAAACCAACTCTCTAGAATGGCAACTCTCTGGTTTAGCAACTCTCTGGTATATCAACTCGCTGGTTTAGCAACTCTCTGGTTTAGCAACTCTCTGGCAGCAACTCTCTAGCAGCAACTCTCTAGTAGCAACTCTCTAGCATCAACTCTCTACACTTCTGGACAAAAAGGTCGCTTTCTAGCGATTTTGTCTTCTTTTCTAAGTATAGTAAAACAATCAAATCTATACCAAAACTAACCAAATCGCTACCAAAATTAAGTAACTCTCTATGAAGAATCATTCACCAAGAAGCAACTCTCTACCAAGAAATACTTACAAAATACACTCGAAATTGCTCAAAATCACCAAGAAACACAAGAAACTAGATACCCAACCACTAAACCAAGTTCATATGACCATCCTAATCATGAAAGTACAACTATAAAACATATCTAACCAGAAACAAAGTCAAATCAAGATGTTTTCAAGTGATACAAATCGAACCAAATAAAGACCACAAGACCAAGCACCAACTTCGAGTACAAACAATCCCTAAGATGAAACCATGGCTCTTGATACCAATTGTAGGATATTGATAATAATAGCTTGTATGATTCTTGTGATTTGGTTCGAATCAAGAAGAAAGAGGAAGAGAGTTTAGAGAGAGAAATAAAGAGAGTTGGGAACTTTAGAGAGAGAAAGTGAAGGAAAAACTAGTTGAATGATTAGAAGCTCCAACCCCTTCCAAGCTAGGGAAGGGGTATTTATAGTTACAATAAAACGCCCCCTGAAACGGGCTGACAGTGGGTAAAGACCCAACCCGACTCCACAAATACTAACTAACACTAAACTACGTTCTAACTAATAAGATAAATACTACGAGCTACAACATGCTAAACTATACTCGGGGTGACCGAGTCTTCATATGAATAAACGTATTCCTACCGCTTCAGACGATTATTCAGGAGCCTCGAAAGCTTTGGTGGTGAAAGTTTAAGAGATGTTGACTACTGATTTCTACAACGAGCTGAACGATACTATCATTTTGGTACTCAAGTCAACATCTTCTTAAACTGATTAGTATCCTCTGTACATATATTATACTAAATTGTAAATAGAAAAATATAAAACCTATAAAAACCATAAAAATCTGAAAAATCATAAAAAATCCAAAAATACTCTTCTTACGACATATCTCTTGTGTAATCAATATTATGTACGTTTCTAGAAATGTCATTCAACAATGACACGGAATCATACATATGCTTGAGCAAGAGTTTTTCGGTTTCAAATAATGTTTTTTTTAAAACATGTCGTTTCTCAAAACATTCTTAAAATTATGGCTTGCACTCATTTCAGGCTGCAAACCGGACTTAAAGATGGCTTGCAGTCATTTCAGGCTGCAACCCGGACTTAAATATGGCTTGTAGTCATTTCAGGCTGCAACCCGGACTTCAAAAATATAGCTTGCTATTACTTCAGATAACAACCCGCTTTTCAAAATGGGGAAAACACGTCGCCAAAAAGACGGTTGTTCCCTTCACCGGGTGAAGTTCACCTGGGCATGGATTACTTTATATCCATGTTTCCTCGATCTAATGTACGCTTCAGTGCATTATTTCTTGATAAAGAAGAGAAATCTTCTTTTTATCGCCAAATACTTTTCCTTCTATGATTTTTTCGGAAAGTATTTGTGCAAAACTTGGTGGTTGATGAGGCGAAAAATGAACCACTTTTAGGGGGTCATTTAAGCCCGGAATTGACTTTATTTGATCAAATATTACCCTAAATCGTTCCTTTTGTGATTTTAGGAACTTTGGGAGTGAAATCTGGAAAAGGAAGCAATTCGGACGTTTTTGGAGCATAAAATTGAAGAAAACGCCAAAGTCTTAATTTTCCTTGCTGGGAACAGTAGGTGACGGCGTCAAGAAGGAATTTCTGACGGCGTCAAGAGTAATTTCCATGACGACCCAGTACAGAATTGACGGCGTCACAATGTAGGGCGTCAAGAGTAAAATGCATGACGGCCTAGAAATACATAACACAAGACGGCGTCAAAAGTAGATCAAGGCAGTCCGAGAAGTATTTTGGCGGCGAGATGACGGCGTCACAAATTTGTTCTTGACGCCGTCAGACCCTATTTCCTATATATAGTTTTCTAATTTTCACATTAAAAAGAGAGAAATTTTGGAGAAACCCTAAGTACGAACTTGGTACGAATTTTACAGGTTTTTCAAGGGTTCTAAGCCCTTGATCCCTTTCATGTGTAATTGAGATAAGTATTCTTTTAATTCAATCAATATGTCTATGTGTTGGTTGTCTATATCTTGTTCTTGTCTTAATTCCATCATGCTAGGCTAGATCTATCTTGTGTTTGCTTGGATCTAATGAAACCTAGATGTTAATTATGCGTTGATTACTTGTTTATGGTTGTATTGGATGAATGATTTCGATGTTAGGCTTAAGAAAACTGACAGACTTCCAAATGGTAACATGCTTGAACGTCTTAGGAAACATGAACTGACGTGCACTAGGTTTTATTGGTTGTATTTAATGCATGAGTAAATTCTAATGATCCCATGTTAGGAGCTTCTTAGCCGGCTCGACATAGGAGTGAAGTAGGCACTCATAGGATTGGGGAATTAAGTGCGCCACCCCATGAATGGTATTAAGGAATACAATCCGTCATCCACGCAACTATAACAAGTAATTAACATGTAAAAGATATCTAGGGAGTAGTGAAATCTAAGTAAACACATTTTCTCCACTTATTGCTCACAACCTTAGTTTAATTTAGTTTATTTTCATTTATAGTATTTTATTTTGATTGCATCTTTAGTATTGGGTTAGTTGACTAGCAACTAATTCCGCCTAAATCCTTCAAACCCGAGATTTTTACTTGCTTTCTAAAAAATATAAAAATACAAAAATAATCATCCCTCACCTTTAGAACTAGTATTTAGGTTTTCTAATCCTAGCGACACTATTCCTAGCTGAACGATCAATCCCCCGGTACTTGTCACTATATTATACTACAACGATCAGGTACACTGCCTGGTGGGGGTTGTAAGCTTCTCGATATCCCTTGAGAGGTAAAGCCTGGTGCGATTCCCACGTATCAAGTTTTTGGCGCCGCAGCCCGGGGAATAGTTATTGTCTAGGTTAGAATCTCTTTTTATTAGGTCTACTTGCTAGATTCCTTTCTAGTAAGATTTTATTTTTATTTTTAGGTTTTCTTTAGTCTATCTTATTTCTTTGTGTTTTTGTTCGTAACTCTTCACCACCCGACATCATGGACGATGGGAACATCCATGAACCTGTCATCCCACCACAACAAAACCCACCACTAGAACCTCTTAGGCCCCGAACCTTAGGAGAATACTCTCGACCTAGCCACCAAGGCTACCGAAACACCATTGAGCTCACCGGAGCCAATGTGACCCCCTTGCGATCCGACACCATCCGGTTGGTGCAAAGCGGATGTGCATTCCATGGACTTCGTTCCGAAGATCCAAACCAACATCTTAAGGACTTCCTCAAAATCGTAGATTTCATAGACCTAGATGTTGAAACTAGAGAGACAACCCGATTACGCCTATTCCAATTCTCTCTACGGGATCAACCGTCAATGGCTTGAGCGTTTACCCGCGGGATCCATCACCACATGGGATGATCTCACCACTCGTTTCCTTGCTCAATTTTCCCACTGGGGAGAACTACTAAGCTTAGAAATGACATCTTGATGTTCCAACAACGTCAAAATGAAACCTTTTATGAAGCATGGACTCGATATAAAGACCTGCTCCGAAAAGTCCCTCATCATGGCATTGAACCATGGCTCCAGATTCAAATCTTTTACGATAAAGTTGACTATCAAACAAGGAGAGCCATTGATTACGCAGCCAAGGGCAGGCTAAATAGACTTAGCATTGACGAGTGCTGGAAAGTTCTTGAGGGGTTGGCACAATACGAAGAAGAAGGATGGGAGGACCCGATGTTTCCAAGCAAGGGAAAACTTGACTACGCACATGCCACCCAAGAACAGTTATTAGGAAGCATCGAGAAGCAAGTAAAAGAATTAATGATTATTGAGAAACCTGCTGCTGAACCCATGTGGAATCCTAATTCACGTAGGAATGCGGTTATCGACCACAATTTTCCTGAACGTTCACGACAAGAGGAATTTGAAGGGATAATGGTAACCTTCATAGATAATCAGGAAAAACAAATCCAGCACCTAGAAGCACGCATGGAAAGCACTCACAAAGCTTTTATGAATTTAGCAGACCAATTCATATCAAGGGTCAAAGAAAGGATCAAAGAAAATTCCGTACCTAGAAAAATCGAAAAAGTCTTCGAGGTTTCAACTCCTTTGGCGTTTGACCAAAAGGATAGCGAGAAATTTTCCCCAAGTGCTTCACCGTTAACTACCTCCCGTTCTTGTAAGCATCCCCAGAAAGAGAAGAATTCGCAATTCCATAACATTTTCGTTGGATGCTTGCGAACCACGCTCCTAAACTTATGCAAAAGACGTTCTTTTGGTTTTAAACCCGGTGTAAAGAGGTTGTACCTCAAAAACACCACTAATTTGAAACCCTCTATGGAACAACATCTCTCTGTACACACTGGTGACCCGTGCGAAGGTTACAACTTAGCTAAAACATCACCCAATCCCTCTTGCAACCTCACATCCTTCCGTGACAGTAATGAAACTTTCGACCCTGGTGGACTGCACTAACGGAATAGCTACTCATGGTTTTACTTATGTTTAGCTATTCACACAAAGTGCAGGGACTAAATGTGGAATTACTCCATTTCTCACCTCACACGGGCATCTGACGGCGTCAGATATTAACTCTTGACGCCGTCACCTCGCTAAATCAGCAATATTAACCCAAAACCAATCACTTTCAACCCATACCCCACAAATCTCACCCAAAGTGCTACTACTACTCCGAATCTCCACCCTTCAATTCGACGTCTTCCGCGACCAATCTTCACTTGGTAAGTGATTTTTCTTCACTCTTTTTTGATCAATTGTCCTTAGGATCAATCAATTTTGAAAACCCCTTTCGCTCGAAACCCCATTCTTGACCCAACATTGACAAATCGTATTGCCATCCATTTGGTGATTTGTAAACATGGGGTTACCCTTTGATGATGTTATCCCACTCGAATCATGCATTAGTTTAGGAAAAGCCACTCATGCCACGGATTTTTTGACCCCCCACCCATGTTTTCTAATTAAAGGAGCGTTTGGGTAATGGGTTAAGAGTTTGAAAATTGATTTTTCCCTCGCATTTGCATGATTCAGATTCTGCTAAGTCTGACGGTGTCAGGACCATTCCTGACAGCGTCAGATCTGTCTGACAGCAAAAATCACTAAAATTCTCCTTCTAATTGTTTCCGTTCACTCTATCTTTCTCCAGGAAAATGAGCAAGCGGTCTCGCCAACATCGTGGCAGCTCTTCTAGGTCACAAAGAGTTAACTATGGAGAATTGGTCCATAGTTGGAGCGAGTTTGACACTGTTGGCGCCACCACCAAGTATGCGGAACTTTGTAACCACCATATTGATGTTGGGGCTGTGGTTGATTGGGAGTTTCTTAGGTCCCAAGGGTTGGAAGCTAAGTTTTTGGAGAGGATCCACACTGATGGGTTTGCGGGTCCTCAATGGGAGAGGTTGTTTAGGATTAGGGAGATGGTGTATAGTGAGTTGGTGAGGGAGTTCTTTGCGACCTTCCATTTTGATCAGGCTGAGGCTAGGACGGATATGGGGGGCACCACCATCTATTTTAGGCTAGGAGGGGAAGTGCGGTCATGCTCGGTCACTGAGTTTGGTTGGAGGATTGGGTTGTATACTAGGGAGGAGGTGGTTGATGGAGGTTTTATGCAGAGGTTGTTGAATGGGGAGACTCAGAGGAGTGATATGAGGTGTGTTACTTTTTGGCCGACCATAGGGGACGGGGTTTACACCTCGACTACTGGGGCAGCATCCATTAGGGACCCTATAGTTAGATTGGTCCACAGATGCATCACATACAGCCTGTCAGGACGTCATGGCACCACTCACCGTGTCACTGCTTCAGATCTTTTCTACCTGTATACCATCTTTTCAGCGGATGTCTACTGCAACATCCCATTTTGGGTAGCTAGTTATTTGAGGACCAGTGTTGGTGAGAGGGATATCGATAAGGTGTATGGGGGGATGTTCGTGACCCGGTTGGCTCGTTCCTATGATCTTCTCACTCCTCCGATCATGGGATACTTGAGCGACTGTGGGGCCTATAGGGTAGTGAGGGCTAAATCCCTCAGGCAGATGAGCATCGTGATGCTAGAGAGGAATGGGACCTATAACTGGTATGAGGCAGGGGGCCTGATGAGGAGGATGATGCTGATGATGAGGTAGGGCCCCAGCAGCATCAGTTCCAGGGTTATGAGGAGGGGACAGCTGACTACTACCGACACATGGGTCGGGGAGACTGGCAGGCACACCAGGGTGCCTGGATGGGTCAGGTGGACGCATGGCGGACCACCACTGACCAGCGCGTTGATTGGATGTATGATCACACCATCCGCCAGATGCAGCACCTCTCCACCCGAGATCAGCTTGAGCCTCACCTGCAGATTGACCCATTCCCCGGCCGTGAGACTGACTACCCTCCCTATGGGTACACCGGACACCTCCCTCCTGGCTATGACTACCGTTTCGGTCCTCCTCCCCAGTGATTCCTCTTGATTTCTGATATTTCTGAACAATTTATTGATGGTTGTGTAATTTGAAACATTTGGTATTGTAATAGCTTAGGATGCGGCCTCAATTGGCCTTGAACAATTTGTTTTTATGTTTACGTTTGTTTGAAATAATTGATGGTGCTCATGGTGACATTCTTCGTTTTGTGTGATTTTATTTTGTTTGTTTGTTATTTGCTTCCGTATGCATGCTTTATTTTTATTGTTGGTAGATTATGTTTCTAAACTAAAAAGTGGAAATACTTTATTTTGTTGTTTTGGCCTAGTCTTAACTCCACCTAAAAGTATTTTTGCAAAAGATAAGTGTAAGGGGAAACCCCAAATATGTTTTTTTTTAAGAAACAAACCGAGCATGATTCTCCACAATATTAAATGAACATGTATATTCGTATTTGTTAGAGTCAAATGCTTGTATTGAGTCATAATGAAGTTTTGCAGAATTTTCCATGAAGTAGGACCAAATTTTTCCAGAAATTTTCTGGAAACTTAACATAAGAATTTCTGCAGGTCACTTCTGACGGCGTCACGAGTTAACTCTTGACGGCGTCACGTGTAAAAATCTGGAAATTTTACCGGTTTTGTTTTTCTAACGGAGTCTTATGGTTTTTGTGAATTATTAAGTTTTATAATCTCCAGGAAATCTGCAAACTTCATTCCAAAAGCATTATATCTTATTTTGTTTTCTAGGATTTAGTAACTTATATAGGATGCCGCCGATTTTATGCGAGGTTGTCTTGTCTATTTTCTCAGGATTTACAGGTTATGTATGACAAGAAGATGATTTATATTGTTGAAGGGAAGCTTTGATTGTTCATTTTCTTGGAGGAAGATTTATCCTGGCCACCTTATTATCCATACCGAGCGAATCAGGAGAGTATTTGATTTCATTTGTTTTACTTATTTCACTTTTACATTCTTTACTTGAACATTGGGGACAATGTTCATCTTAAGTGTAAGGGGAGGGTAAAACGATGATACCTTACATATGCACTTTCGCTTGAGTTTGTTTTGTTTAATGGTAGATGTGTAATAAAACTATGAGAAATACTTGTTAGTGCAATTTTAGCGCCAAATTTAAATTTTTTTACAACATTTAGGAGTGAAACTTTAGCCATAGCAAGCGTCTCATGGATAGGAGATTGTATGACTAGCACATAACCGTATATTCAGAAAAATTTTTCACCCAAATATGTGAGGTTCGCCTTTAGATTTGATAGGAAAAGCATTTACTATTAGTGCTTATGAGTGTACCGGTAGCATTTAGATTCTAGAACTTGCGTTAGTGATGCATCCCGAGACCGCTAGTGAAACTACATTCGTGTGGTAGGATTTACTACATGATAAGAGGCATTAGGATCACCCTTGTGTTAAACCCGTATCATAATTACTTGACCATTTATGTCATATTACTTGGCTAGTTAAGTCAACTAATTTTTCCCACACCTTAGCGTGGTACTCATTTTTAGTACACGAAACCCCTAGTACACCCCTCCGAGCCTATCTTTTCGTTTCTAACTTTAAGCATCTTACTTAAAGGAAGAATTTCTTACACCCCACTTAAATGTACACCTAGATCGCCTTAGCCTTCCGTGTATGCGCTCATTTTTAGTGCATTATTGTTATTTGTTAAACCCTAAGTTAACTTTCTAATTGATTACATGGTTGCTAAGTCGAGTCATATCCTTGTACATATTGTTTTGGGACGATTGGGATTCATGGGTAAAGTACTAATGTTATGGAGTAATGGGGAAGAACATCATTTATTACCCCCATATGTGCGTTAATCTTAAAAGTACTCCAAGTGTTTTGATTTTCTTAATTCGAGTCATTAGATTAGTTTATTGTAAAGTATGTAAAAATTCAAGTGTAAGGGGAATGTTCATTCCCTATGATGTATTATTTTGGATGGTAGGGTAAGAGTGTATGCAAAAAAAAAAAAAAAAAAAAAAAAAAAAAAAAAAAAAAAATCGAAAAATCAAGAAAAAGAAAAAAAATAGAAAAAGAAAAGAGAAAAAACATACGGACTACCATCCCGTTTCATTCTATGTTCATTTTATGTTTTTGTTATTTTTCATTTATTAGCTTAAGTCGAGTCTAGTCTTGGGTTAGCAACGCCACATTGTACATGTAATTAACCAAGATTGTTAACTCGCCACCAGTAAAACTTCCTTTATCCAACAAAACCGTGTATTTCATATCCCTACACCTAACGTTACAACCCTTTAAAAGACCTCTTTGATAGTTTATCCTAGGTGCTTATGCCATGTGGTGGAGGTTTGATCCTTTCCCAAGCCTATGGTAATCTATTTTGCTATGACAGGTAGTGAAAGATATCTTCCGTTTCCATATTGTAATTTATACTTTATTACACCCGAGAGATGTGAGTATCTAAACACTATTTGTGAGATGCTTGTGTATGACCTCCGTGCTTGTCAATTGGTCTTTAGTGGAACGATTATTTGTTGTAATTACTTTTATATTAGTGTTAAATGACCCCTAACTTGTATTTTGAGTAGAATAAAAGCGCATTTGCTTGAGGACAAGCAAATCTCAAGTGTAAGGGTATATGATGAGGCGAAAAATGAACCACTTTTAGGGGGTCATTTTAGCCCGGAATTGACTTTATTTGATCAAATATTACCCTAAATCGTTCCTTTTGTGATTTTAGGTACTTTGGGAGTGAAATCTGGAAAAGGAAGCAATTCGGACGTTTTTGGAGCATAAAAGTGAAGAAAACGCCAAAGTGTTAATTTTCCTTGCTAGGAACAGTAGGTGACGGCGTCAAGAGTAATTTCCATGACGACCCAGTACAGAATTGACGGCGTCACAAGGTAGGGCGTCAAGAGTAAAATGCATGACGGCCTGGAAATACATAACACATGACGGCGTCAAAAGTAGATCAAGGCAGTCCGAGAAGTATTTTGGCGGCGAGATGACGGCGTCACAAATTTGTTCTTGACGCCGTCAGACCCTATTTCCTATATATAGTTTTCTAATTTTCACATTAAAAAGAGAGAAATTTTGGAGAAACCCTAAGTACGAACTTGGTACGAATTTTACAGGTTTTTCAAGGGTTCTAAGCCCTTGATCCCTTTCATGTGTAATTGAGATAAGTATTCTTTTAATTCAATCAATATGTCTATGTGTTGGTTGTCTATATCTTGTTCTTGTCTTAATTCCATCATGCTAGGCTAGATCTATCTTGTGTTTGCTTGGATCTAATGAAACCTAGATGTTAATTATGTGTTGATTACTTGTTTATGGTTGTATTGGATGAATGATTTCGATGTTAGGCTTAAGAAAACTGGCAGACTTCCAAATGGTAACATGCTTGAACGTCTTAGGAAACATGAACTGACGTGCACTAGGTTTTATTGGTTGTATTTAATACATGAGTAAATTCTAATGATCCCATGTTAGGAGCTTCTTAGCCGGCTCGACATAGGAGTGAAGTAGGCACTCATAGGATTGGGGAATTAAGTGCGCCACCCCATGAATGGTATTAAGGAATACAATCCGTCATCCACGCAACTATAACAAGTAATTAACATGTAAAAGATATCTAGGGAGTAGTGAAATCTAAGTAAACACATTTTCTCCACTTATTGCTCACAACCTTAGTTTAATTTAGTTTATTTTCATTTCTAGTATTTTATTTTGATTGCATCTTTAGTATTGGGTTAGTTGACTAGCAACTAATTCCGCCCAAATCCTTCAAACCCGAGATTTTTACTTGTTTTCTAAAAAATATAAAAATACAAAAATAATCATCCCTCACCTTTAGAACTAGTATTTAGGTTTTCTAATCCTAGCGACACTATTCCTAGCTGAACGATCAATCCCCCGGTACTTGTCACTATACTATACTACAACGATCAGGTACACTGCCTGGTGGGGGTTGTAAGCTTCTCGAGATCCCTTGAGAGGTAAAGCCTGGTGCGATTCCCACGTATCAGTGGTACCATGAGATTTTGATCGAAAATCAAATTGAACTCAAAATTTTGATATAATTTTTCACTCAATCAATGACTTTAATATTTTATGAAAATATTTCAGTTTTTTCAATCCGTCATTGATTGAGGGGGAGAATGATTTCTCAAAATTTTATGGTTTTTATAGGTTTTATATTTTTCTATTTACAATTTAGTATAATATATGTACAGAGGATACTAATCAGTTTAAGAAGATGTTGACTTGAGTACCAAAATGATAGTATCGTTCAGCTCGTTGTAGAAATCAGTAGTCAACATCTCTTAAACTTTCACCACCAAAGCTTTCGAGGCTCCTGAATAATCGTCTGAAGCGGTAGTTGTCATGATATAATCTTAAACGGGACTTTACAACTCTTGTGACTTAAACTGAGAGATCGATTCTCTCCCGGGATTTTACTAAAGTCAACAAAAGAAACCGAAAGATATAATATGCGAGTTAAACTTAGAGAGAGATCTTGGATAAGTGACAATTAGCATTAAGTGTCAAGTCGCGACAAGTGAAGTTACAATAGATTCGATCGTAATAAGTCAAGTCGTAAAGATTAACTCACAACGTCAAATTACAATCAGGCTAAACGAAACGACTTAAGTCACAACAATTCACCAAATGCAAGTAGTTAACAAATCACTAAAATCTCACAACTGAGTTACTCGCTAGACACCACCAAATCGCTGAGTTTTAACCTCCTCAATGTGAAGCTTTGGTAGCTTCCCCCCAAACCGACAATCATCTTCATGAGACCACTTCCCCAAGTAGTTGAAGTGTTTCAAAAAGTCTCATAGTATGACGTTCAAAGTCCCAAAGAAAATGATAGCATCGAAGTAACAAGGTGAACCATGGATCATCTCTGCGGTTATCAATCCCGGAATGTATGATGAAGCCCGATCACATGACCCTGTTGTGCGTCCTCAATGTACACATTACTTTGAGGTTTGGAGCAGTTGTCTATTAGGGGGAATAAGATGTCAACATCTTTATTTCAGTAAATGCTTTCCAGTTATCTTACACATACCAACTCAATCTATATTGTACGCATGTATCCAACATAAGAAGATATGATGACACCAAAGTAACAGGTTGAAGCACTGATCATCTCTGCGGATATCACCTCCGGAATATATGATTAAGCCCGATCACGTGAACCTGTTGCGCGTCCTTGATGTGCACAAATCTCTCCCCTGATGGTTGCGATCTTATCAGAATCATCATACCATTGTGTACATGAAGCATTAACCAGAAGCACTTCATCATAAACCATATCAGCTCCTATGAAGATGTCGATAAGCAATATCATCTCACGCTCCAAATATTCTTCTCATAGTTCTTCACACTGAAAGCTGAAGTAATACATACCACAAGTATTAGAAGACAACTTCCCCCACAAAGTTGGAATGATACACCAAACGCCACGAGTTAAGACACTGGTTATCTCTGCGGTTATGACATTTTGTCTTCCCGGCATAACTTCAATTAAGACGAAGTATTAAGTTCATCACGTGTACTCGCTATGCATTCAAATGTATGTCTCCTTCCCCCTTGCTGGTTTTGATACCTCAGAATCAGCAACACATTTTATGCACACGTACTTGAAACCTTGTGAGAAGAACAACCTTTGGCTTAAATTGGATCAGGTGAGAATCAACTGCTATAGAAACACTCACTAATTTGGTTATTACTCCCTCCCAATTAGTAAGCCCATAAATTAGCTTGCTCCCTCCCAAACTGACGACCCGTTTGATATAACCTTGATGCTTGTTGAAGAAGTATCTTTCAATTCTGCCCAAGATGTCTTAAGTCCCTTAACATGTCATCCACAACTTAAAGTGGATCATAGACTGATAATCTGTAGCTTCTTCACGGGTTTGTTTGGGGAACGTTATTTCGACATTTTCAACTCACATAGAATGCTTCCAGTTCTTCGATAAAAGCCTCGATGTACACATTCTTCTCCCTCCATGATGATGACGATCACTCGGAATCATCATAACTATGTGTACATAAACATATCAACTGGAAGCAACATACAAATCACTACCCCATGAGTAGATGTCGATAACAATTCTCTTCAACTGCAGATCAACCCCTAATTAAACCTCTTTTCACTTCCACTGGTGATTGAGGCAAAAGCAGTCAACTAAAGTCAACCACGGATGTGGCAACAAAGTCAAACTCCATAGGCTCAATGCTCCGCGAAATATAGTGTTTCCCCGGGTCGATATGTCCCAACGAGGTGTGGATTGTATCCAAACGGGTTTGTGATCGGGTGAATTTGGACAAGAAGGGGTTTGTGAGTGATTAAGCTAAGGAATATAAGAAGAAATAGCTTAAATAAGCTATATGAACAAGACTTGAAATTTGGAAAAATCAGAAACGTTTAAAACCTAAAACGCGTACGTTACATTTAAAAAAACGTAAACGTACAAAATAAAAAGTGAAAACTGAAATCTGAAAACCCCCAGGGGGTGAAAATGACTTTTTTTACAAACTAAAGGATAAAATAAAATTTTTAGAAAAAGAAAATTAATTTTTACAATAATTACTTATTTAATATTAATTAAATACTATTTAATTCTAATTATTAATATTTAAAATACTTAAATACAATATAATATCATTTTAATACTAGAAAAAGTAAAAATTAAATTTCTAAAATTATAAAATAACTAAAAACAAATTTTAAAATTAAAAATATGTCTTTTTGTGATTTTTATATTAATTAATTACTAATTATATTAATTAAACTAATTAAACTAACTAGAATTATTAAAAGTACTAAAAAGACTTAGAAAATTATGGAAAATTTTATATATCTAATTAACCATCACAGGAATCCTAGAAAAATATAAAAAGTTGTTTTATATATTTTTACACTATTTTAATAATTATTATATTAAATATTAATTAATTACTAATTAAACTATTTGAATTATAAAAATTACAAGATGAACAGTAGAAATTACAAGAAAATTCCTAAAAATGTTTTGTAACTTATAAAAGCAAAAAAAATAAATATAAAAACTAGGGTTTACTTTATAAAAACTAATTATGCTATTTAATACTTAATTATTAATTAATTATTAATTAAACTAATATTAAATCTAATTAATACTAAATGACAAAATTAAAATCTAGAAAAATTACTGAAATTACTTTAACATAAAAGGAATTTAAGAAAAATATAAAAATGCTAAGTGCTTAACAAAAATCTAAAAAGGAAAATTTAAATTTAAATTACATTAAATAGAAACTATCACTTGAAATTAAATTGGTTTTGTGGAATTTTCTTTTACAAAACTATTTTAATACTAAAAACAACTAACTTTTACAAAAACAACTTTTTTGGAAATAAAAAATAAGCACTGTGGATGCTTATTTGCACCACAGTTGACTTTGGTTGACCAAGTAAGGAAATAAGCTCAAATTAGCTTATGTGGGGTCCACAAGGGTGGAACTTGGTTCAACTGAGTAAAATGGACATGTTTAAGCTAAAATATACCAAATGAGCTCACAGGATAAGATATTAAGCAAGATTAAGCAAGTGGTTTACTTATGTGATCACTGAAAATGAGACAAGGTTTAGGGGTTGATTCAGGTGGGTCCCAGGGGTCTTAAGGTCAAACTCTTGGTCAAACCTTGAAGAGTCCCAGGAGGGGGGTTCAAAGAACCAAAGTTGTGGTTGTGGGGCCCACTGTGGTGGCCAGAAACCACCACCAAAGATGGTGTGGGAGTGGTGCTGCTGCAGCAGGGGTATACCCTCCCCTGCAGCTGACTTTGGAGGTGTGTGGACCCCACAAAAAAATGGAAAAAATCAAACAACAATGGGGCTTCCAAGAAGAGCTGGTAAACTTCAATTCCTCAAAAGCTCAAAGTCTAATTCTTACTACAAAAATCACAACAATTCTTGCAAGTTTTGCAATTCTGCACAAAGGGGTAATTTGACTTTTTGAAGAAACATGTAATTTTGACTATTTTGAACTTTGATTGGTTCTAGACTACTGAGAAGGTTATTCTAACCTATAATGAGACTGAAATGAGCAAACCTAACAAGTTCTAAAACAAGCTAATGGCTACACAGATTACAAATATCAACAGTGTTCACAGATTCACCCCTTAGGTTAACTTTTGACTTTTCTACAAATAGCACTTGGTTTTTATGGTTGATATAACCTGTTAGGACCTAATGTGGTATGTTGCAACAGCAACTAGCAACATTAACAGCCTAGAACACAGAGAATATCACAGATCCAAACACTCTTATATATGAGTTGTTATGATGATTTTCAAGGCTAATGGATGTTTTGGATCTCAACACTGTTTTCAAACTTTATCTTATCATAATTCAAGACCTTATGATCATAAAACAGCAACAAAACTAGCATGAAACTCAAAATTAGCAACTATGCAATTTTAACTGTGAAAATGAGATATAGAGCAACTATTAATTTCAAAGAACAAGTAAGTAATTTAAAGCTATAAACTAACTAGAATACACATAAGAAGCCAAGAAACACAGAAATTATCACTAATTAAGCTGAAGTACAGTACAATGCATAAACATAAAAAAAAAAAAAAAAAAAAAAAAAAAAGAAAAAAAAAAAAAAAAAAAAACTTACAAAGTGAGTTAGAATGGAAACCAATGAACCAAGGACTGTTTTCACTACCTAGGGCTTCCCAAGAAGCTACTAAACCCAAGGCATTCCAAAATTTCCTTGCTCCAATGCATCAATCTTCTTCACATGTAATTTTTGATTTTTCATTGATTTTTAGTGATTTTTGGAGTATTTTTGAGTTTCCTACTTAGACTCTGATTAATTGCTTTCTAAGTTTCTAAAAGCTTATAAGTAACTAATATTAAGCTTATGGAACAATAAAACAGATCTTATGAAAACTATTTAAGCACAACTGAGATTTAACATGAAACTTTAATTTTTCATTAAACTTGGATACTAGGAAACAAAATGAGAATCTGAATACAAAGACTTGAAATAACTTGAAATCTTAAAACTAACTGAGCTTGAAACTTGAAATTACATTTTAGAAAGATAAATTATGCGAATTCGAAATAAGTTAAATTAAACTACAAACTAATACTACATTAACTGCTTCTCTTTCTTCTTTTTTTCTTCATTTATATAGGCCCTGGTGATTTTCTTTGACTTTCCCACATCCCATTATAGCCATTGGATGAAATCTTTAATTCTTGGCCGTTCAATTTCCTTTTGGCGGGAAAGAGGTTTTGGCAGTTAGGGGGTTTCTTGGAGCAATTTGAGGGTAATAAATGGATTTTGGTTGTTTGTGGAGGCTAGGGGGAACAAGTGATGGCTGTGTTGCAGAGTTGGTGAAGGTGGGGGGGGGGGGGGTACACAGTAACAGGTGAGCAAGTGGGGAAGTTAGGGGTGAAGGTGTTTGACTAGGGGTTTGACTGGAAGGAGTAATAAAAAAACGGGATGTTTTGTTTTGTGGGGATTGGGCTTGGGTATGTGTTGGGCCAAGGGGTGGTAGGGATCAGGCTTTGGTTTTGGGTTATGTTATGATAAAAGGGCATATTGTAAATTACTGAAATTCCAAGGGGCTGTTTTGCTAGGTCTCCAAACTTATTTCAAGGGTAATCCTGCCAAGTATAAATAGTCCATGTATAATAAATGAGATTTTTCACATTTGGTCCTTTAGGGACTAAAACTGTCAATTAATGAAACTTGAGGGACCAAAATGCAAATTCTTTCAAACTTTCATTCCAAGGACTGTTTTTGATAATTTGTGACTTTCCAAGGTCCTAAGTTGACTTTTTATCCAAAAATTATTTCCCAGGGACCAAAACTGCCAAGTTTCAAAGTACAGGGACCAAACTTGTAATTTTCCAAAACTTTTGAGATTTTTCACCAAACGACTAAATATGACAACTTATGATTTTAAAAGGACCTTTGGTGATAATTTTCCATATTTTGAATTACCAGGGACTAGTTTTGTCATTTTATGAAAGTTGGGGGACTGAAACTGCCAATTTTGCAAACTTTGTACGTTTTTCATTTGTTTTTACTCTTTTTGCATCTAAAACATATAAAACACAATTTTGAAATATTTTCAGTATTTTGATGCATTTCTGAGTGTTTTTGTATGTTTTGCAGTTCAGATTTGACCAAAAATGATGAGTGTTTGAGCACTCATCAATCCCCCCACACTAAACTATTGCTAGTCCCTAGCAATAAACTGTTTTGAAAAATCAATGATTTTAAACTCTTACCAAAAGCCATTACTTCTGGAGTAGCCAAATGTATCAGTTCAAGTAAGAACTATGGTCCACTTGATAACCATGTGATTTTGAGCAAACCACCAGCTGTCAACGGATTTGATTTGTCTTTACCAAAAGCCGTTTGCTTCTGGACTAGCCAACTCTTGATGGAATAATCAACATCTTGGTGAGCTGATTACCAATTATGGTTTTTCCACTGCTTTTACCACAAGCCATAATCTTGCGGGCTAGCCAACTCTTTCACTTTTTTGGATATGGCGAGTTGATTTACCATACAATTTTGGGCAAATTGCAAGCCGTCAACGGATTTGATATATCTTTACCAAGAGCCGTTTGCTCCGGGATTAGCCAATCCTTTTGTCGTTTAGATATGGCGGACTGATAACCACAAAAATTTTAAAGCACAAGTGAAATTTTTTTTAAAATTTTTGAAATTTTGGCCAAAAACGGGGGTATTAGATAGTAAAATGTGATAAAATTTGCTAGAATACCCACCCCCCCCCCCCCCCCACCACACACTTAGAATGAATATTGTCCTCAATATTCAAAGTCCCGGCTATTATGCCGACTCTTTGAACGTAAAAGGGCAACATTACAAGCTAAATGTGGAAACACCATTTTTTTCACTGTATTTGTAACCACAACAAGGGTAACTCCCCCACACTTAGGATGAAAACCCTATAAACATGCTATTGTTTTTGTTTACCGAGTCGCTAGCTTGACTCGACCCCGAATTCATTGGTTCTTGGGGAAGCATGATGTGAAAGAAACAATCTCAATCGGACTTTCATTCAAGATGTTTGGACAAACATTTGAAGTACGTGAAAGTTCCACACCGATGAGATATATAGACCCTAGCTTAAAATATTATAAACTATAAGCGGTGATGCCGGGGTCAAAGATAATGTCTTCATTCCCGAAGGAATGAAGAACTGGAGAAGTCACCCGGTAGGTGAAGAAAAGGAAGAAAACCATGCTGAAAATCATGATGAGATTTTCTTCCTCCAGAGCAGGCTCATTAGCCTGAATTTGGATTTCAATGGTTAAGCTCAAAAACATCCCGGGAGGGTGGGTGGGAATTTTCAAATTCTCATGATTGAGTGCATCTCCCCCCGGGCTATCAAACTCCGGAGGAGTCATGATATGATTAGTGAGTTCACCGGAGAACTCCTCATGGAGAGAATCTTTCACAAGATGTAAATCTGTGAACTCATGTTCCGGAATAGACTCATCACAATCCTCATTCCGAATACCAAAGATTGGATTATCAGAAATCAAAGTGAATTCATATTCGAATTCAAATAGAGGATTAGTGAGAGTAGTATTGAATGATTCGGGAACAAAGTGATTATTATTCTCTATTGGGCTGTTGGGATCAGAAGTGAGTGGTGGATCATGATATAGGAGACTTTCAATTTCTCCCAGATCGGCTTCAAAGTCAAGGAGACCATCGTCACTTCCCGTTGGAAGTGGTTTGATGTGAGTAAGTTCATCGGCGAACTCCTCAAGAAGAGGATCAACATCAGACTGTGGGAGTGATGCCTCAATCTACTCAATGTCTCCATGAGATGTACAATCATCATTAAAATCGGAGAAAGTCTCAAAATGATCGTTTGAACACTCAAGAGGGGAAAGTAAATCACACATATGATCCAAAGTTCCCTGTGACTCTCCTGGGATTGGGACAAGGTTCTCAACACTAGAATTTATGAATTCGTCCGATTCCTTTTTAGGAACAGTGTCAAGATGCTCGTCCCCCATGCCCAGAGAGTGAGTGGGAACCTCGGGTGTGATAGCAGTTGTTTGAGATGGAATCTCAACTGCTGGGATATCAACTGATGAACTTGATGAAGTTTTATAAAATTGAAGAATATCAAGGGTATCTTCATCATCACTGTCATCAGGGATGAAATGGAACTGAGAGCTAGATTTGGCTGCTTTTTCTTTTGCAATCGATTCCCTAATAGATTTTTCATAGGCATCTTGGGAATTTATTCTAGCAGCCTGCTCTTCAGCCAGCAATTCTTCCATGGATTTTTTATGAGTGTCTTTTTGGGCAAAGTCTTTAACTAAACCCTTAAGCTCATCAAGTATTTCCAGTACATTTTGAATTTCTGGAAGAATTGCTTGATTCGTTTCGTACTGTGGAGGTTGGTCAAAATAAGGTGTGTCAAAATTGTCACAAGGATATGGATTCCCTGTTTGACAATCTGAGCTGAAGTGTGGACCTCCACAGTAATCACAACAGTAAAACTGTTGAGTCTGGACTGGTGAATCATATGGGTATTGGTCATAACCAAAGTTTTGAGCATCACAGGAAAACTGTTCATAGACAAACATGTTTCCGGCTTGACACTCAAATCCTTGATGAGGACCTCCACAAAACTCACACAGATATGTCAGTATCTCATGATGTGGTGGCTGGTAGAATGAATCAGATGTGTCATGGTAAGGATAGGGAGCTTGGTTATAGACAGACCCATCTCCTGACTCTAACATGCTACAGCCAGGACAATTCCCACCATTATGAGGACCACCACACCATTGGCAACCGCAATGGTGTGGATACGACATATGAAAGAATCAAAGGTTTACAGAGGGTAAGGAATGAAGAATCAAAAATGTGAGAGGGTAAAGGTGAATATTTTTGGGTTTTTGGATAAACATTTTGTACAAATAGGAAAGAAAATGTTTTTGTGTTTTTGTGTTCGTTGAAAACTGAGTTTAAAATGTTTTCGTGAACTGTTTTGTTTTTATATGAAAATAAGAAGATAATATAAACACGGGTGGTAAATATACAATGGATGTATATCCCGATTCACTAATACGCAAAACCGTTTAGAATAGCGCGCAAAATTTTGATTGAGGCAAAACCGTTTAGAATAGCGCGCAAAATTTTGATTAAAATTAAAATTAAAATTACATTAAATAGAAACTATCACTTGAAATTAAATTGGTTTTTGTGGATTTTTCTTTTACAAAACTATTTTAATACTAAAAACAACTAACTTTTACAAAAACAACTTTTTTGGAAATCAAAAATAAGCACTGTGGATGCTTATTTGCACCACAGTTGACTTTGATTGACCAAGTAAGGAAATAAGCTCAAATTAGCTTATGTGGGGTCCACAAGGGTGGAACTTGGTTCAACTGAGAAAAATGGACATGTTTAAGCTAAAATATACCAAATAAGCTCACAGGATAAGCTATTAAGAAAGATTAAGCAATTGGTTTACTTATGTGAACACTGAAAATGGGACAAGGTTTAGGGGTTGATTCAGGTGGGTCCCAGGGGTCTTAAGGTCAAACTCTTGGTCAAACCCTGAAGAGTGCCAGGAGGGGGGTTCAAAGAACCAAAGTTGTGGTTGTGGGGCCCACTGTGGTGGCCAGAAACCACCACCAAAGATGGTGTGGGAGTGGTGCTGCTGCAGCAGGGGTATACCCTCCCCTGCAGCTGACTTTGGAGGTGTGTGGACCCCACAAAAAAATGGAAAAAATCAAACAACAATGGGGCTTCCAAGATGAGCTGGTAAACTTCAATTCCTCAAAAGATCAAAGTCTAATTCTTATTACAAAAATTACAACAATTCTTGCAAGTTTTGCAATTCTGCACAAAGGGGTAATTAGACTTTTTGAAGAAACATGTAATTTTGACTATTTTGAACTTTGATTGGTTTTAGACTACTGAGAAGGTTATTCTAACCTATAATGAGACTGAAATGAGCAAACCTAACAAGTTCTAAAACTAGCTAATGGCTACACAGATTACAAATATCAACAGTGTTCACAGATTCACCCCTTAGGTTAACTTTTGACTTTTCTACAAATAGCACTTGGTTTTTATGGTTGATATAACCTGTTAGGACCTAATGTGGTATGTTGCAACAGCAACTAGCAACATTAACAACCTAGAACACAGAGAATATCACAGATCCAAACACTCTTATATATGAGTTGTTATGATGATTTTCAAGGCTAATGGATGTTTTGGATCTCAACACTGTTTTCAAACTTTATCTTATCATAATTCAAGACCTTATGATCATAAAACAGCAACAAAACTAGCATGAAACTCAAAATTAGCAACTATGCAATTTTAACTGTGAAAATGAGATATAGAGCAACTATTAATTTCAAAGAACAAGTAAGTAATTTAAAGCTATAAACTAACTAGAATACACATAAGAAGCCAAGAAACACAGAAATTATCACTAATTAAGCTGAAGTTCAGTAGAATGCATAAACATAAAAAAAAAAAAAAAAAAAAAAAAAAAAAAAAAAAAAAAAGCTTACAAAGTGAGTTAGAATGGAAACCAATGAACCAAGGACTGTTTTCACTACCTAGGGCTTCCCAAGAAGCTACTAAACCCAAGGCATTCCAAAATTTCCTTGCTCCAATGCATCAATCTTCTTCACATGTAATTTTTGATTTTTCATTGATTTTTAGTGATTTTTGGAGTATTTTTGAGTTTCCTACTTAGACTCTGATTAATTGCTTTCTAAGTTTCTAAAAGCTTATAAGTAACTAATATTAAGCTTATGGAACAATAAAACAGATCTTATGAAAACTATTTAAGCACAACTGAGATTTAACATGAAACTTTAATTTTTCATTAAACTTGGATACTAGGAAACAAAATGAGAATCTGAATACAAAGACTTGAAATAACTTGAAATCTTAAAACTAACTGAGCTTGAAACTTGAAATTACATTTTAGAAAGATAAATTATGCTAATTCGAAATAAGCTAAATTAAACTACAAACTAATACTACACTAACTACTTCTTCTTTTTTCTTCATTTATATAGGCCCTGGTGATTTTCTTTGACTTTCCCACATCCCATTATAGCCATTGGATGAAAGCATTAATTCTTGGCTGTTCAATTTCCTTTTGGCAGTTAGGGGGTTTCTTGGAGCAATTTGAGGGTAATAAATGGATTTTGGATGTTTGTGGAGGCTAGGGGGAACAAGTGATGGCTGTGTTGCAGGGTTGGTGAAGGTGGGGGGGGGGGGGGGTATACAGTAACAGGTGAGCAAGTGGGGAAGTTAGGGGTGAAGGTGTTTGACTGGGGGTTTGACTGGAAGGAGTAATTAAAAAAATGGGGTGGTTTGTTTTGTAGGGAGTGGGCTTGGGTATGTGTTGGGCCAAGGGGTGGTAGGGATCAGGCTTTGGTTTTGGGTTATGTTATGATAAAAGGGCATAGGGTCCATTTGGTTGTTTTATTAATCACAAGGACCATATTGTAAATTACTGAAATTCCAAGGGGCTGTTTTGCCAAGTCTCCAAACTTATTTCAAGGGTAATCCTGCCAAGTATGAATAGTCCATGTATAATAAATGAGATTTTTCACATTTGGTCCTTCAGGGACTAAAAGTGTCAATTAATGAAACTTGAGGGACCAAAATGCAAATTCTTTCAAACTTTCATTCCAAGGACTGTTTTTGATAATTTGTGACTTCCCAAGGTCCTAAGTTGACTTTTTATCCAAAAATTATTTCCCAGGGACCAAAACTGCCAAGTTTCAAAGTACAGGGACCAAACTTGTAATTTTCCAAAACTTTTGAGATTTTTCACCAAAGGAATAAATATGACAACTTATGATTTTAAAAGGACCTTTGGTGATAATTTTCCATATTTTGAATTACCAGGGACTAGTTTTGTCATTTTATGAAAGTTGGGGGACTGAAACTGCCAATTTTGCAAACTTTGTACGTTTTTCATTTGTTTTTACTCTTTTTGCATCTAAAATATATAAAACACAATTTTGAAATATTTTCAGTATTTTGATGCATTTCTGAGTGTTTTTGTATATTTTGCAGTTCAGATTTGACCAAAAATGATGAGTGTTTGAGCACTCATCAACTGGCTAATAGTAAATGACCACGTATGGAGAAAAACCGATATACTAAACTTGAAACTGAAGTAGAATTCCCCGCTATTGTGTCTTAAGCTTGCACTAATGTTGGAAGAACGGTGTAGAGAATTTATGCTCCAAGCAAATCTCAAAGTACTCACTACCCAACCAAACCATGAGACATTATCACCTCTTGCGATTATCCACAACGACAGCGGCGTGTGACACTGAGTACTACAACGTAACTCCTTAAAGTGATAGTTAACCAGGTCTTCAACCATCCACCTCGACTGCTGCTAACTAGATAAACCAAGTCTTCAACTTAAATCTCAAGCACGAGCAAGTTATCGTTGAAAGTCATTCATCCAACCAACCCCGACTTCAAGATAAGCTAAGAACACGCCTTTGTGAAAGTCAACTTCAATCTCAAATATGTGATACCCAATCAACTCCGTAGTCACAATAAGTCTTCCTTAGTTATTGGAACGTTAGGTGTAGGAGGAGAGGAGAGTCATTTCACGCATCAATCAACTTGTATTTTATTCACACTTCTCCCCCTCAAATATTGCATATGAGGATGCGATTTTTTATTGAACAAGTGAATAGAAATACATGCAGTTTATTCACACTTCTCCCCCCCCCCCCCCCCCCCCCCCTCAAAAATTGCATAAGAGGTTGATCCACTGTTCACACTTCTCCTCCTCAAAAATTGCATTCAAGGTTTGCCATTTTTGATTGAGCAAGTGAATAAGAATACAATTAATCATGTATTTTATTCACACTTCCCCCCCTTAAAAATTGCATACGAGGTTGCCATTTTTGATTGAGCATGTGAATAAGAATACACTCAATCATGTAGTTCATTCACCCTTCTCCCCCTCAAAAATTGCATACGAAGTTTGCCATTTTTGAATGAGCAAGTGAATACGAATTCGATCAAAGATGAGTAGATCCACTTGATAACTGAACGAACGTGGAGGAAGCATGAATCATGTTGTTGAGAATGGTCAGAAGCAAGAGCATAACACTTCTTCAGAAGATAAAGCGCCCTCTAGCGTACACTTTTCTTTTCTTTGATGAACGGGGCCTGAAGTGTTGTCAGCAGACACCATAATGATGACATTGAGGAACGAGGCTTGAACTAAATTGTTCAAACGTCATAGTCGATGAAGAACGAGGCCTGAACTTAAGTATTCAGACGTCATTGTCGATGTGCATCAAAGTTGAGTATCATTAACCCCTGATTGATGAGATATCATTCTTTTCGGCAGCCAAACTCTGAGTCTTTTCTTACTAGGGTTTAATGATGTACCTGCACTTAAGTAAAGACTACCTGCACTGACATTGAGAGTTTGTTTGCATTTATATGGGTTAGTGATATCAGCATCTATATCATTTGGGGTTCCACTGTCAACCTTGGTTTTGCAATCAGTGATCATCATTCTTGTAGGTATCCATCTAAGACCAACAATTTTAAACATTCTACCCGTCGGTATCCACCTAAGGCAAGATCTAAGAGTGTTTGGTTTCTCATGTAATGTGAAAGTCGTTTTGAGAGAAGACCTTTGTCCTATAGCAATCTGCCTACCCGATTTCTGAGTATAACTCTTTGATTCTACGGGCTTGTTGTAGTTTCTAGTCTTAGAGGATTGAACCTTAGCATGAGAATTCACTTCCTTCAGGAATTTAGTAACACAATTATCCTTATTTGCCTCAAAAACACATTTCAGACAAGTTGAGCAAACAAAGTGTTTAGATTCAGAAAAGGATCTAGGATTCTTAAAGTGATCTTCAACAGGAATCGATTTAAACGATACGTAACTACTCTTGGAAACAGGCGAAATCCTAGTCTTTTCATGTGTGGTTATCATAGTATCCTCTAGGTTGTGATTCTGAACACTGTTTTTATGTCTAACATGTTCCTTAGTTGTCACAGATGACACTCGCTTTGAACAATTCCTAGAGTCACTAAAGGCACAAATATGATGTGGTTTTGCAACAACACATTCCTTTTCCTTAGATTTAGACTGTGAAGTGACTGGTTTTGACAAAACTTGTTTCTCATCAACTTGGGAGGCAAACCGCAATTTTGAAAATTTTGGTTGTTCAGATCTAAACGCAGTCGGTTGCCTAACAACACTTTGTTTCCTAAGAGGTTGTGAAGGTGGTTTTCCCAAGATTGATGGTTTTGCAAACTTAGTGTTCACACTATTTCCATTTAATTTTCTTAAATCATTTCTTAATGCCATAATTGCAAAACCCTTTTCCTGAAGTTGAGCTTTGAGTTCATCATTTTTAGCAATCAAAGAGGTTGTCTGCTCTACAGTCTTAGTTTTTGTTACTTTGATTGAGTCACATAGGTCTTTACACTGAACTTTCAAAGACTCATTTTCCGTAAGCAATTTAGCCATATTACATTCCAATTCAATGATTTTTGTTTCCATAACATTAATGTCATGTTTAACTTTGGCTTCATATCTTTTCTCATGCATGTTGATTCGAGTTTTCAAATTATTGATCGTTAAGTTTTTGTTTTGTAGCTGAGCTTTCAAATCATTTATTTCAAAAAATTCACGAAATTCAGGGAATTCCGTATTCTTACATGGTTTGTAAATTTTAAGACTTTCTTCCTTTTGTTGAATTGATATTTCAAGTGAAATACAATGTTTCTCAAGTTGTAAAAATCTATTTGAAAGTTCATCAAAAACATGTTTATCAACCATATCATTTGACTTAAAGGACTCAGCCGTAAACAAAGAACTTGAAGCATCATCACGTTCAACATCCTGATTAGTGTGTTTAAGTATGTTAGCAGATGTATATTGTTGAACAGTTAAGGGTACCTCAGCACATGACACCTGTTCATTATCTGGTATGATGTCTGCATCCGTATCTTGTGTGCCACGGGTTGCTGAACTGTTGTATGGGTTAAGCTTCTTTGTCTTTGTTCCTCTGCACTTAGTGTCAACTGATCCAACATCTGATGAGTTACCCGAATCAATATTGATATCTCTTAATTGCACCCGACTGTCATTCATCATGATGTCACACTTTCGTTTGTGTAGTGCTCTTTCATCAATGTACTTCACAACATTACTCATGCATTTGTTTAGTGTTTCTCTGAACGCATTAACTTCAATTCCAGTGTAATTAGTAAAATACTTATTAATCATTTGATTCTCAATGTATTGTGAGTCAATGAACACTTGGAGTTGGTTGTTAATCACACACAAGGCAGCCATGGATCTTCCTTCAGAAAAATTTCCTTTGTCAAGTTGTTGTTCAAGTTGGTCTAAATACTAAGTAATTTTGACAGTGAAGGTCTGAACATCTTGACCAAAGAGTTATGTGAAGGCACGTTCGTACGCGAATCCACGTTCGTATCCAGTTAAGTATCCAGGTCGTTCAAATAGAACCTTAAGATGTGAGTGAAGTAGTTGAAAACATTCAATGCAACTGTCCTTTGCATTATCGAGCAATTTAAGTGGCTGATGGAGTTCATTCTGTTGAGACTTCGAGCACGGAGATTCCATTTTAGCATTATCAGACTCAAACACGTTAATTTGTTGTGAAGGGTTGGAAGTCTTATGTACATCGATCATGTCATACAATTTAAGTATCTCAGGTATGACTGAGTCTGAAGAATTTGACATGATGTGGACGTGCACGGGATTTTACACTTCTATGATTTAAACCGAGAAATAGATTCTTTCGTGGGATTTTACAAAATCAAGAAGAGGTAATCGGAATCTGAAGGTAAACTCAAACTGGAGGTAATCTCAATCTGAAGGTAAACTCAAACTGGAGGTAATCTCAATCTGAAGGTAAACTCAAACTAGAGGTAATCTTAATCTGAAGGTAAACTCAAACTGGAGGTAATCTCAATCTGAAGCTAAACTCAAACTGGAGCAAACCACAAACTTGAGCTAACCGCAAACTTGAACTAACCACAAACTTGAGCTAACCAAAAACTTGAGCTAACCACAAACTTGAACTAACCACAAACTTGAGCTAACCACAAACTTGAGCTAACCGCAAACTTGAACTAACCTCAAACTTGAGCTAACCACAAACTTGAGCTAACCACAAACTTAAGCTAACCGCAAATTTGAACTAACCACAAACTTGAGCTAACCACAAACTTGAGCTAACCGCAAACTTGAACTAACCACAAACTTGAGCTAACCACAAACTTGAGCTAACCACAAACTTTGAGCTAACCTCTAAACACAAAAATACAAAAAAGTCACTATCTTGCCAGTTTGTCTTTTTCTCACTTTTGAGTTAATCTCAACCAAGAAACAAGCTAATCTCAACCAAGAAACACAAAAATACAAGAAAGTCACTATCTTGCCAGTTTGTCTTTTTCCCGCTTTTGAGTTAATCTCAACCAAGAAACAAGCTAATCTCAACCAAGAAACTTGCACTAAATCACATCAAACATCAATCTAACAACTAATTCAACCTACCCAAGTAAAAAATTAAGTATTACTAACACCTCAAAACACAACAATATCACCAAATCATCAACAACACCACAAACAAAAATCAATTCGAGGTGATTTCTTGAAAAACATTTCGAACCAAAACAATGAACCACTAAGCCAAGCCACAAATTTGAGCACCAACAATCCTAGGATGAAACCTTGGCTCTTGATACCAATTGTAGTATATTCATAATTGTAACATGTATGGTTTAGTGGTTGGATTGATTCAAGAAAGATGAATAAGAAGAGACTTTAGAGAGAGAAAGTGAGTTGGGTGTTTCTATAGAGAGAAAGAGATGAGAGAAAATGTAATATTAGATTAAGAGAAGTGAAAGCACCAACCCTCTCCACATGTGGAGAGGGGTATATATATAGTTTTCTAAAAAAAGATAAAAACGCCCACACCCGGGCTGTGGATCAGGCATACAGTGGGTAAAGACTCGTCATTCTTCCACGATGTTACTTAAACTAATTCTAACTAATAACTAAACTAACTAACTACGAGCTAACTTAAATGCTATTACATCAATTAGGTGACCGAGTCTTCTATAGGAATAATTGTATTTCTAACACCATGAAATGTGTACTATTAAATACTAGTAATATAAAAAGACTACTTTTTAGCTAAAAGACAAAATAGCAAAGTCGCCCAAGAAAATAGGTCCTAGTTGACAAAGAAATTAGTGGGGTTAGTTGTACTTTGCAAGTACAAAGTGAGGACAACCAAATGGACACTTGTCAATATTCTGGGAGGGTTGCCCAAGATTTCTTGGGAGAGAGTCGCCCATGGGGTATTTGAAAAAGTTGGAAATTTTTTGGGCATATGGGGTACACACATGTGTACCTTTGGGTATTTAAATAATTACCTCAAAAGTTTTTGTCTAAGAAATGAAGTGGGTTCTGTGAAAAAGTTCGATGTTTGTCGTGTGCTTGTTGATGGCAAATGTGAATATTTGACTTCCATATCGAATTTGATAAGTAGTCAAAGATGAACTCCTTAACTTATTTCGAGATGGGAGGTGATATGTACACTGCTAATTATGCATTTGGATGTTATACTGTATGCATCATCAGTTTAACTTAGTGGTGTGCGCATCATTTTTAGTGGTGTACGTATCACCTCCCTTTGGAGATACTTATATATACAACGCCTATCGATCTATCAAAAGAGATTACTTTATAAAATATAGCAAACAAGCGAATGTAATAAAAAAGTTAATGAATCTATTTTTAACATAACATCTTTTAGAGAAGCTACAAAAAGTTTTAGAATCATAAATATAGTATGTCATGGCGTTATGCAAGATCACGGATATAAATTATACGAGGAATTACCCTGTCCTTCTACTATTCTACACTAACACTCTATTCTCGAGTTTGTCACATGAACATACTATATAGATTACAAAGGAAATCATGGTTGAGTGGGGTCAACTAATCCCTCAAGGCTAAATGGCTCCATGCCTAGATACACATACATACACCTCAAAGTGAACACCAGTTTGTCGCATGTCTATTTTTTTGAACGTATGACGTGAATATTCAAATTATAGTTAGGTTTGGAAATGGATATATATTTATTTCCAACAAATTTGGATACATAGAGGTAGAAGACAAACGAACAACAAGCTCGCGCCGCTAGCTTTTTTGATATATGTTCGTGTAATAGGTTTGCATATATGAGTAGGGCTGTCATTCGGGTTCGGGTCAACTCCGGTCAAGCCTCCAAAAAAACATACCCGAACCTATTTTGAACTCGGGTCAACTCGGGTCGGGTCATTTGGGTTTGGGGTCAACCCGAGTATTTTTACATTGTACAGTGTAGTTTAGTCGGGTCAACTCGGGTTCGGGTCGGGTCAACGCTAAAAAAACATACCCGAACCCGACCTTGTTTAGAACTCAGGTTAATTCGGGTTGACCCGATTGACCCGAATATGATTTTTGACCCGAGTTGACCCGAACCCGGTCGGGTTCGGGTCAGGGCGGGTTCAGGTCAGGTTTTATGACACCCTTACATATGAGTATCTCAACGAAAGAATTCAATATTTTTTATTTGCATATGTAGGGTTTTTTTTTCTCTCTTTTGAACAACGGATTTTTATAAAAACGACTAGCAAGGAACTAGAAAAGGAATAAAAAGGTTACAAAGAGATATTACAAGCGGTTTTAGGATATGTAGTTAAACACGCCAGATTATCACTATATAGTAGCATGTACTAGATAACTGCAGATGGTGTCGACTTTCGCGTACTCGGTCCCTTTTGTATTTTTATCATCACCCTTAGATGACTTCGTTTTAAGATTGCCATTCGTGTATATATTAGCTTGTTTGAGTGTTCTTGTCTCGGTTATCCTTATTTATGAACCGGATAATTGCAATAGGGGTGTCAATCGAGTTATCGGGCTGGGTTAAGGGTCTTATCTGGTCGGGTTTATTGGGTTGACAAAAAAAATTTAACCCGCAACCCGACCCTAGCTATAAGAAATCGGGTCTTTCAGGTTACGAGTTAGTCGGTTGGTCTATTGGGTTACTTGTTAAGGAAAAAAATAGGGCCAACAATAAAAAATTCCTAATGCTAACGAACAGGAATGTTGAACTTTGGGAGCAAGTATCTTATAAGTTATAATGATAGGATTGCTATATGTTCATGGTGGCATAATTAAACCAATTTTTTTTTACATATATATGATCTTGCTGCAGACGTTTGTGCTTCATGTTTATTAAACAAAGTGCAACAAGCAATCGGAAGTGTTGTATGCTAGACACAAGAAGTGTCGTATGGTAATAAAGAAAGAATAGAAGCATGCCTAGCAGGGAAAAAAAAAAAAAAAAAAAAAAAAAAAAAAAAAAATTACAAGACTTTTGTTCAAAAGTTAAAGATTTATTAATATGTCATTATATCCTATCATGTTTATCGAATTGACTCTATAACCCGATGAGAAACTAGCTAAAACCCTAACCCAACTCTATTAGGCTATCTGAACTATGGGGTTGACTTGATAAACCTGATAAACCAAGTTGGATCCGAATTAGCCTGACTTTATAAAGGCTTATCGAACTGAATATCTTCAAGTTAGTTCAACCCAACAACCCTATTTGCAATTTAACATAGTAATTCTTTAAAATGTTTTTACTTTCTGACAAGGTCAATTTACCAAACCTCATTCTTTAATAAATTGCCACCTTTAAAACGTAGCATGAACATACTATATGATGGATGTTTACTATGTCATAATACCAATACTTGACTCAACAAAATAACAATAACAAATAACTATATATGGTTTTCAAAATTTAATTTAATCGTAACAAACTACTCCATTCGTTCCAAAATAGTTGTCCAACGACAAAAAATACACAGTTTAAGAAAAACATAATTATTACTTTTCTCACTCATACTTTTGATAAAATAGACAGTTTTACCTTTAACTAATTAATTAATGTTTTTTTTTTTTTTTTTTTTAAGTTTGTTATATTGATTTCAATAAATGATAATATGGTAAACTTAATTAAACTTCTCTGTCTATTTTTATGAGTAAACAATTAAATTGATACATCATAAAAAGAAAACGTGGATTATAAATTTAAAACGGGGGGAGTAAGATTTTTATTAACAACACATGCCAAATCTAGTATTATCAAATATATATGTTTCTATCAACAATATATAGACGATCTCAACCCTTTTAATTTGATAAACGAAACAAAATTTCTACGGTTTTAAATTTTAATAATAAAATTAAAGGATAATTTTCAATATACCCCGATTGTCTAATTGATTTGTTTTTTTTTTTTTTTTTTTTTTTTTTTGTCCCACAATTCGGAATTTCTTAATTTAGACCAGGGCAACCTGTAGTTTTTAAGCAACTGAAATTTGCAAGTGACAAGTGTTACTTTTCAAATAATTTTTTGGGCAACTTGTGTATTTTTTTGGGTAAGTGTACTTTTAGGCAACCGGGGGCCCTCATGTCAGACACTTTGCGTCATATGGGTCGAGTTGCCAAGTTGTCTGGTCTAAATTATAAAAAACCGAATTCTAAAACAGAAAAATAAATCAATTGAGCAAACGGGTCATGTTATATATTATCCCTAAAATTAACATTCTTATCGGGCGTCCCACATTCATTAGTCATTACTCTATATTTATAGTATATTGCATTATACTATTATGTTATACTTCCACTATTTTTCATATGATGGGGTCTACCAATAAGCATCATGTATAAATACGTAGCTTGCACCACCTCTTCATCACATTTCTCATTCCTTTCTCACACACTAATCTTAATTACCCCCACTAATAACAATGCTAACCTCAAAGCTTAAACTTAACCCCCAATCCCGGGCAATATGGCTCTTGGGCCTATCAGCGGCCTTTCGCACCGCCACAGTGTCACACCCCCAAAATCGGGTCCAGCGAAAGCATACATGTAGCTGGGGTGTAACTCAATCGGTATTACAACACAAGTACAAAAATGGTTTTCACTTTAAACGTTTAGAATAAAATCGTTTAATCAAAAATGTTGAATTTACATCGTTAAAAGTAATGCGGAAGTAGGCCCTTAAAATAGTTTAAAACGGTCCCCAAATGAATAATCAGAGTCTTCTATGACCATGCCATACCCTGCCAAAACCTCCTGTAGCGTGCCATAGGTTAAAACCTGAAAATACATGCTAAAGTGTCAACACGAGGTTGGTGAGTTCATAGAGTTTGTTTAACAAGTAAAGTTTATAGAAAAATGTTCGCACAGCAAAGGCATCGTAAATCCACTCAGTTGCAAGTCCCGCCATAAGAGACTTGTAACCTGTGTGTTTACAACCCACTGCTAAAATAGTTTAAGTCTAGTAGTCAAACACCCGTGGTCAATAATAAGTCAAGGCCGCTCCGAACAAGGGAGACTTCAAGTCACTCCGCCACCTAGGCAAAGATTTATTAGTCACTTTACCGACTTGGCAAAGATTTATTAGTCACTCCACCATGGCGAGATTTATTAAGATGCTCTGAACATGAGAGACTTTATAACGTTGCTCCGAACAAGGGAGACTTCATAGTGTTGCTCCGAACAAGGGAGACTTTAAGTCAAAGCACGTACGGTACATTAGGGTCAAAAGTTTAAGTCAAGTTCAAAAGTCAAGTCAAACTCCAAAGTTCAAAACAAGTTCAAAAGTCAAGTCAAGTTCAAATAAAAACGAGCATGTATTCTCCCCCAAAAGTTGACAAAACAATTTAAAAGAGTAGGGGCTATGACTCACCTGATGCAACAGCTACGATGACAAAAGTGTATACACAGAAATGAGGTTCGATCTTAAACCGCAACCTAAAATGAATGATGAATGATCTCATTTAGATCATCAAATGATGTTATGAATGTCCATGCTCATGTTTGTATACCACTCTAGTCTTTTGAAAAACACTTGTGTTATCAAAAATATATAATCCAAGAATTTGGAAAAATATTGCTATTAGAAAATATAAATAGCTAGTTGTAATATATATATACTTATATATATATATATCGTATGTTTCCATGTTAGCGTTGAAATACTCGGGTTGTAATCCTTGAAATGATGAAAATATACTCGTAATAACTAATACCACATTAGTTATAAAGCTTGGTACTTAATATTACTTCTAGTTCAAAAATGTACTTCGTAGTTTTAGTGCCAAATTTATATAAAAGCTGTCAAATATAAAGTGGTTTTAGCCGATATTCAAACGTGAATATCTTTGTCGTTACTTGTCCGTTTTACTTGTTCTTTATATCCACGGATACGTCTTAGTATGTAGTAATATATTTTGGAAAGCTCGGCTCCTCCGGGTTAAGTCTAAAGCCTCTTTTTGACCGACGAAAAACGTCCAACAGCAACTATTTTCAGAAAAATACTTTTCGTCAACAATCTTGCAAAAATCATAACTTCTTCGTTATAAGCTCTTTTTAATCCGTTCTTTCGCCTACGGATTCGTTTTTGAATGTATTTTCTAAAAATTTTGCCAAAGTTTCCTTGGTGTTTACTGATTTTCCAGATTTTTACAAAACGGGACAGCATGTCTAAAATAGGTTCCAAATCAAGTTTTCATGGTTAAAAACCAATTTCTACCATCACCAAACCTCTTGTAATCACCACATGACTAATCTAATCTTACCATACACCTTCTTAGGGTGCCATGGACTCCTAACCAAGTTATTAGAGCAAGGGGATTCATAACTAAAAAGTTAGGGTTTGTATGTTTCTTTTTAGCCAAAATAAAGTGTGGTATAGCTACTTGTACATGGTTTTTAGCATGATACTTATGAAATACATGTAAAAATAGGATGATCCATGAAAAAAATAAAGATGAAAACTTACTTGACAAAATGAGATGATTAAAGGATGATTATGCTTGATGTTCTTGTGTTTTTGTTGCTTGATTCTTGATTAGACTTGTAAAATGAACAACTTTTGTGTTTTACTTCATGAAAAATGATCACTTGATCAATGTATTAATTATGGGTCGTGGTTTTGATGGGAGGAAGGAGATGAGAAGAATTTTTGGATCTTGAAAAAGTGTATGTTATGATTTTATGATTTGGTAAAGTTATGTTATTAAGTGTTTATTAGTTTAAAATGGTTAAGTTAATGCTAGGGGTTAAAAGGGGTGGTCATGGTCCGGTTTTTCAAGGGTAGGAGGGGGGGGGGGGGGGGTTAGGGTACTTAGGATTTAATTAGAAAACCTTGAAAGAATTTGCACTAGTTTGCGTTTTTAGTTACGATCGGGTATCGGTTTTATTAGAAATAAATGTTCACGAAGTTTACCGGGATGAAATAAAGTCGTAATAATGTTAAAAACATATTAAAAATATGTTGGGTACATTTACTGAGTGATCGGGTGATTATCGTTTAGTTTTAACGAAAACCGACGTTATATTCATACGCGTACGTTATAAATAAAATAAATTTCCAAAATACTGGGTAACTGAATGTTATAAGTTTTATGATGTTAAAATGGATATAAAAATATGTCGGGACCATTGTGGGAATATTTAGATATATTCGTCGTGTATAAACCGAGTGTTAACGTTTATTATAATTACTTATACGTAAAAACGTTAAATGTACTGAATATAGTAATTTGAAAATCCTGAGAGTGGTATAACATGAAAATGCTGTTATGATGATATGCAGACTATCTCCAGTCCGTATGCAGTGTTCTTAACACTAATGAAATGAATTCGCACCTAAACCAATCCGGTTACGCGAATTTGAATACCCGTAAACTAAATTTACGATGAAATGAGTAATGCAAGTGAATGATGAAAACTTTTCCGGAAATGAATAGTGTTCGGTGAATAGTAAATTTCCAAAAAGTTTCTCAGAACATCAAACTGACCTCGAAAACGATGAATAGTAAAACAATGAATAGTGTTTTGATGAATAGTGATTTATGAATAGTAAAAAGTCGAAGTTTTGGAAAATGACCTGAAATGGTAAATGACGTGAAATGGTGAGTTGTGACAGTCTTCCCCTCTAAAAGGAACTTCGTCCCGAAGTTCAGTTTATGTTGGTCTCTGAAAACATATTGGTGAAAAGTAATGAAAAGTACGAATGTTCTGACAGTAAGGGTATACACACATGCATGAAACATTTGGAAAATGAGTAAAGGATTCAATCCAGACAGAATTTTATTATAACCATTCTCAGTGTTGCAAAATTCATCTCTGAGTCAGACATAGGTAGTCAGCCTATGTCCCACTATCCCGGGTTGAATATAGGTGACTAGTCTATATTCCACCGAGGTTCCATGAATTTTGAAATACTCAGTTCAGTTATACTAATACTATGTCCTTCACAAATACCAAGACGTTCAGGAAGACTAAGACAGGTGACCAAACTCGAGGTCAAATGATGAAATTATGCAAGGAAAAACATAATGCGGTGACATATATGATACGTGAACATGCTTATATGAAAGACAATTATAGTAATCAACTATAATAAATGAATATAATATATCAGATAATGAGACACAAGTCTCATCACCTATGTCAGCAACTAACCACAAATGAGGCTTCAGCTTGGCAGGCAGGCACGTGACGGTCATAGGGTTAAGTTTTCTTGAAAGTAGCTATAGTCTAGGTTTTAAAAAAAACACTTAGTTCGCTATAGCCAAAGCTCTGATGCCAATCTGTCACACCCCCAAAATCGGGTCCAGCGAAAGCATACATGTAGCTGGGGTGTAACTCAATCGGTATTACAACACAAGTACAAAAATGGTTTTCACTTTAAACGTTTAGAATAAAATCGTTTAATCAAAAATGTTGAATTTACATCGTTAAAAGTAATGCGGAAGTAGGCCCTTAAAATAGTTTAAAACGGTCCCCAAATGAATAATCAGAGTCTTCTATGACCATGCCATACCCTGCCAAAACCTCCTGTAGCGTGCCATAGGTTAAAACCTGAAAATACATGTTAAAGTGTCAACACGAGGTTGGTGAGTTCATAGAGTTTGTTTAACAAGTAAAGTTTATAGAAAAATGTTCGCACAGCAAAGGCATCGTAAATCCACTCAGTTGCAAGTCCCGCCATAAGAGACTTGTAACCTGTGTGTTTACAACCCACTGCTAAAATAGTTTAAGTCTAGTAGTCAAACACCCGTGGTCAATAATAAGTCAAGGCCGCTCCGAACAAGGGAGACTTCAAGTCACTCCGCCACCTAGGCAAAGATTTATTAGTCACTTTACCGACTTGGCAAAGATTTATTAGTCACTCCACCATGGCGAGATTTATTAAGATGCTCTGAACATGAGAGACTTTATAACGTTGCTCCGAACAAGGGAGACTTCATAGTGTTGCTCCGAACAAGGGAGACTTTAAGTCAAAGCACGTACGGTACATTAGGGTCAAAAGTTTAAGTCAAGTTCAAAAGTCAAGTCAAACTCCAAAGTTCAAAACAAGTTCAAAAGTCAAGTCAAGTTCAAATAAAAACGAGCATGTATTCTCCCCCAAAAGTTGACAAAACAATTTAAAAGAGTAGGGGCTATGACTCACCTGATGCAACAGCTACGATGACAAAAGTGTATACACAGAAATGAGGTTCGATCTTAAACCACAACCTAAAATGAATGATGAATGATCTCATTTAGATCATCAAATGATGTTATGAATGTCCATGCTCATGTTTGTATACCACTCTAGTCTTTTGAAAAACACTTGTGTTATCAAAAATATATAATCCAAGAATTTGGAAAAATATTGCTATTAGAAAATATAAATAGCTAGTTGTAATATATATATACTTATATATATATATCGTATGTTTCCATGTTAGCGTTGAAATACTCGGGTTGTAATCCTTGAAATGATGAAAATATACTCGTAATAACTAATACCACATTAGTTATAAAGCTTGGTACTTAATATTACTTCTAGTTCAAAAATGTACTTCGTAGTTTTAGTGCCAAATTTATATAAAAGCTGTCAAATATAAAGTGGTTTTAGCCGATATTCAAACGTGAATATCTTTGTCGTTACTTGTCCGTTTTACTTGTTCTTTATATCCACGGATACGTCTTAGTATGTAGTAATATATTTTGGAAAGCTCGGCTCCTCCGGGTTAAGTCTAAAGCCTCTTTTTGACCGACGAAAAACGTCCAACAGCAACTATTTTCAGAAAAATACTTTTCGTCAACAATCTTGCAAAAATCATAACTTCTTCGTTATAAGCTCTTTTTAATCCGTTCTTTCGCCTACGGATTCGTTTTTGAATGTATTTTCTAAAAATTTTGCCAAAGTTTCCTTGGTGTTTACTGATTTTCCAGATTTTTATAAAACGGGACAGCATGTCTAAAATAGGTTCCAAATCAAGTTTTCATGGTTAAAAACCAATTTCTACCATCACCAAACCTCTTGTAATCACCACATGACTAATCTAATCTTACCATACACCTTCTTAGGGTGCCATGGACTCCTAACCAAGTTATTAGAGCAAGGGGATTCATAACTAAAAAGTTAGGGTTTGTATGTTTCTTTTTAGCCAAAATAAAGTGTGGTATAGCTACTTGTACATGGTTTTTAGCATGATACTTATGAAATACATGTAAAAATAGGATGATCCATGAAAAAAATAAAGATGAAAACTTACTTGACAAAATGAGATGATTAAAGGATGATTATGCTTGATGTTCTTGTGTTTTTGTTGCTTGATTCTTGATTAGACTTGTAAAATGAACAACTTTTGTGTTTTACTTCATGAAAAATGATCACTTGATCAATGTATTAATTATGGGTCGTGGTTTTGATGGGAGGAAGGAGATGAGAAGAATTTTTGGATCTTGAAAAAGTGTATGTTATGATTTTATGATTTGGTAAAGTTATGTTATTAAGTGTTTATTAGTTTAAAATGGTTAAGTTAATGCTAGGGGTTAAAAGGGGTGGTCATGGTCCGGTTTTTCAAGGGTAGGAGGGGGGGGGGGGTTAGGGTACTTAGGATTTAATTAGAAAACCTTGAAAGAATTTGCACTAGTTTGCGTTTTTAGTTACGATCGGGTATCGGTTTTATTAGAAATAAATGTTCACGAAGTTTACCGGGATGAAATAAAGTCGTAATAATGTTAAAAACATATTAAAAATATGTTGGGTACATTTACTGAGTGATCGGGTGATTATCGTTTAGTTTTAACGAAAACCGACGTTATATTCATACGCGTACGTTATAAATAAAATAAATTTCCAAAATACTGGGTAACTGAATGTTATAAGTTTTATGATGTTAAAATGGATATAAAAATATGTCGGGACCATTGTGGGAATATTTAGATATATTCGTCGTGTATAAACCGAGTGTTAACGTTTATTATAATTACTTATACGTAAAAACGTTAAATGTACTGAATATAGTAATTTGAAAATCCTGAGAGTGGTATAACATGAAAATGCTGTTATGATGATATGCAGACTATCTCCAGTCCGTATGCAGTGTTCTTAACACTAATGAAATGAATTCGCACCTAAACCAATCCGGTTACGCGAATTTGAATACCCGTAAACTAAATTTACGATGAAATGAGTAATGCAAGTGAATGATGAAAACTTTTCCGGAAATGAATAGTGTTCGGTGAATAGTAAATTTCCAAAAAGTTTCTCAGAACATCAAACTGACCTCGAAAACGATGAATAGTAAAACAATGAATAGTGTTTTGATGAATAGTGATTTATGAATAGTAAAAAGTCGAAGTTTTGGAAAATGACCTGAAATGGTAAATGACGTGAAATGGTGAGTTGTGACACACAGCCTGCTGTATCGTGGCCGTGGCTACACTTTTTGGCCCAGAAGTATTTAGGCGCCAAGTGGCCTTCCCCGCCTTTTCTTATGTAACCGTCATATTGATTATCACTGGCGCATCCCTAGGAGACACATTTCGTGGCTGCTGGGACGCGTTGTGTGCTACATTTTTGACGGTTATTCCTGGTATATTAGGGTTAGCAAGTTTAGGGCCTGCGCGACTAACGACGACCCTAACAGGTGTTATTGTAGGTATGGCTGCGTTTGTAGTGATGCTACCGGATCAAAAGACTCATTTGGTGTCGAAAAGAATAGCGCTGGGTCAAATTGTTCTTATATACGTGGTGGCTTATGATAAGGGTGGTGAGACTGATCCAGTCATGCATCCTGTGCACGTGGCTGCTAGCACCGCTGTTGGAGTTTTGGCTTGTGTTGTTTCTTTGTTGCTTCCATATCCTGGTCTTGCTACGTGTCAGGTAAATGACAAAATCAAACATTTCATGTAGAAGTAGAACATCAAGCAAAAACATGAATTTATCTACTATCTAACAAAAGTTGATATTTTTTGTTTTATAGCATGCTAGCACAAAACTCTATCACAAACATAGAAAAAATATTTCAAAAAACGGTATCATGGGTGCAAAAAACATTTGAATTTTTTTGCATGGAGGTGGATAGTCAAAGTGCATACTTACTTTGTTTATGTTCAAGACTAATTGTTCTCCCAACATAATCTAGTGGTGTCATGCATCGAGTTTGCAAATAGTGAAAAGTACTACTCCTTATATTTTGTACATACCATCAAGATTATTTTTAGTCATAAATATAATGATTTTAGATATATATGTGGTTAGCATTTATAACTTTATGATGAATAGATGGTATTCATCAGGGGCGAAGCTTCATAGGGGCCGGGGGCGCCCGATCCTCCGAAATTTTTTTTGCGATGTAGGGGTATATAGTTTTCGTATAGAAAAATTTCGGTATATTCGGTTTCGACCCCCCAAAAATTTCGGTATACCTGAAATATAGCCTTAGGGAAAAAAAATTAGATCCCGACCCCCTACTTACAAAATCCAAGCTTCGCCACTGGTATTCATGCATGTCTACAAATACAAATCATTCCTTAATGGTTTTAAAGTTATGTACATATTCAAAATTTGTAATTTTTATTAGTAATTAATAACTGATCCGTGAAGTATATATTACAGTGATTTGAATGAAAGCAATGATTTCCTAGCTACATAACTAAATATTTTATATGTTACTAATTACAAGGTTATGATAAATTGTAATAATGGCAGATAGCATACATATGTGCATATACATCTATCATACACACGTATATCCATGCATGCAACAAACATCTTACACGCCATACAACATATATATGTAAGTTGTTTTATGATATAATGGCTGATAAATATTGTTGTTATGTTTGTCGTCTGTTTTAGGTGAAAAAGAAGTGCAAGCTTTATGCAGATAATGCTTCTGAGAGGGTAAAACTATGTGTAAAGGCGTTTTGTGCACAAGACAACACCAGCGCACAAGCATTTGTCTCACAAGCCAAGTCCCTGTCTGTTAGTGGAACCAAACTCCTGAATGCTATCAAGTCCAAGAAAGTATGCTTACGAGTATATATAATTTCTTTTGATAAATTTACGGATGTACAAGATTTATCATCTATTGATAAATTTAGGATGTGTAAAAATCAAGATATCGTATGCTTACGAGTGTATATAATTTCTTTTACAGGAAAGCATGAAATGGGAGACACTTCCAATAAATCTCTTGAAACCTTACTGCATTAATACAGCGGAAAAGTTGCAAGCTATAGAGATGCCACTACAAGGATTACAAATTGCTTTGAACAATTTTAGTTCATTTCCACCACAAATCCTTGATCAAGACCTTAAAGATTACTTGCATAAGCTTCAAGAAAGCATAACCTCGAGCTTTGACCAATTAAAATCTTTCATGCCTTCTGATATAGCAACTTTTCCTGAATCAGACCAAAAAAATCTAACGCCTTCCATCCAATCTTTCCCTCGAACTCACAAAGATTTGTCCTCTTTTTTCTTCTTATTTTGCTCCAAGTTACTTCAAAGAAAGATGGCCGATAATCCATCCCCTAACCCAACATCACTAAGCGACGCACCGAATAAAAAGAAGCAAGAAGTGAACCTTTTTGAATTTATTAGTACTTTTTTGATGCAGAGAAGGTTCATGCTAGCATTAAAATGTTCATTATCAGTAGGTTTGGCTGTTCTATTTGGACTGATATACAGTAAAAGTAATGGAATATGGTCTGGACTGCCGGTAGCAATAAGTTTTGCAGTTTCGAGGGAAGCTGCATTTAGGGTTTCGAATCTTAAAGCTCAAGGAACTGTCTTAGGAACTGTATATGGAGTACTGGGCTGCTTTGTTCTTGAGAAATATGTTAAAGTAAGGTTCTTGATTCTTCTTCCATGGTTCATTTTCTGCAGTCTATTGAGGCGAAGCCGTATGTATGGTCCAGCTGGTGGGGTTTCGGCTGTAATCGGGGCTGTGCTAGTTCTTGGTAGGGAAAAGTATGGGCCACCTACTGAGTTCGCTATCATTAGAATTGTTGAAGCATTTATCGGGCTATCATGTTCAATTGTGGTTGAACTTATGTTTCAACCCACAAGAGCTTCAACTCTAGCCAAGATCCAACTCTCTAAGAGCCTCCAAGTCTTGCACGAGTGCATATGCGCATTGTGTCTTTGCGGTAAGAAAGAATGTATTGGAGATGGTCAGAAGAAGCTTAAAGCTCATGTCAATGAGCTAAGAAAGTTCATTGAGGAGGCTGAAATGGAACCCAACTTTTGGTTTGTGCCATTTCATGGTGTTTGTTGCAATAAGCTCCTAAAGAGTTTGTCAAATATGGAGGGTCTTTTTGTCTTTTTGAACCATGCATGTGAATCTTTACAAAAAGAGAATTTAAGCTTAAAGAACCTTGAAGGTGAGGTTGAGCATCTTAAAGAAATGATTCACCTTTCACTCAAGTGTTTTGAGAATGTTGTTTTGGTCAAATCACTAAACAAACTTGAGAAGGAGCTTCAAAAGAGTAATGTTTGCGACAAGTCTAGTGATCTCGAGTTGGGGAAATTACGACTTAGCCCTCAAAAGTTAAATGTTCATGGACCAAATGGTGAGGATGAAATGGACAATATCGTAAATTGCTATCTACAAAAATCAAAAGAACTTGTTCTTGGTGAAGGTTGTGACGAGATGAAGAGGCATGAGGTGGTATTGAATTTAAGTGCTATTGCATTTTGCTTAAGGGGTTTGGTAATAGAGACAAGAGATGTTGAGAAGGGGCTTATGGATCTTTTGCAATGGGAGAATCCTACAAGTCATGTAAATTTGTATGAAATTTCTAGCAAAATAGATGCTTTATGCAATAATTGATTTGAATTGTTTGGAAAATAAATGAAAAGATTTGAACCATTATTAACATGATCTATGTAAACATCCTGATTATAGTTTATTTTATTTCATTTACTTGCTTGTCTTAACAGTATAAGAGACACATATAGTTGCTCTCAGCTCAAAATGAATATGCCGTATAAGTAGACATATCACATATAGTTTACCAGATGATAATGTACGTACCTACTAATAATCAAAATGTATACAAATGATAGGACTCCCATCAAATAAACTTATGATCCCAGACAAGCCTCGATCTGCCTTGGAAACAACCAAACATCAACCTAGATACGAAACAAACAATCGCTAATGGGTGTCCCTAATGTAGAGCAACCAAACAACTATGCAACTAACGCTAGGTATATATACTACTCCCATTAGCTATGGATCACCCATCAACCTTTTAAGCTTCCACCATTACATCACCTTCCTGCTAGAACAATATTCTTGAGTTTTAGAGTTAGGACATAGGAGACGTGGATCCTTGCTAAGTGCTAACATCCCTAGTTAATAGTCTTAATGGGTTAAACATAAAAGCAAATGTTAATGTGCCACTTTTCTTTTTTACTTAAGTTGTATTTCTTTCGAAGTGTATCTATAAATATAGTTTTTAAAACATCTGTACAAGCTTTATAATTTACTACTGTTCTGGAATTAGTTTCTTTCGATTTCAGGTTGTATTAATCTAAAGAATCTGTAAAATTCTAACCTTAATTTCCTTTAAAACTAGACTTTTTTTGTCTGATGATAGTAATTACGTAGTAATTCGTTTTCTTCCATTGTTAAGAAAGTTCTTAATTATTAAATAGGGTAAAGTGCAAAAATGGTCCCTAACGTTCCACAAATTTGCAAAAACGGGACCGAGACAAAAAGTAGCGCAAAAAAGCCACCCACGTTCCACATTTTCGCAAAATCGCCACTGAGAGCACTTTTCCGTTAACTTCCGTTAGTTTTCCTCTTTAAGTGCAGTGAAATGACTAAAATACCCTCGCCTTCTTCCCCATTTGAATTTCTTTTTAATTTGCAATTATTTTTAATCTCAAATGAAGAACATCAAGAACACCATTACTTGTCAGATGTAATAACCATCTTAAGGTTTCATCGTCTCATTTTTACATACAGTATATGGGTTTATAACACACCCCACCTCCACCATCTTCCAATATGCCACCGCCACCTTCAAACAACCAGCCACCGCCCTCAAATTTCCCTCCACCATCGTCAACATCCTTCAGATAATCCAACTTATAATCAAACTTGGACACTAAAAACAGAGATGCCGTAAAAGCAAACAAGCTTTTAACAATTCCCTTTTTAACAATTAATAAGCAAAGAAGCCATTGGTGCTTGATAGTTTAATGTATTGTCTATGGCAAGAAAGAAACTTGAGGCGATTTAAACATTGATCAAGGTCTGTTTAAGAATTGTGTAACCAGATAATTGATGTGGTTACTAGTTATGTTTAGGCCTTTAGGATTGAACTTGATGGCCTCTAACCAAGTTACAGAAGCTGCTGAGATATGGGGTTTTCATCTTTTTGAGGCAGGCACTAGTGCTCAAAGTTAGTCATAGTTGTAAGTGATGGGTCATCTTAGTTCTAGTTGTACACACTTTGACGTATGGCTGTTTTAAAAGGTTTGTAAGAGTTATAGTAATTTGTTGATGATGGTTGATCACTCCTTCGCTTCTCAGTGTTAGATCATGTGTCAGTGTGTTAGGAAACGGCAGGATAATAAATTTGGTCTTTTGGGATTGGATAATCATACATGGAAAATATGCTGGCTAGATTATGGGTTAAAATGGGTCACATTGTGTTGAGTAGATCAGCAATGCAGTTTTGTAAATTTTTGTAAATAGTTCTCGTGTTAATTATAAACACAGATGTTTAATTGTTCGGAATAGAGTAATTTCGTAATATCTGTTTTTCTGTAATTTCACATATTTCGTATTATCCGTTTGAATGCAGTCCTCTAATATTGAGTTAAACTTTGTGGCTTTTTGCTTGTTGTCAAATCCACCATCAACAACAAGGTTATGCCCATTTACAAACTTAGCAAAACAGTTCAGCAAAACAACCTTTGACTAAACTAATACACTATGACCATGGTGCATAAAGATTTAAGATTCACCAACATCACACATTATTATGTTGAACAATCATTGTCTCAAACATAAACACATAAATCAGCAACACCTTTTCTCAATATCTAAGCAAAGAAGCCAATAAGCACTTAGCAAGCCAAACACATCAAAAGTGCATAGTTTTCTAGAAAAATCGATCAAGCAATGGCTAGGGCCGATGACTTTCGTCACTTGGCAAACCATGGTTACCTCAAGGGATCACAATGCTGACTTGTGTTGGTTCGAGAATTTAAACAAGTCATCATTTTTCATATCCCCTTGATTGCATTTCAAGCTTTCTTTTTCTCAGATGGAAACTGTATAACAATGGCCGTGAGATCTGGATGCAAATCTGCTACAAACTTCTGGTCAACGTGGACCTTCGATTGACCCGTCTACTCTTTTGACTGGCAAGTTTTTAACCAGATTTTCTTGAACGTCCAAGATCATATAATACAAACTCAGTGACCATAGAATTATCTGCATTAACTAATTCTGTACATAAATAACACGAAACTCGCATTTGACCAACTTTCATAAGATTTTTATTGTTGTGATCTTTCATTCAGTGTCCACTAGGATTAACCATTTGTTTACTTTGCATTGTGTGAAATGTATAGACCCCAATTGCAACCATTTTCCACTTTCTGAGTCTCTGCTACCAAAACATCATTATTTCTCGCTTTTTTAAAGTTCATATATAGCTTTGTTTGGCAGGGCCTTGCTAGTGCTTCTATCATTGGTTGCGGGAATGAGATGGTGTTTGGTGCTAAGCTATTTTTTGTTGTCTTTAAAGTGCTTTAAACACTTTTGTAGCATTAGTTATTTAGTATGTATGTCATGGCCATGGTTTGTATAGTTTAGCCAAGGTTGACTAAATAGGTTTTGACAGTGGGACAGGCAATTTTGTCATAGTTGGTGGAAATTTGGTTTTTTTTCCTTCCCTAAAACGGGTCAAACTGGTAAAATTGTAGAATTGGTTGGAAATGGAATGGGTCAAATGGGTAAACCAGCTCAATGTGTTCTTCCTAGATGTAATTTGTTTCTTATGAAAAAATAGAAACATTATGATTTACTGAATCAAGGTTTCACTGCATGTACAGTTTATTTGTTTTTACATTTTATTCTTCCCGCGAGTGGTTCTTTAACTTAACATGGCTGTAAATAGTTTAACATGGCTGTAAAACAGATATTCTATGGTCGAGTCTATATGCAATCTAAAGCTTTTACGGCATCTCTGTTTTTAACGTGCATTAAATCTTCGAGGTTGAACTTGTTTGCTTATTAATTGTTAAAAAGGGAATTGCTAGATGGTCAAACAAGCTTTAGCTGTCAAAATGTTAAAAAGGGAATTGCTTATTAATTGTTAAAAAGGGAATTGTTAAAAGCTTGTTTGCTTTTACGGCATCTCTGTTTTTAGTGTCCAAGTTTGATTATAAGTTGGATTATCTGAAGGATGTTGACGATGGTGGAGGGAAATTTGAGGGTGGTGGCTGGTTGTTTGAAGGTGGCGGCGGCATATTGGAAGATGGTGGAGGTGGGGTGTGTTATAAACCCATATATTGTATGTAAAAATGAGACGATGAAACCTTAAGATGGTTATTACATCTGACAAGTAATGGTGTTCTTGATGTTCTTCATTTGAGATTAAAAATAATTGCAAATTAAAAAGAAATTCAAATGGGGAAGAAGACGAGGGTATTTTAGTCATTTCACTGCACTTAAAGAGGAAAACTAACGAAAGTTAACGGAAAAGTGCTCTCAGTGGCGATTTTGCAAAAATGTGGAACGTGGATGACTTTTTTGCGCTACTTTTTGTCTCGGTCCCGTTTTTGCAAATTTGTGAAACGTTAGGGACCATTTTTGCACTTTACCCTATTAAATAATACGGAGTACAACATTTTACGCGTGGCCTTAACTTCAAAAATAAAATCAAACAAGATTTTTTTTGGACGGGTGGATTTGGGGCTGAACGTAGATTGAAAGTGAGCTATATGCATGGGGTCAAAATTCGTAGGTCAATCCGATATTGAACTTATTTGAAAGTATTTTGTCTTGTACTGATAATTTAAACATCATTATCAAATTATATACTAGCATGCTGAGCTTTTCTTTGTTTAAACAAACAGAATAATGAACATGTTTTTAAAACTACAATATAGTAACACGTTAACCGAGTAGGGTCAAATAAAACGCGACTCGAGCCTTTTAACTCAAATCTACTTATTATTATTATTATTATTATTATTATTATTATTATTATTATTATTAGTATTAGTATTTTCCTAATTCTAATATTTCTAAATCTCATAATAATAAGAAATATAACACGTTAATTAGTGTTACATCATTTAACTAAAAAATAATCAAATGTGAGAAGCTCCTTAACAAAATGGTCGTGGGTTCAAGTCAGCTTAAAACATGTAATATAGATTTGTGATGTAAATATAGTGAGATAGATTCCGGTTCTAAAAAAAATAAGTTGGATTAAAAACTGCTGAGTAAAAACAAACAGAACGTGGTGTTTTTTTTTTGGTTGACTTGGGTCAAACTGTTCACTGTTGAACGAACATGAACTATGTGGGCTCAAGTAACAGAATTCGGTCCATATAACTTGAATGTGCTCAGAAGTTTCATTTTCTAATGCTAATAATTTAATTTTGTTTACTTCGTATTAAACAATGTACCACGTTAAACTTCGCCTTATTTAAAAATGTTAATAATAACGAATATTCTTAGAATAAAGATTAAATTCAACCAAACGTGTTGTTTTTAGATGGGTTAATTTAGAGCTAGCCGTTGATTAAATGTTAGCGGTGTGCGGTAAAATAACGAAACTCAGTCCATGTAGCTTTGAATTTATCTACAAAGTCTTTGTTGGTGGCAAATAATATAACATATCTTGTATTTGTAATATAAGACAAAAAATGTTGTCTTATATAAAACCAAAAAGCTAATAAACAACATTTTTATAATAGGAAGATTATAATCAAACTTACACGTTGTGTTATTAACGGGTTTCTTTGGGGCAAAATGATGATTGAAACTAGGGTCCTCCAGAATCGGGTAATACTCACATGAATCCAAAAACTGAAATCGAACCGAATCGAATAAAATCAAACCAAATTTGTAACCGAACCGTATTTGCTAAAATCAAACCAAAGCGAATTAAATATTCGATTTTCGGTTTGAATATGGATTTGCAAAATGAAAGCCCAACCAATTACCGAATTCACATAAATTTATATATTTTTTATATATTTATATACCAGAAAAATCATTCTCTTCTTTTTTAGTATGAATATAGTACTTTTTGAGTTTGAAATTTTTTTTAATGCTAAAAGTCTATATAATTATATTAAAAATCTATATAAATTTTGTAATTTGGTTTAACCCGAAAATCAAACCGAATCAAATTCATTTTTTGGTTCGATTTAATCTACTTTGAATTCGGTTCAGTTTAATTTTCGATTTTACTAAAACAAAGAAAGAAATGATTAACCAAATTAATAGAACCGAATATCCTATAACCAAATAGATGAACCCCAAACTAAACATAAAAGTTAAATAATGGAACTCAGTCACTCACTCTATTTGACCAGAAAGTTTGGCCCAAGATATCTTTTGTCCAACCCAAGTATTATTATGGGCTAATTTCGGAAAAAAGCTCGGCCTATCCACTTTATCACAATGATCATTTGGTCCAAAACAGAGCACACACACCCAAAAAAAATGATTAAAACTAGCTACAAATTTATTTTGCTTTCATCAAGGGTTTGACTAGAATTATTATCTAGTTCCATGTTAAACTCTGGCTCGTGTATTATCAAGCTATTTGAGCCGATGTCAAATCTTGGTTAGACCATGTTTATCGGTGGGATTGACAACCCAATCAAAAGAAAAGTACATGATAAAATAATACTTTTAAACTACTTGTAGACAACTTCTCTTACAATCTGGTCGCTGTGCAACCCAGATCCTCAACCCACAACTTGCCACATGGCACTATTTTAGTGGATGTTTGTCATTTGCTTTTTTTTCTTTTTTTCTTTTTATTTGTACCATTTATCATTTTGTATTATTATTAAAAAATATATCAAAATTTATATAAAATTTTATTAGTAAATATTTTATCAAACATATAGTTTTATATAAAATTTTATATAATTAAATTAAATATAAAAGTAATTATATTATATGTTAGGTTGAGTTGTTGATAAATAGTTAAAAAATATGGATTGGTTGTATGTATTAATTGTGTAGGTAGAAAGAAAATAAAATAATATTTTAATAAGAGTCCGTGAATTTATCAACCTTGAGAGCTGCTCGGCTTCACCTTTGTACTTTTGTATCCCCATATACAATTGTTATGCTATCTTGTCCTAAACATCGACGCATCAACAAAATGCATAAATCTTTTGAAACGACATGATCACCTCTTGATCTTGAAAAATATTGCGAGTTCTACGTCGTATAAGCATAAATCTAAACATAAGTTATAATCATGGTTTCAGTTCTACAAAAGAGCAATACAAAAACACTATTCAATAACATACACAAAGTAACAAAACTACAACCTAAAACCATCAAAGTCTAAAGTACAATTACTCTAAAATCGAAATACTACTAAATCAGCATAAATCTATTTCTGGATCCACCATCAAGGTCGGAAACAAGGGTCCGTGAGGTTTCGGGACACTCATGGTTTTTGTATCGTAGTGTTAATTTTGTTATAAAATTTTGAATTTTAAAAAATGCACCCGGTCTCAAAAAAATATGTATGCAGTCTTGTTTGATTTTCCCAAAATGCACCCGGTAACTTTGTGTAAGGCAATCCCTATCCACCACCGACTACTTTACAGACTCAAACCGCACCCTATTCCCACCACCTTTCGGCACAATAACAACAAGTTCTCGTCCGACAACAACCGCGGTCGCCAACTCAGGCCTCGTACTCACAGGAAGCCGAAACCTCCACACATGAACTTCCAATTTATCCAACAACAATTCAACCTCGTCACCACCTCTAACCACAACTTTTGTCACACCCGGATGAATTTTCACAGCATGCGCCATAACACGTCCATCAAACGCCTTATCGTCAATATTCGCAACAAATTTTAAGCATTCGGGTCGTTCTTCGATGAGAACATCCGCGTGTGAGGGCAAAGGTAGCTCGAGAACTTGGCTGAATACGTGTGGGAGTCTTAGAAGCTTTTTTTGTTGGTTTGTAGGCATTGGAAATGAGTTTGTGAATGTTATGACATTGAGATGTTGCGTGTGGTTAATATGTAAAGATGATTTTGATGGTGAAATGAAGAATAATAGTAGGAGAATAGACACCATCGAAACGTTGGGTTGTTTGTTAAAGGAAAATGGAATCACTGGATCATAACAATCCAAGGTGGTGTCTTCAAGATTCTGTCAAACTCTACCCCTATTATATGTACTTGTTGCATAATTAGAATTGAAGTAGATAACATATTTTGTTTGTGATGGATAAACCTTAACTCGTAAGTTTATTGTTACCGACATCAACTATACATACGTGTTTGCTACGGGTTAAATTCACAAACCTTAACCCGTAAGTTTATGTTAAAAAATAAATAAATAAATAAATAAAAGACAAAACCATTTGGGCTTCATAAAATATTTTGTATGTGATAAGAATAGATACCAAATAAATAAGTTTTCTTAATGTTTCAGTTTAGTTGTCTAGTACTATAAATATATAAGGAAAATGATTGTCATACCTAAAATGCATGCTTAAAAGTATGCCTAACAACAAGATTATGACAAGTGGAAAAATTAAAAGTGAAGATTTAGAGAGAGAAAATGGATGAGTGATGTGTCAAATTGTGAATGGATTAGGCATGAGTTTAGGCATATATTTTAGGCCTCCATATCATTGCTCAATATATAATACATTGATTTATTTTATCATATTAACTTTAGTTAAAGTTAATATTACAAAGTTTTAAAAAAAAAATAATTAAATAGTTAGAGATAAAACCGTTGTTCTACTAAAAGTAAGAGAGAAAAAACAATAATAATTATTTTTTTCTTAAATTCTGTATTTTTTCTTTTGTCGGAAGATAATTATTTAAAGCCAAGAGAGTATTTTGTAGTAATATAAAATCATGAATGGAAAACATAAACTTGTTCCAAGAGCCTAGAAATATATAGAAATATAAAGTATTGTAAGACTATGTGCAATTGTCATCATTCACTCCACTTTCTCACCTTTCAACTCAGTGTCACATCATCATTTAACACATCATCACTCCCTTCAGGCGCAATGGTCACCACTCTTTTCACATTTCTTGTTTAATGACTTGGCCACGCATGTTTTCCTGTTTGTTGTGTTCCACCAAACATCTCTCGTGACAACTCCTACCCCTTCTTTGATGACTTGGTCACGCACGACTCGATGCTCCGTGAACCACCGCTCCCATAGCCTCAATAAAAATATATCGGTATCAACAAATGAGAGACATGTATATACATGTTACTTTAGTTTGCTTTCATAAGCAACATTGTGTTCCAAGTGTATAATATATCAAAATATTAGACTAGGCGTAACCGAAGCATGGCTCATGCGTGGTATTAAGGGCGTAGCCCTCCCTCACTAGCTTGTGGTTCTTCTCATGTGTTGGCTTGCACCATTAAGCAAAGTAAACACGTAAGACTAGTTTTGTGCGCGTAAGTGAACTAGAAAATGTGTTATAAGTAAATGACAAATAGAGATTCGCAGGGTTGAGTGATGAGTAAAGTAGAAGGAAAAGGAGTTAAGTAATTATAAATTTTTAGCAAAAGTTACTTTTAATGTAATAAAGAGAAAACCATTTATAAGTTTTCTTAAAGGGGTGTTTGTTTAATATTATATTTGGTTCATGTGCTTATTTGTTTCTCGGTTTATATTTCATAAGCTTCGATTTTTTGGCTTATTTTGAGACTTGTGACCTTATATAAGTTTATTATGGTATGATAAACTTATATACGCCCATTAGTCTCTAAATAAGACTAAAAATTAAGGTTTATGTAATATAAGCCGAATTCAGAAGCCCGCGTATAAAAGCTTAAACAAACACCCACTTAACTACGAAAAGTATGTATTAACAGAAATAGAAAAGTTACATTATCCTGTTATTAAGTTTAGACCAATTAAAACATGATAAAAATTTTAAACGCCAAATAATCCATTACCAAACAATTGTATCCATTTTGTCAACGTTGTCGCTTTTCCGCCACAACAACAACCACCGTAACCGTCGATCAAATTCCCAGATTTTAAAATCAAATGCTCTGTTGCCGTAAAAATGCCTCCATTCGCCGTAACTCCGAAAAGCTCTGCTTATTTCTCCGCTTTAACGCAAGAGATCGATAAAAAGCTTCAAAAGGTTTGGTTGTTTGTTTGATTCGTTTATTGTATGTAATTATGATAATTTTTATAAATTTGTTTTTTATCTACTGTTTATTGTATGTGTTTATGATCAGGCAATAGGTTCGCCTAATGCGAGACGTGATTTGTTACAAGCCTTGTTTGCTGATGTGGCGTTGGAAGTCGATGATCGAGCTCGAGGTACGAATGTGCTTTTCAGGCTAGAGATGTTGCATTTTGTTGTTAATGTTGGAAAAAATGTCGTATTTGGAAGCTCGTTGTATTCATTGATTGATATACGAAAATGTTACCATTTGCTGATGTGGCTAGAAGCATAATAATTGATAATGTTGGTTTCTTATGATACCGTTAGGTATAAATATGGTTATGCTTAGAAAAGTATTGATTTTGTTAGACTACTACTGAATAGCCTTTATGTTACTTCTACGCAATGTGATAGGTAGGGGACGGGGAGGACTTAAGGAGAGGATTTAAGTGACACGTGGTGGATTTGGATTTGGTTTTGTTTTTTAATCTAGGTTGTGTGGTGTCAAGTATATAGTTATTATGTTCTTGGTTTAGGAATGATTGAATGACGTTGTGCTTTTTTGTGATATGTATTGTAACCATTGGCCTTACGCTGAATGTGAGGGTTATTTATATTGAAAAGCGAAGATATGCATTGGTTATTCTGACATTTTGAGGCATGGAATATCCTTACTGAGTAAATGCCATATATAAGTTGATGTGAATGTGGCTTTACGCTAACTGCTAGCTTGCGGAATTCATTTTAACCTTTCAAAGATGGTATAACAGCTTTTAATTAGCCATATTTGTTTGATATCCTTTAAATTATGTATCCACTTTGTTTAAAAGGCTTGTTGGCATCGTCATCTATCAGCCCCAAGAGGGTTATTTTTTTTTTAACAGCTTAAGTGATCATAGATAGATCCCTAGCAAGAAGCTAGGGAGAAGAAAGATTACAAATAGTAATTACAAGCATTTCTAGGATTACTAATCCATTCCAACCATGATGGTTTTAAACTCCTATTATTCCTATGTGAGATCAAATTGTAATTACAACCTTTACCCAAGAGGTAATATTGCTTGTTAGCTTAAGCCTATACAAGATCATTTGGTAACATAAAATGCTCACTTATAATTGTAAATATTACTGTTGGTAGGTAATGGTTGTTCTACATGATGGAATTTGATTCACTTAAAACATATATGTGGTGGCGACAAACACCAGAACTTCAGCTCTAAGCTGTTTAGCACAGAGCTTGTTAATCTAACATGAGATGGAAAGTTTGTATTCAGCCTTGGATTTCCAGCTTAAATTTCATTACAATATATCTATATTCACGTCACATCATGTCATTTAGACTTATAATCTCGATACAATGTCTTTTTTCCAAAAAGCTGTTGATTCAGAAAAACTCGCATTTTCCTAATTATTTTCCACATAGGTATTAAATGAAGTTATAAAAGGTGATGGTGGAAAAGCTTGTTGGACATGGTAAAAAAAATGATAATGACAGTTTGTGAAGTTACATCATTATCAGATATGGTTGGTACTTGGTACTTGGTACCACAGAAAATCTAAGTAGAATTTCAGCAACTTCCGGGAAAAATACATTTATTTGGCTTAATGTATCTTACTCTTAATTATAGTCCATTTATAGTGATTGGTGTTTGTTATGACTTGTGACATTGGGTATATATATGGTATATAATATATTTATCAAACAGATCATATATATTACATGGTCCTGTAACATTTGATATCGTCATCTATGGATCTTGCACCATTTAGCCGCCCATTAAGATTTTTTGGTGTTTAGATGTCCTTATTTCTCTTCATTGGACTTGGAACAGATATAATCCTTGGTAGAGAAGATGCAGCGTCTAATTCAAGCATAGAAGTTAAGGTTCCAATGTGCTTCTATGATGTGCTTGCCGGTTATTTTTCCTTGGAACCTGAGAATGGAAAACCAATTCTTACTTTGATTGTTCAACTCTGGAGCCAGCCATTTGCTTCTCATATTTTTGCCCTCCTGTTCCATAAATGGGTAAGCAACTTATGCAAGACATCATTTTTTTAATGCAATCTTTGTCGATATGTGTGTTCTTGAGTCATATTCATTATTAATATGCTGCTTAACATGGGAACCCTCTCTTCCTTCTTTGTCCCTGATTCTATAAATCTTGTTTCAGAAACATAAAGGAATTTAATGTTAGAAATCATTGACATGTTTATGGCTATCTATAACTTTTTAACAACAGTCTAATATCCAAATCCCATCTTTGCATTTTGTAATTATCGCTGTGCGTCTATTTTGCAGCTATTTGAAGTTCAGCTTGATAGTGCAGATGTACTCCTTCGTTATTCATCAGCTCTTGTGCAAGGTGCTACAAATGTCTTCTGGTATGGACTTTGCTTCAAAATTTAGTGTTAGGTTTGCTCATTGCTTTTTATTGATTATGTCATTTCCTCAAGTCAATAAATTGATATTGAGGTAGGTTTTTTCATTTCCCAGAACCGACGATTTTTTATTACTATATTATATTCTGGTAGCTTTTTTTGGCCTAATTCAGAAACAATATATATGTCTTCAAGAGTGTTTTTTGTATCTTCATGCCTTTTTTTTTGGCTAGATTATCACTTCAGTTCTCTTTTTCAATAATTATGCTCTAAAATTAGCGGTTCCTATCCCAAAAGAGTAGGAGAACATAAATTTTGAATAATTCTGATATTTTTTAATTCATATTTGTAGGATTGATATCCAGACAAACACTACACACTTCCAAAGTGTTTTCACGGTATGCAGGCTTCTAATTTTAACTATTTATATTGTATAGCTTAGTGAGACCACCTCAGTAACACATTCTTTTAATTGGTTGCAGTATCTTCTTGTGGATGTTGCATTGGTACCTGATAAGTTGAAGAAAATTCCTTTGCAGGTAAAGAATGGACCCTATGCAGATTTTCTTGAAAAGTCTCCCAATAAATAATCTGTTGTATATTGACCGAAAATATTTTTATTTTGTATGTGCAGACACAACGAGATCTCTTTTTTCTCCTTTCAAGATTCATATTTCTTTATAATCAAGGTACTGAATTACAACCTTTCCTTTCAAGATTCATAATTCTCTATAATATACTTACTGAATAACAATAGTCTTTGGCCTTATTTTTACAGTTGACAAGTTGGAAACCTTCTTAAAGAACTTTCCGGAGTTCCCAAATGCTTTTTTAGTTGGGGGCCCAGCAGACATTTTTGTTATTGAATTATCTGATCAGGTAAAATCCAACGAACTGTCTATTTCATGAATGTATTCTTCTTAACGAGTAGTGGTCATTGGGCAGCTTCAAAAGTTGAAAGTGGAACCAGTGCTGTTACATTATCTCTCACATATTAAAGCTCTTCAAGGTATTAAACTAATTTCTTAGCAGTTTGGGGTTAAAAGGTTTTGAATTGCTAGTGATGTAGCATATAAATGACTGTAGGTCTGGAACTGAGAATGACTACAAGTACCCGACTTAAAACTTGCTTGTATAGTTTCACTTCTCCTGGTGGTCCAATGTATCCAACACGAGCTGTTCGTCATGCAGCCTGGGATGCTTTGGATTTTCTTTTTCCTGTGAGTAATTTATCTCTTAGATTTACTATCTTAACTATGTGATAAACTATTGAAGTAGTTTGCAATGACCGTCTTCATCCTAAGGTTCCATATGTGGTCATGTAGATCACACCGATCCAATTCTGACTCTTCTGCTATTTTTCAATAATCTTTTTCCATTATATCATGTTAAATTGCATTTAAAAGGTTGTTGCGATTTTTTTTAACCTATGGAACTTGCTACTAAGAAAATTAAAAAATAAAATAAAATACAACTTTATGTTAAAAAATAACCGGGCCAGGCCTCTTCTGATCCTGGCCTGGCTATATCCCTGACATATCATCAGTCTCTTCTGATTATAGACGTGGCCTTGTGACATACTAACTATGCTTTGTTTCAGGTCGGGCGATATCCACGACATATCATCAGTCTCTTTTTCCGGTTGATGTATCCGTGGTACTGGCCATCTTCATGTTGGAACTTTGTCTTGTCATGCATACAAGCAATATTCTTTTCGATCTTGGGGCTCATCTTTCCTAAGTTAAGGAAGCCCCATCAGTCTTAGGCTCTTAGCTATGGCTAACCAATATAAAGACCATCAGTAATTGCTCTTTGTTGTTTGGCATAGCAACCTGTGTTAGTTACTATAATCCCGCAGGCCCTTTTTTGTTCTTGTGAGCCGATGTTGGGTTGTATTTTATGGTAATCCTTCTATAATCAGAAGGGTTTATGTGCATTTGTTTACAGTACTCATGTTTAAATTTCTTATTCTTAGCAACTTGATATACTATAGTGATTTGTTGGGCTCTCTACATTAGTGTAAGGCTTAGATCAATAAAGTTATGATTATGAGAAGTTTGTAAGGAATAAAGACACATTATGGTGTCTTGTAAACTTAATGAGCAAATAAATACATCATTTGTGAGGTATTGGAACTACTTGAACAATATTTGGTCAGTGTTTATTCAAATGTGCTAAACATATGTTTGACAAATTGTGTGCTAGTAATGTGTTGGAACTACTTGAACAATATTTGGTCAGTGTTTATTCAAATGTGCTAAACATATGTTTGACAAATTGTGTGCTAGTAATGTGTTTATTTTACAACGATGCATATATATAGTAGCTCTGGAGTATAGCTTTCTGGTTATTGGCTTGGTGGCGTTTGGATTAGCTTATTTTGTGGGGTTATTGGCTTGTTCAAAACTGGAAAAGTCAATAAACTCAGTTTTCATTGCTTATAAGCTTATGGACTTAAATAAGCCATCAAAAAGTGAGGTTGTGTTTAAGTTATTTAAGGTGATCCAATCACCGAGTTGCACACCTAAAGAGAAGTTGGTCAAAATGCCAAAAAGCCGAGTTTGTGACAAATTAACCGAGAATTACACAAAATTCTTTTAAGTACCCTTCTGCACCCGCGAGGGAGTCCACCTTTCGAGTATTCAAAACTTGCGAAGAGTAAGAAAAAAAATCATCATAGTAACACACCTCTAATCCGAAAGTGTCAAGTGATGGACGTGTATGATTTAAAAGTTGGACGTAATGGTCACCAAACTCATCACCTCCACATCAGCGTCATATCATCATTCAGCACACCACCAAACTCACCATCAAATAGTCACCACCAAACCAAATACATATATACAAAGATACCACCCAAAAAAAAAGTGCAAACCATGCAAACCAGTGCCAAAAATAGGAGGACCACGTGTGGAGGGAGGCATGGTAATGGGGTTGGCGTGTGGTTGAGTCACCACGAGGTGGTAGACCACCTTCCATTATCAACAACAACAAAACAACATACCCAATCCCGCGAAGGCGAGGTATGGGGAGGTAGAAATGTAGACAGGTCCTACCCCTACCCCAGGTAAAACCTGGGAGTAGAGAGACTGCTTCCAGGGAGACCTCCGGCACGTGCACCAGTGCGAGTGATAGAGAAACTAAAAAGAAGCAAGTAGCAAAAGAGCAACAAGTAAAAGCAACTAGAAGCAAGCAAGCAACCAACAAAGGGCCTAGTACAAAAGACAAACATATAAAAACATGCAAACAAACAGAGCACCAAAACAACAAACAAACAACAAACAAGGGGCAAGACAGTCAAATCAAGCAAACAAAGCAAGTAGGGCAAAAGATAGAAAGCAAAAGCAAAGCCAAAAACAAACACATCAAAGCAAGGACACAAAAGCAAGCGGGCAAAAGGCAAGAAGAGCAACACAAAAACAAAGCAAGGCAACGCAAGGGGGCTAAAGCTAAGGCAAAGCAAAGGGAAAAGAGGCACCACTAGCCTACTACAAACCTACCAGGGAAGAGCAAAAGGGCCACTAAACCTAAAGTGCAAAGGGCAAACTAAACCTAAAAGGCAAAGGGGCAGGACAACAAAGGGAAGGGAAAAGACCCAGACGCAAAGGCAAGCACCTACTACCCTACCGACACTACCCGCAAGTCCTAATCCTAGCTCTCCACGCATTCCTATCTGAGATCATGTCCTCGGACAAGAGAAGCTCCTTCATGTCTAGCCTAAGTCGATCCTCCCACCTGAGCTTAGGTCTTCCGCTCCTCCTCAAACCGTCGACCATCAGCGCTTCGACTCTCCTAACCGGTGCTGTTTGTGGCCTCCTCCTGACATGACCGAACCACCTCAACCTTCCTTCTCGCATCTTCGAGATTATAGTTTCAACTTCAAGTTCCGCTCTGAAAACTCCGTTCGGGATCATGTCAAGCATCGTCTTACCACAAATCCACCTCAGCATCCTCAGTTCTGCCACTTCCACTCTGTTAGCTTGAGCTTTTGTGATAGGCCAACATTCTGACCCGTACAAGATAGCAGGTCTGATTGCCACCTTATAAAATTTTCCCTTAAGCTTAAAGGGGACTTTCTTATCACAGAGTACTCCTGACGACGCCCTCCATTTCGCCCAACCTGCTCTAATACGGTTGGTAACGTCATCGTCTATCCTTCCTGATTTGTGTATCACCGAACCCAGATACCTAAAAGACTCCTTAAGTTGAAGAATCTGGACTCCGATACGCACTTCCTCCTCGTTTCGACCGATCTCGTAGCTACCGAAATCACATCTCATGTATTCAGTCTTCTCTCTGCTCACCCGAAGCCCATTGTCTTCCAAAGCCTCGCGCCAGTGTTCCAGTCTGTAGTTTAACCCTTCGGCCGATTCTGCAACCAACACAATATCGTCTGCGAATATCATGCTCCAAGGGATGCCCTCTTGTATCCCTCGGGATATCTCATCGAGAATCAAGGCGAAAAGGTAAGGGCTAATGGCTGATCCTTGATGAAGTCCAACTTTCACCGGGAAAAACTCAGTGCACCCCACCGTGCACCGTACGCGGGTCTTCGCCCCTTCGTACATATCCCTAATGACCTTTAAGTATCTCCTTGGGGTCCCTTTTTCTATAAGAGTCCTCCATATCAACTCTCGTGGGACACTATCGTATGCCTTTTCTAGGTCAATGAAAGTCATATGCAAATCTCTCTGTCTTTCTCTATACTTCTCCATAAGACTTCTAAGGAGGTGGATAGCCTCGACCGAGGACCTCCCTGGCATAAATCCGAATTGGTTTTCTGACACCCTTGTCTCCCTTCTTAACCTCCTCTCTATAACTCTCTCCCAGAGCTTCATGGTGTGACTAAGTAGCTTAATACCCCTATATTTGCTACACACTTGAGCGTCTCCCTTGTTCTTGAAATGGGGATGACTTCGCTGAGTCTCCATTCATCTGGCATCTTTGCGCTAGAGAAGATCTTGTTGAAGAGACAAGTCAACCATATTACCCCCTCATCTCCTAGGCTCCTCTAGGCTTCAATGGGTATTTGGTCCGGGCCTACAGCTTTGTTTCTACCCATCTTCTGTAGAGCAACCTTCACTTCTTCTCGGCTGATCCTCGAGTAGTAGCATTCGGGTACCAAAAGTTGGCTAGGGTTCTCTCGTTCACCCCTTCCTTCGGTGTTCCCCTCGTTAAAGAGAGAGGAAAAATATTGTCCCCATCTCTTCCTAATACCTTCTTCGTTCACGATGGTACGTCCTCCTTCATCTTTGATGTATTTGATGTTTCCTAAATCCCTTATTCTTCTCTCACGGGCTTTAGCAATTCTGAAGATATCGTTTGCTCCCTCCTTAGAGCCTAATTTCTTATACAAATCTTCGTACGCCTTGTCCTTCGCCACTGCTACAGCCTTTTTTGCTTCTCTTTTAGCCATTTTATACCTTTCTTCAGCAGAGGCCCTATCTGCTTGGTCGCTCTCTCTGCTCAAAAGAAACTCTTTGAACCGAGCTTGTTTCTCCGCCACTTTAACTTGCACCTCCTCACTGAACCACCAAGATTCCCTGCGGGTTGACTGGGTTCTCGGTGACCCACTAGTCACGCCTATGGAATCCTTTGTTGCGTCTCTAATGGTGCAGGCAAGGGTGTTCCACATCTGATCTGCATCATAAGAAGTTAAGTCTTCCGCCCGAGCCGAAAAACCCTCTGAGACTTTCGCTCTAAACAGCTCCACCGCTTCTCCGTTCAGTTTCTTCCACAAAATCCTTGGCATCCCTGTCGCCTCTCTCCTGTGACGACGTCTCTGAAAAAGAACGTCCAGGGCAATCAATTTGTGTTGTGATGAGCATGCCTCGCCCGGGAAAACCCTGCAATCCTTACACGCCCTAAGGTCATCTCTGCGCACCAGCAGGTAGTCAATCTGGGTGCTGTGGCCCCCGCTCTGAAAGGTAATTAAGTGGTCGTCTCTCTTCTTAAAGAAAGAGTTCGCAACCACTAAGTTGTGTGCGGTAGCAAATTCTAGAATCGAGCATCCTTCATCATTCCTAACTCCATATCCGAATCCTCCATCGACCCCCGCGTAACCATCTGTTGTAGCTCCTATATGACCGTTCAAGTCCCCACCTATGATCAGTCGTTGGTCTACCGGGCACTCCCTCACGAGCTCGTCGAGGGAATCCCAGAAAATCCTCTTCTCTTCGTCACTGCGGCCCACCTGCGGTGCGTATGCACTAATCACGTTAACGGTCTCTCCATCAATAACCAGGGTAATCTTCATGGTTCTATCGCCCTTCCTGAACACTTGCACTACGTTATCCTTAAGACCGGCTGCAAGAATGACTCCAACTTCGTTTCTCGCCTAGAGCCCGAATACCAAAGCTTGTAGCCGTTTCCCTCCCTCGTGCTAGACCCCTTCCATCTAGTCTCCTGGAAACAAGCTATATCCATCTAGTCTCCTGGAAACAAGCTATATCAACTCCGTTTCTCGCCTAGAGCCCGAATACCATCGCCTAGAGCCCGAATACCACCTTCCATTATCATCAGTCTAAAATCTCACAAATATCATATTTCGTGTGCAAATGAGATTACTTATTGAACATCAATACCTCATGATTTTCTTGTTATTTCCTTCTTGAATTTTGTTATGCGGCTAAATATGAATTTGTAGTTCCTAAATCTTTTCAAAACTAATACTCATTATATCTAAATTAATATATATATTTCTGTTTATACATTAATATTTATATTTTTGTTTTGTTTTCTTTTAAAATAAATGTTCTAACAAATTAAAATGCTTTTCGCATGTCAAGATGACATTCTATTGTAGCAAAGTATAAATAACTAACTTTTCTGTTTGCGATAGGGTGAAATCTAGTCAAATACTCTCAAGCTCGAGCTCGACTCAGCTATTAAACTACGGGCCCAAAACTCGACTCTAGCTCAATAAATACTCAACATATTTTGTTCGAGTGAACTCGCTTTGTTGAAGTAAAATTCTGCTCCCCGGATAGAGCACGCGTAGGTCCCTTCGGACCGGATGAATCAACATCCTTTGAGCATCTACACTGGAGAAAACACGTGTTAGCCTCGTCTTGAGTGTGACCATAAGACCAAGTTCCGACATGAGAATAAGTATTGGCTATAGGCTGAAGGGTATAGTAATAAATGTGAGAGAAAATACGTGAAAAGAGTTAGCTTTGCATTGAATGTGCTTGGGGTATTTATACTATCTCAAAAGCACCTTACCTGTTACATTGGGAGGGAGCGGCCGGTCTACACCTAGCCTATGTGTGTGGTGTCAGATCACGTGGGGGACACGATCCCGCAATATCCGAGATAGTCGGCGCATATGTGGTTTATAGAATGGACCGCTAGTTAAAAAGATCATCTAGATAAAAGGTTGGCCTTTCATGTTCTTGTCATTCATCACTCGTTCCTTCGAACCATTTCCTACGGCTATGTGGAGATTCGTTCGGTCTGGCACGTGTCGTCCGGACACATACGCCAACACGCTTATTAATTACGTAATTATATATGTGTATGAAAAGTTAAAAACCCTTTACAAAAACAAAATTAAAAATGTAAACTAACCAAAGCTCAATAAGGCTTGTGAGTCTCACGAGTCAAGTATTTTGAAACTCGTGTTTAGTAACTCGAGTGCAACTAACATTGAGTCAGTTTAGAAGTCAAACTCGAATATCTCATGCCTATACCCTATTATGCGAGTTTGAAAGGATATTTGGCTAGGGCACTACTAAACATGTTTAGTAAAATTTAGAGAAGTTTTCAATTTCAACTTTTTGTTTCTTTTAACGGCAATTTTTTCACATGTAACCTATCTCAAAAATGCCTCAAATAAGGCTTAGAAATCACAACCTTTATGTTGATCGATAACTCAAATATCACTCGACCAAAGTACTCGACGAGTTTTCAAAATTTTGTTTAAAAAAAGTCAATTTCACTAGTTTGACCAATTTCCCAAAAATAAAAATATACTCAATAACACAAGACTGTAGATTGACCTATCACATTTCATTTCACCCAAATGAAAAACATCCACCGTCATCGCCACCATCTCCGACCACCACCACCACCACCACAAACCACCATAGTCTCCCATCTCACCACCATCCTCCACCAAACCCAAAACTGGTCAACCACACTAACCCCATCATTCATCACATCTCACAACATAACACCAACCCACATAGAACAAGTCCTTTTCAACACCATTCACAACCCAAAACTCTCCCTACGTTTTTTCAACTTTTTAGGCCTGCACATAAACTTTAACCACTCAACGACGTCGTTTTGTATACTAATTCACTCCTTAGCTCAAAACAGCTTCATTTGGCCTGCTAGCTCACTAGTCCAGACTTTACTTTTACGCGAACAAAACCCGAAAACCGTTTTTCATATTTTTCACAATACTTATGTTAATTTGAAATTTTTGGGCAATGTTGGTGTTGGGAATAGTTTAGGATTTGATTTGTTGGTTAGTGGTTATGTGAATGGTAGGAAGGTGTTGGACGCGTATACGGTTTTGTGTTTGATGAGGGAAAAGGAGGTGGTGTGTGGGATTAGGACGGTTAGCGAGGTTTTTAATGGGTTGGTTAGGTTGAGAAGGTATGATTTAGTGTTGCGGTTTTTTGATGGGATGGGGGAATGTGGTTATGAGGGGAATGTGTATGTGCATTGTGCGGTTTTGAGGTGTTTGTGTGAGGTTAAGGATTTTGATAAGGCGAAGGAGTTGGTGGAGTGGTGGGAAGGGAACGGGGTTGAGGTGAATGTTGTTATGTGTAATGTGTTGGTACATGGGTTGTGTAAGGGTGGGAGGGTGGACGAGGCGGTTGAGGTTAAGGACGGGATGGGTGTAAAGGGGTTGAAAGCGGATGTGGTGACGTATTGTAGTTTGGTTATGGGGTTTTGTAAGCTGCGAGAATTTGATAAGGCGAAGAAGTTGGTGGGTGAGATGGTGGAAAGGGGGTTTGTTCCGAGTGAGGCGGTTGTTTCGGGTGTTGTTGATGGGTTGAGACGAAATGGGGATGTTATTGGGGCGTATAAGTTTATAGAAGATTTGAAGGATGTTGGAGCGGTGCCTAGTTTGTTTGTTTATAACGCGTTGATTAATGTGTTATGTAGAGAGGGAAATGTGGTTGAAGCGGATATGCTTTTTAGAAATATGGGTGCGAAAGGTTTGACCCCTAACGATATTACTTACTCGATTATAATTGATTCACTGTGTAAAAGAGGGAAACTTGATGGTGCACGTGTTTTACTTGAGGAAATGATCAATGTAGGAATACAAGTGTCTGTTTATCCATACAATTCTTTGATATGTGGATACTTTAGATTAGGAAAACTAAAATTAGCAGAATCAGTTTTTGAAGAAATGGTTTGTCAAGGTTTAAGTCCAACTGTTGTAACATATACATCTTTAATAGACGGCTATTGCAAACACAAAGATGTACCAAAAGCATTGAGGCTTTATCACGAGATGACGGGAAAAAGGATCTTTCCAAACACGTATACTTTTACTGCATTGATCTCTGGTCTTTGTCTTGCAAACATGATGACCGACGCAAATGCATTGTTTCGTGAAATGTTGGAAAAAAATGTCATGCCCAATGACATTACTTACAATGTTATGATCGAGGGTTATTGTCTAGAGGGAAACCTGGTAAAAGCCTTTGAATTTTTTGACGATATGGTCGCGAAGGGTCTTAAACCAGATACATATACCTTTAGATCTTTAATAAGTGGACTTTGTTCAATGGATAGGGTTAATGATGCTAAAGAATTTGTAAATAGCCTTAACCAGCAGAATCACAAGCTAAATGAGATGTGTTATAGTGCTTTATTACAAGGTTATTGTGAGGATAAACGTTTGGATGATGCAATTAGTACTTGTTACGAGATGGTAGAAAAGGGGATTGACATGGACCTAGTTTGTTATTCCGTGCTTATAAATGGAAGCGCTAAACAAGGTGATGTTACAAACTTGGTATGTTTTTTGAAAGAAATGCATGATAGAGGAATGAAGCCTGATAATGTTATATACACCAGTTTAATCGATGCTTTTGGAAAATTAGGAGACCTCGAAAAGGCAATGGGGTATTGGGATCTAATGAATGGTGAAGGATGTAATCCCAATGTTGTAACTTACACAGTAATTATAAATTGTTTATGTAAATTAGGGTTTGTAGATAAAGCTGAGATTTTATGTAAGGAGATGCTTGTTAATGGCGTTATTCCTAATCATGTTACGTACGGCTGCTTTCTTGATTGCCTTACTAATGAAGGGCATATGCAAAAAGCTTTAGGCCTTCATGCTGTAATGCTTAAACGGTCTTTGGCAAACACCATAACTTACAATATATTAATTCGAGGGTTTTGCAAAGTGGGTAGACTTGAAGAAGCTACTGAGGTCTTGTTTGAGATGCATAACAACGGAGTCTTACCAGACCATGTAAGTTATTCAACCATTATTAGTGAGTACTGTAGAATCGGTGATATACATGCAGCTTTAAAGTTATGGAATTCCATGATAGATAAAGGTTTGAAACCGGATATAGTGGCGTATAATTTAATAATACATGGTTGTTGTGTTGCTGGAGAATTGACCAAGGCTGTTGAATTTCGTGATGACATGATAAAAAGTGGGTTGAAGCCAAATAAAACACTACAGATGTTGTGATTCAGTCTGGGCCTAGATAATGAAACAATCAAAGTAAGGATTTTTTTTCTGTGAAGTTCAAAAACAATTTTTGAAATGCTTACCCTATGAAGCAGTTACGTAATATATGAAACTTTCTTGTGCAGCTTCACTTTCCCCGGTGGTTCAGTGTTACAAGCAAGAGCTGCCTATCATACAGCCTGGGGTGCTTTCTTTGGTGAGCACGCTTTACAATGCTTTATAAAAATTTCAGTTGTACTGAAAATAAAAATCTTGAGTTTGTGTATGCTATTAATTCTGTGACTTGGATCAGGTCCTATTCTTTTTTACCGAAATTTTTTTAGATTGTTGTGAGGAGGTGTTATCAATCCTGTAATTTGTATGTCCTTGTTAGTCAGTTACTCTTTTCCAGGGTGTTAGGAATACTCTACAGAAGAAGTAGCTTGGCTGATCTTTGCAGTAGTGCGGTTAACTATCAATCGTCTTAAAGTACAGAATTATTTATGAATATCCTGCCCATATTGGTCTATCTACCATCAGTGACCTTAATATGTCGGCTTGTCTTTGTTGTTAGCTATTCTTCACTTCCATTATTGATTCACTAGCTAACTGTTTTTGGTTGCCCGTGCTATGCTTTATGACTATGTTAAGTTGAATTAAAAGTATAACCTTCACAACTTTACTATTAAAATAGTCAAATCCATGTATATAAGATTCTCTAACCGTTGTTCTCTGAATGCATCAAGTGTAAGCTATAAGTATGAAGTACTACTTGTTTAGATGCTACCATCATCATAGCCTTGATACAAGATACTGCATGTGCTTCGCTGCTCAAGTAGATGTCATTCTCTTGCTCCTGTGAAAGGCATTATCGTGTAGTGGAATCTATATAGATGGTTTATATGATAGTATGTTGTGATAGGAGAATCAGATGTGAAATGTGAGGCATTTAATTGGTTTTATTTTCCTTCACAGGACATTCATTTCTGTGTACTGAGCAGGTGGCTCCTTATGACAGACATTTAATTAGCAAAGTTTATCTATTTCCAGAAGCTACGCTCTTACCTTCCAGTTCTTTATGTTGTTTTAACTCACTGTCAACCAATTATATCTGGGAACAACCTCATGAAGTTGTTCTATTACTGCGATAATTTATTACCTGTGTCCCTTTTCACATGCCTTCACAAGTTCTTATTGTTTCAAAAGAACTATCATACCTTATGATGTTAATTGCTCTCATTAGGCTCCACATATAATGTCAGTCTTAATTTGCTTGTAAATTATGTTCATACTCTCTGTTTAATGTTGGTATATACTGGAACCTTAAGCTGAACAAAGGAGGATGGAAAGTAGATGATAATGGCTTTTAATTATGAGTTGACGTGATAATGGAACAAGTTAAATTCACGCCTGAGAACTTAAAATTGGCTGATTGGTGGTGTAAAAACAGTATATGTGATAATGAAACTAAATCATCTAGGCATCAGCTAATTTCTTTTGTGGGAGTAGCATAGGTCTAAAAGGGGGTATCATTGTTAATTTGTTATGATCATGGTTTATAAGATATTTTGCTATTTAACTTTCGTGTTAACTTTGGTCTCATCTCTTATGCATCCATTCTTTTATTGCAGGTTAGTAATCCTCAGCACCTATCACACGCAGGATTGACACCTAGCCTTCTTTGCTCGTATATGTGGATTAGGAAACCTAATTTAGCTCAGGACAATGAAAGTGAGGTGCACCTTTCTTTCGTTCTGCAGTTGTGCCGGTATGCTAACTGATAGATAAAATTGTTCTGTTTTTGCTAATCTTAGACTATTAGTTAGATGTGGCAATTTCGGTCCATTGACCGATGAATAGATCGATTTGGGTTAAGTTTTGTATTTAACTGGTAAAATAAAAAATGATGCTCAAAAAGAAACGGGTCAAATGGGCCACAAGTTGCCCAGAGTGTATTTTCAGTGGATAAAACCTTCTAAATCATTTTTTTTCAAAAGAATAGTTGCTGAAGTAGTCTATCTTTTAGTCATATCTTCCACACTAATTCATTGAGAACACGAAGTATTCCAATTCAACCTAACCTCACCTGTTATCCAAGTTGCCCACTTTGTCACTGGAATACTGGATCTATAAGTGTTTTACTTGCTTTTAAAATAGTGGAGTATATCTTTATCGCAGCTAAGGAGTATCACACTTCTTGAACTATTTTAAAGGCTGTAACTCACAGAGGCAAGGAGATGACTATAGAAGAATGAAGCCTGCTAACTTGGTTGATCTTTTTGCAGCAAGGTGAGGTCCAACAAAATCATTTCATGTTCTTTATCTGCTTATCGAAGTTTAAAGTTTGACATGGTCTTGAAAAATTTACTGGCTGATGACCTAACTCGCGTTAAAAACAACAATGTAATGAGTCTTTGACGCTTTACGTCTCTTGCACCAGAGTGTTACTTTTTAGGGTGTTACCCTTAGGTAATTACACTTGCAGTTCTTGAAATGGTTCGAGTCAGTTCAGATAAACAGAACTAATAAGTACATACCTGATAACAATCTAGGGCTATTTTGCATGCTGCTCATCGTGCTCTGGGTTTCTTGTTGCTGTGAGTAGTATCTCTGACAAGTAGCTAGCACCGTTAATCCATTACCAAGAAAAAATACAGACATTTGTAAGACGATAAAATTGTCATCTGTTTGTTATAAGTGCCGTTGTAATAGCTTTCCACAAAACAGTGATTGCTTCACAGAATCACCTGTATGTTATTCTGCTCTTTTTGTAGACAATTTTTGTGTCTGAATTAATTCATTTATTTTGTTATTCTGACTGACTAATTTAGATTTTTGTGTTCCAGCTAGGTGTCAACGAAGGCTTGCCTCAGACGGTGTCAATGGTTTCATCCCATGAACGCCGCAAGCTGCACGTTTAGCTTGCCAGGATGGACGTATAACTGTGCTCGTGGATTGATGTATAACTGGACTCATGGATTTATGTTAAGGACAGACAGATTTATGTGTCATCATCAATGCATTCAAGTAAAAGAAGACATGAGATATGGAGTCTGATGTTGAAGCAATTAAACAATATGTGTGCATTCTTGACCAGAGAGTAATACACAACGATGAAGTATCATCAAAAAGCTACTTAGTAGAAAGAATTTTTGGGCTGATATTGGAGAAATGTCTTTCAGTAAGTAAAGGAACGGCTGCATCAAGTGGTTACATCTCTTCATGCTCAAATTAAATTTGTATCACTTTTTTATCAATTTTTTAATGGCAAACAAACACACAAATGTACATGATCAATAATACTCCTTCGGGTGATTTAAAGAATTGCATGATGAAGGTGTTTATTTAGTTCGACCAAACATCATCATGCAGTGGTTAACACTGTCACTGAACAAGCTTGCAGATTTTCAAACCCGAACAGCAAAATCTGGAACAGAAACCAGAGTGACGTACTAAACCACAGTTGATTTGTTGCTGCAAGCATTTACCGTACTTTGAGATGCAGATCCATAGTTCTCCTTCAGTACCTTTCATAGACAAAAGGAGTTGATAACCTCAGGCTGCTCGGTTTGCACTGTCTCTACCAAAACAGCAAGAAAAGCATAAGCACCATAAAATTTTAAAAGACATTCAACATTGGCAAGGAGAGACTATAATGACATTCAACAACCATCGTGTCCACCATGATTAAAAGAACCATGTTATTTCACTAATAATCTAGTTATTCAAGTAAACATACTTACGTCTTATACTCTAACGTATTGTTTAAACTTTATACTCCATAAGACTTAACTGAACCTGAATCGAACCGTCTATTGACATTGAATCAAATCTCTTTAAGAAATCTTTGTGCAAATGCATAAACTTTTAAACTTTGCAAGATAAATTTGATATCCCACTCCTGTGACAATGTACACAATACTTCTTTCATATCAACTATTTCTAAGTAACCGAGCACCATAAGGAGCAGCTCGGTCAGCGTCGGCCGAGCCAGACGTCTAGTTGTTCTTAAAAAGATCATCAAGATATATGCGTATCGAGAGCAGCAGTGGCAATTTATTTCAACCAGATAATACTTCTTTTTGTTTTACCAAACTAGATTATATAGCAAAAAGTAGCATTTGAAAGGACACATGAACTTATGATATATTTAGATATGTAAAACCTGTAAACATAGCACAAAGGGTTTCGTGGTGTAGTTGGTTATCACGTCAGTCTAACACACTGAAGGTCTCCGGTTCGAACCCGGGCGAAGCCATTTCTTTTTACAAAAAAAATCACGTTTTTTAAGTACTAATTACTGCATTAGTTTTTTTCATCAATTTTAATATTTTATATGTATGAATAAATGATGTTAATGTTACCATTATCTAAGCTCGTGTGAGTAAGGTACTGTAAGTGAATAAGAGGGCTAAAATATAAACCTGTCTTGTGAGTGTATCCTTTATATCACCCAAGCCGTGTTAATTGTTGAGCATAACGTGTGTTATATTGACCGAAATGTGTCACTAGTCAATGTTTTCCAAGCTTTTTTGGACACTCGTTTAGATGGTGTTGGAGGCATCCCTTGTGATCAGATAGAAAGTGAGCAGAAATTAGAATTTTGGAGGATGAGTTACTCGTTTTCAACCTCTCCTGTAACAATGCCATTGGACTTGTCCTCTAGAAAGTACATGGATTCCAGAATAGAGATTAAGAATTATATATTCGTAGACTCTTATCTCGCTAAGGTAGTGTGGAGTCCTGTGTTTTTTTGGAACGGTTTTTTGGAGTCTTGTGTTAAATTGGTGGAAAGTTGGAGCTTAGTATCCATAATAATTTGCTTATGGGAATGACAGAGCATCTCTTTACATGTTCTAAAACTGCAGTTTTCTTTGACGTTGTTACTTTGACATCGATCTGGTGTTTATGGCTAGTGAGAAACACGTACTACTTTGGTCTAGAACTCCAGATCGAACCTCACACACAAACATTGGAGACAACATCCAAGTCTCATTGTTTTTGTGGCTAAAAATTGATGTAAATCATTTGTAGGTCAATTAGGTAGATTGGGATATGAATATATGATACCTTCCAGACCTTGTTTGTTGCAAAAATAAAACTTAATTGACCATTCTATTCTGATTAACCTATCAAGCTCATTAAAGGTATTTGGATAAGCTAATTCAGATGGCTTATTCAAACAAAAGTGTAAGTTCATATTGACAATTATGTTCAGCATTTTCCTCCGATTATCATCATATCGAAATGACACAATTTAAACAACTTGACTTTAGAAGTGTGCAATTAACAACATATAAACCCATATTTTTCAACAAATTCCAATCTTTGAGTACAAACACAGCAACTAAATGTAGTGGATTATTATGAATACTTGATTTCATCAAGCATCAACATTTCAATTTCTATATACTAATAATCATAATCAAGTTCAGCAATAAAAATATCAAACACAGCAAAATAAACAGAAACAAGCTGTTTTCATTCAATTTAAATGATTACATCTGATCACACAAACTACACTAACTTCACTATCAAATCGACCACATCAAACTAATCTAAGCAGCAGCTTTCTTTGGCGATTTTCCAGCTTTCGATGGAGACTTTGGTGTTGATTCTTTAGCAGCAGTCTTCTTAGGCAACAAGACCGGGTTGATATTCGGCAAAACACCACCGTGAGCAATCGTAACTCCAGACAACAACTTTCCAAGCTCCTCATCGTTCCTTATCGCCAACAACACATGTCTTGGGATTATTCTAGTCTTCTTGTTGTCTCTTGCTGCATTTCCAGCCAATTCCAACACCTAAGCACAAAAATTAAAAACATCAATAAACAAAAACTATAAAAAACAACAGAATGTTATATGTAATTTGCAATGTAGAAAAGCTTACTTCGGCTGCGAGATACTCAAGGACGGCAGCGAGATAAACGGGGGCACCAGTACCAACACGTTTAGCATAACGACCTTTCTTCAAATACCTCCCAATTCTTCCAACTGGAAACTGAAGCCCAGCTTTAACAGATCGGGTGACCGACTTCTTTCGTGGCCCGCCAGCCTTCCTTCCTGCTGCTCCCTTCTTTCCGTCCATTTTATTTTGATAAAATGTGTGTGTGTGTTTTAATGTGTGTGTGATTGTGGTGAAGGGAGTGTGTGAGTATGTTTGTTTATATAGTGAATGGGTTTGTGGGTTGTGTAGTTGCGGATCGTGGATGGGTGATTATCAGCCGTTGGATTAAAAGATGGATTGTGATCCGTGTGAGGGGAAATGGACCAATGGGAGTGAGGTCTGAAACTTTTGAATTTTGTGTGGACCAGACCTTCTACACATCAGAATTTAATAAGTTATTTGTAAATTATCTTTCTACCAAAATTTAAAGATGTGAAAATTTGTTGTAACAATATCTATTACACATTTTACGTTACATTAAAATTATCTAAAGATCTTTAAACACGTTATGTTTGATTGCATAAGAGTGAAGGGTGTCGTAACATGCATTTTGGGTACCGTTTGTCTTGAATCAGCGTCACCTCAACATTTTACGTACAAAAAATACCCCCTCTATTATGGCTTGAATCGTTTGTGTGCCGTTTTGCAATTTTTGGGCTACACCATTTTATTTTATTTTTCATTTTTTAAAACAAAATAATTTTTCATTTATTCAAATAAAGATACAAATTATATAAAAATATGAATAAAAAACAAAAAGTAATAAATAAATAAATAAGATACAAACCAAATACAAATTTAGATCATGCTCTGAATTCTTGATACTTACATTGTGTTCTTAAGTTGTGTAAAAGGTGAAAAGCAAATAAAAGTGATAAAATGTATAAAATAAAATAAAAAATGTCATATTCTTGAGTTTTTTTTAGTTATGAAAGTGAAAGTAAATAATTGAAAGTGGAATGTATTTTGCTTTTAAAACTTTCACCCCACTTTTGAGGTGAAAGTAAACTTTACTTCCTCTCCATTTATTTACTTCATTTTTCTTTCTTTTACTTTTTTTTTTTTTTTTTTTCTTTTTTTTCTTAAGAACACAGCGATAGACTACTCTCATCCATAACATCACTTCACCTTCCACCTCAGCGTCACATCAACTTTTTATCTCATTTCACACCCGCTTACTTTTCACTCCCAACCACTCACACGACTTCACCTTTCAACTCATTCTATTTATTAAAATATCCATTTTTATACAAACATACCCCACACACTCACAAACAAGTAATACATAATAAAACACTTGAGGGACCCACAAAGACACGAAATCATATGAGATGAATGTCTCACCGTTCGTCTCATTTTTGACCCTCCTTCACGCAGCACACATACAAGTCCCAGCAAGGTTGCCAGCGTTAAGCCTTTCTTGCCACCCCTTGCCAACATGCGTTGGGACCAGTTTTTAGTTGGGACCCTACATTGTTATATTATTTTAAATATTGTAAGTAGTTGATGTTGTTTGAGTTAATTGCATTTTTTGTCCTTGTGGTATGGCCAAATTGCAGATTTGGTCCCTAAAAGTTTAAAAGTGCAGTGGTAGTCGCCATTTCAAATGTTTCGTTGCATGTTTGGTCCCTCACCAACATCAAATAACTAAAATACCCTTCTCTTTTTCTTTTTTTATTTTCTTTTTAGTTTTCTTACACAAATGGTCCCTGTGTCTAGCCAGATTTTACAGATTTAGTCCCATTTTTTTATTTTTTTTAACTATTAATATTAGAGTATTATTTTTTATATGTTTTCGTCCGCTTTTATACGTCCGTATTTCTTACGTTTTCGTCCGTTTTTATACATTTTCATCCATTTTCGTCCGTTTTGATACACTTTCGTACGTTTTTGTAAAATCTCATCCGGTTTTAAACGTTTTTCTTAAATTTTCATACATTTTAATCCTTTTTTATTTGTTTGATACGCTTTCATCCGTTTTTTATGTTTTCGTCTGTTTTTATACGTTTTTGACCATTTTTTAAGTTTTTATCCGTTTTCATCCATTTTTTATGTTCTCAATAGTTTTGATATGTTTTCATCCGTTTTTTTACGTTTTCGTCGGTTTTAAAAACGGACGAAAACGTATAAAAACGGACGCAAATGGATAAAAACTTACCAAAATGGACGAAAACGTATAAAAACCGACGAAAACGTAAACAAACGGATGAAAATGTATCAAAACTATTGAAAACGTATAAAGACGGATGAAAACGGATAAAAACTTAAAAAACGGACAAAAACGTATAAAAACAGACGAAAACATAAAAAACAGATGAAAATGTATCAAAACTATTGAAAACGTATAAAGACGGACAAAAACGGATAAAGACTTAAAAAACTGATAAAAATGTATAAAAACAGACGAAAATATAAAAAAGGGATGAAAGCGTCAAAACGAATAAAAACGTATAAAAACGGATTAAAATATATGAAAATGTAAGAAAAACATTTAAAACGGATGAGAATTTACAAAAACAGATGAAAGTGTGTTAAAACAGACGAAAACAGATAAAATCGTATAAAAACGGATAAAAAAAGACGAAGACGGATAAAAACGGACAAAATCGTATAAAAACGGACGAAAACGTATAAAAACGGATGAAAAGGTATAAAACGAATGAAAACAGATGAAAACGTAAGAAATACGGACGTATAAAAGCGGACGAAAACATATGAAAAATAATACTAATATTAAAATTACAAAATAAATAAATAAAAAAAATAAAAAAAACCTTGGACTAAATCTGTAAAATCAGGCTAGACACAGGGACCATTTATGTAAGAAAACTAAAAAGAAAATAAAAAAGGAAAAGACAAGGGTATTTTAGTCATTTGATGTTGGTGAGGGACCAAACATGCAACGAAACCTTCCAAATGGGGACTACTACTGCACTTTCAAACTTTTAGGGACCACGCCTTTGTTCATATGTACTCATTATTCTCTTATGATTATGCTTATGTTGATATCTTATGATGCTTTGTTCCTTTGACTTATGAAACATTATGCTCATTCTTATGACCCTTCTCATTTCATTTGATTGTTACTATTTAATTATTCATGTTCTTCATTCTGATGACTTATGATATTGGTTCGGTTGATCGTTGATCTCTTATGCATTTGACAGATGATTCTTTTCAGCAGGAGTTTATGATTTCCTTTTCTTATACTTATATACGTTTCAATTATCAGTTTTGCTATATATCTGTTCACTGGGCTTTTTAAGCTCAGCCGCATTTCTTTTCCTGCGGCAGGTGTTAGGTTGGAAGCTGGGTTTGGTGAAGAGTGCATAGGAGCATTAGTGGACCACCCCGATGATTAGAAGCCCATATGTATTTGGATTAGACTTGGTCTTGGATTCCATTAGATTTTTGTTTGGATTTGTATTTCATCTTGTATAGAGTTAGCATTTCTTTTGTATCCTTATAATACCTTTGTAACTTTATGTTTATAAGTCTTCCGCTTGCATTTGTATGTTCTGATTTGGCACCATAATGTGACATTTTGACCCTTGTCGGGTTGGGGTGTTACAAAAAGTGATTTAGTCCATAATAAGAGTCGTGTGGGGTTTTGTGGTAAGATAGTAGCTAGCGACATTCGGTTTGTTCGGACTTTAACCTTTTTCGTTTAAAACGCTTTCGCCAATATGTTATGTGTCACCCATTTTTTTGCCCTCTTGAAGAATTAGACATAGAATCTAGTGGTAGAGACTTGAAATTTGGTCAAGCCTATGATAGTAATTGCACCATGACTTAGCCCTTGAGTGATCCCAAAGTATAACACGTAGATTATTGAGTGACTGCATGTTATTTCTTTCCCCTTGTCACGAGGTTTAGCAATTGACTAGAAGTATGTTAAATTTAAATTCATATTTTCTAGGTTATGTATAGAAGATATTTTACTAAAAGTTTAATTGAGAGTCTACTTGAGGACAAGTAGAGTTTAGGTGGGGTATTTGATGAAATCAAATAAGAACATATATTTAGCATCATTATCTCACGAATATTGCTCCTTTTTATATCATTTATATAAGAAATGATGTTGTCTTGGTATAAAGTCGTATTTTAGTGTTTATTTGGAGCATTAGAGAAATTATCGCTAAAAAGACCAAAAAAAGAGCAAAAGAAGCCAAGAAGTGAAGAAATTGAGTAAATTGAAGACTATCAGTCAAATTGAAGAAATTCACAACTTCAAACAAGAAGTTGATGAAACCCTTTACAAGGCATGGAAAAGGTATAAAACTCTATTATTCAAATGTCCCTAACACGACTTGAAGTAATAGATGTCTTATACAAAGGTTTAGATGTGCCAACTAGGCAAATGTTGGATTCGCAGGGTTGATGACTCCTGCTAGCGGGAAAAAGGCAATCCAAGATATGGTCGACCACTCTAATGTGGCATGAGGGTGCTTATGGTAGAAAAAAGGTTATGGATAACTTTGATGGTTTGGCTGCACTTAACGCTAAACTTGACAAGATGGGTCGTGAAATGACTAAATTTACTAAAAAGTTGCATGCAATACAAGTTGGTTGTGAAATATGTGAAGGATTTCACTTGTCAAAGGATTGCCTTGTGAAGGAAGAGGCTAAGCAGTCCGAGGAATCCAAGTACAGGAAATTGTATAGTTGGCCATTTCAAGCAATGCAAGAAGGTATAGGCAAGGAGCACTGGGCTTCTACACTAGAAATGGAAAAGTATAATAAAAAAATCTTACCGTATAGTGAACCAATATCTGGAATCGGTGAACTGAGAGCTCTAATTTTCCAGCCAACCATGTTGGATGTAGTTTTAAATTAGGTGGTTTGCAAAATTTGGGGAAGTTCGAAGCAAGCGGTACGATCGATCTAGGATGAAAAGGTGTATGTTGCAAAATATAAGAGTGCAAAACTTAGTTGCAAAAAATGTCCCTCAACACAAAGGTAGGTGTGCAAATGTGGTGTCAAGTGAATAGGTAGTGTGAAGTGGCGGGAAAAGTGAAATGACAAAAATACCCTCACATGGAACGCACGTGAGGACTTATTAACGGGGATTTATAACGATCGTAGCCGAAAGAGATTATTCGCAACAAAGTAGAAACCACATGGACATTTTTCGCAATTAATAGTTTTGAGGGACATTTTTTACAAAAATGATAAACCAAAGGAACATTTTTTGCAATTTACCCTTCATTTTATTTGTGATTCTGGTTGAGTAATTTAGTTTTATTTTACAGCTAGGTGTCAATAAAGGCTAGCCTCAAACAGCGCCGATGATTTCATCCCATCAACACCACAAGCTGCACATATTGATGAAGCTGGAAACTCTAAGATGGTCCGGTTTTAAATCAGTAAAGTAGATACATTATTTTTGGAGGTGAAAGTGTTATTGTATGATGTTAAGACTTTGTTTAACATGTATTAGGATCTTCTAATGTTCAACTCCCTCATGTTATTCCATGTTAGCATAATGTGAGAGATATTAAATTGATGGTCACATAGTTTATTTTGTGGAAATCATAGAGGGGGGGGGGTGAATACGTTTTCCTTTTATAATCTTAAAATGTTTTGTATCAAATCATCAATTAAGTTAAACTCAACATGAGAATTGTGAATAATACATCTAAGTCCCTTAGACCATGCCATATAATTTTACATCCTATCACAATATTAACTTCTATTTATAATACAATCAACATCAAAACAATATAAGCAACAACTAAGATACATATGCAAAGATAGATTTAAAGCGATAAATGCGAGAATAAATGAAAAGAGATAATAGAAAGGAAATGTAAACCGGACATGATGATTTATAGTGGTTCGGCTACAAGGACACCTTCCTTGCCCTCCTCCACTCCCTGAGTTACCTACTCGAGAGTTTTCTTCACTACTCAACAAGCTCCCTTCTGGCGTAGAAAACCGTACACACTTTCACTTACAATGATTTAACTACACAAAGCTAAATGTCGAGTTCTAATCCTAGCTAGAACTAATCTTACAACAGGACTTCGCTCACTACACAACTTCTCCACACGACTTCTTCACACCACTACTTCTTCACAGCTACACGACTTCTTCACCCCACTACTTCTTCATGACTTCTTCACACTACTACTTCTTCACAACTACACAACTTCGTCACGCCACTACTTCATCATGACTACATAACTTCTTCACACTACTACTCCTTCACAACTACATGACTTCTTACACACCCATTGACTTACTACTAAGTTAGATCATCTTGATCTACTTATTACATATTCTTACATGACTCACAACTTCACACCAACACTAACTAGACTATAGTACTTCTTTGACTTGATGATAGGAAGTGTTATTCTCTTGCACTTGTGGAATTAAGCTTGAATCACTTGGAAACAAAACTTTATAATTACATGATCAAAGGGTTTAGAAAGAGGTTTAAGATAGATTTGGACAGAAAGTTTTGAGTGAAAAAGGTTGGGAAAAAGAGTTGGAATGATCCAGTATTTATAGGGAAAGTTTAGAACTGGAGGAGCGTGGGCGGTCCCCTTAATTACTAGCCGGTCCCCTTAATAATTAAGGGGGCTGCCTAGTAAAAAAAATTCAGAATTTTTTTGTCCTTTTGTGAGGAAGGTTTTATCTAAGGAATCTAGCTGTTTTTTGGGTAAGAATTTGAATTCAAAGTATTTATTTTGAATAAAACATTTGTTATAAATACAAAAACATTTTGTATAAGTTTAAAAATGTTTGTCCCATTTTATAAAAAATGTAAGGTTTGTAAAAATAAAAATTCCTTTGATCATTCAACAAAATAAAGTTTGTTTGTTCATACCTTTAGTGATAAATTGTTGGATGCACACTTATTTGTTGTTGAAGCATACTTGAGACGTCGAGAGATATTTTCGTATGAATGCATAGATAATTTGTGATCACGAGTAACTTAAGCACTTTACGTTATGTGTTATAACTTACATTTTTGTCATCATCAAAACATGAAGAGAATGTTTAGATTAAATATCGTAATATTTATGCCAACAATCACCCCCTTTTAGATGACGACAAACCATGTAAACTATAACTCATAGTAAAATATATAAGTTGTTTGTTTACACTTCTTCTCCCTCTTTTGTCGAAGCAAAAAGGTGGACTCCCAGATGAGACTTTGATGTGTTTCGAAAGCTTTAAATTTATAAGACTAATTTCACCATTTCCTTTATACACAAAACACATGGGTAAAAGTATAACCCCCGTTAATAGTAAAGGATTTTAGGTAAGACCAGGTCGTCCCAAGAGAGGTAATGATTCCTTATGTTAGCTAAGATTAACAAAATTAGATTCCAATGATTGTGACTTATCACTAAAACCGTTTTTGTTGGATTTAAGATTTTGTATTGTTTTTCCCAATTGATCCAAAAGTATGTTTATCCAAGGCTGAGCACATGAGAATTATAAGAAATAGTATCACAAAAGTTACATGGACAAAGCATAGAAGTAAAACATGATGGTCGATCATGTAAACTAGTATATCTACTCTATGTAAAAGAATCTCCTTTCGGCCTTTGATTCTAGATACACAGAATGCATAAAGTGTGGTCCAAGTATGAAGTATCAAGTATGAATTTCCTCTAGTCAATCCGTTAGACATGAGACTAGCCCTTAAACGTGTCATAGTCAAGGTCATCATTTGTTTTACTAAGCAATTCTCACAAGCACAACAATGATTTGTTATAGACAGACAATTCATAATATAACCAACATGATTGAATCTTTCGACCTTTAAGCAATCACAATGATCAATCAAGACAAATGATAAGAGACTCAACAATGAAATATCAAATGCATAATTCATAGATTCAATATTCATGATACAACTCTTATAATAATCATGGCAGAAGTGCCTCAAATAAACATAAAGTTACTACTCCATACTTATAATAAAGTAAAACATGTAAACAAGTAATTTCATCATAACAACGAGTTTATACCAAAGTTACTCTTGCTCCAAAGTGTTTCTCCATGTGTGGTACTGACTCCAACTCCTTAGCTAGTGGTTTTTTGTGAAAAACCACTACTTCTTCTTCTTAGTGATCAAGATATGATTCTTGATTAAGGTGTGTGTAATACCACAAATTGGACCTCTATTTATAGTTGCACTTCAACCCTAATATGTCCCTAGTGAGTAATGACAAGCAAGTGATCGGCCTCATCATTAATGTGGCTGATTAATGTAGAAACATAACTGTCATTAGAAGTATGCCGCACAACTTGTGTAAAACCGACGTGCTTCTCCTCCATACTTGGCGCCAAAGTGTCATTATTTGTACTGAAGATCGGCGCACTTATAACATATAACCGGCGTACTTATTGTTTGACTCGTGGTTGTATTGTTGACCAAAGGTGCCCGTAAGCGGCGTGCTTTCTCCATAAGATCGGCGTGCATTTGTCCAAACTATGAATAATTATCTTGAGTTATTCGTTTCTTGTGCTTCTCGCGTCATTTCACCAATCTTCAATCCTACACATTCATTCATATATTAAGTACCAAAAGTCCTAATAATAAGGTTATTTACTATATAATTTACATAATAATGAGGGTATACATATGTATAATACGAGACTCATCAAATCCCCTCATACTTAAACTAATGCTTGCCCTCAAGCATAAAAGAAAAAATGTTTTTCAAAATCAAGTCTCGTATAAGTTTCAAATATATATTTTTGTTGTATATCCAAGACAACCAAGAATAACATGACATGCACCTCACGAATATGAATATTATTTAAATTCACTCAAGCACTCATGTAAAATGGTTTATGGTTAAGGTTTACTCTCATAGCTCAATCATAACTTATAGATTTACCATATACTTGTAAAAGAAACAAAACTGCACCGACGTGGCGTAAGCACCAAGTATAAATATCAAAGAGGGCTTTTATTCGAGTTATATCATTATGTTTAAGGGTTATAAGGTATGGTTTAGACATGAAATTTATTTATAGGAAACTTAAGTCGGGGAATCATATTATTCTCTTTATTCTTTCTCTTTTTTCATAACTTTTCTTTTTTTCTTTCCACTTTTCTTTTTCTTTTCTTTCAACCACATTATTACAAACATAAAACGTGCACTCTTCATACTCATCGTAATTGGTAAACAACCATACTTTTTCTCATATATACTCCAATCCTTAGATTCCCGACTAAGCAACATACTTTTGTTATTTTCTTGATGGATAAATAGAAACGAAATTTCAAGTCTCAGAAGGGTGTATCTAGTGGATAATAGCACTAAAAGTGAGTGCTAAACGGGTTTAATTTAGCTTTAGAAAACGGATGGCTAATATATGGTGTAAATCCTTTTTTTTTTTTTTTTTTTTTTTTTTTGCCTCTTATCATATAAAAATACTTATATCACACGAATGTGATCTTACTACAGTCTCATAATGATTTCTAATACAAGTTCTAGAATCACATAAATTATCGGCACACTCATAATCAAAGAAATCAAACATAAAAGGTATATGCCGAAATAGGCTCGAAATCCTGACATTTTCGGTTGTAATGGTTATAAAATGTGCAAATAATGTCATTTATTTCCGATTCAGATTTCTAACGATTGTTTGGATACATTTTCTGATAAAAATTTATTTACTACAAAATTTATTTGTTTTATACCCTCGTAATCGGCGTACATAACTAAGATGTGCGTCGGTTTTTATTCAAATAAACGGCGAACTTATTATATAAAAGCGGCGGTTTTATAAAATTTTATATTTAACAGTTTATACTAATATAACTATTTATTTATTTTTCAAGTTATCTATTAAAAAAAAACCCTAAAGACGAATTCTCTCTGGCGAATTAAAAGATCCTTACGGCGACAAAAAGTGATCATCACTTTCCCACACAAATCGTATAATTTTTTAATGTTAACTTGCTTCACATGGGTAGGTTAATCTATTAAAAGGATTCTTTGATAGTGGGTCGGTGGTTGCATATCATAATATTAGTTACAATCTTTTTTGTACCTTTATTATTATATCAGCATTCGATCATCATAACATTCGCATTGGGTGATTTTAATTTTTTTGGTTATAGTTCGCTACAAGTTATATTTTTTAATATATAACCGATTCTTACATGCAAATTGATGATGGGTTAGCTGTTGGCGCTTCATGCATATAAAATCCTAACATGCGTTAGGGGTTTTTTCTAACTGGTCGTTTTATTGCTATTTGCTGGTTTCGTGTTCTGTGTTTGCGATTGTTTTATATTAGTTGTTTGTGGGTTTAGAGAGTTATGGAGAAGGGGTTTTTGAATTCTACTAGTGCTAATAAAGGTGAACACCATGGTGAGGAGAACATTGCATCGATCTTAGATAATTTTAAGGATTCTATGGATAAGTTGGGTGGCAATGTTAATGCTGTTGCAAGTGAGGTTTGTAATGCTTCCAAAGTTGATATGAATGTTGATTCTGCTACGGGATTGGGTAAATCTACTCCTAAGGTTGGTATCGTTATTAATGGTGATGGTAGTGTTAATGGTGATGGTCCTAGTAATCAGCCTTCACGTGAATCGGCTGGTCCTATTATTTCTGATTGGAGTGTGGATGATGGTGATATTAACTTGTCTATGTTAGTGGACAAGAATGTGTCTTCTGGTCCTAAAACATCTTATTCTGCCCCAACGACTTGTGGTACTAGTGTGGGCAAAGATAATGTTAGTGGAAAGGAGCAATCGTTTGCTTCTTTGCTTGGTGCCAATAGTACTTCTCGTAAAGTGAATTTTAGGCAGATGGTTAATGAAGATCGGGTTCCTAACCATGATACTAAACTCCCTAAGGAGGCGATGGAACCCGTTTTAGGTCAGTATGAGAACACTCTTGTTGGGTACTTCTTAGGAAAAGCTATAGCTTTTCCAATTGTGCAAAACTATGTTACTAATACGTGGAAGAAATTTGGCGTGCAAAAGATTATGAAGAATGAAGCGGATGTTTTCTTATTTAAGTTCTCTTCTAAGGACGGATTGGAGAAGGTGCTCCAACAAGGCCCTTGGTTAATCCGTCATTCACCTCTTATTCTTAGGAAATGGTCTCTTAATGTTCCTCTAACCAAGAATGAGGTAACTACGATTCCTGTTTGGGTTAAATTACATAATGTGCCTATAGTTGCTTATTCGGAGGTTGGTTTAAGCTTGATTGCTACTCAAGTGGGGAAACCGGTTATGTTGGATTCATTTACATCTTCTATGTGTTGACTCGTGGGGTCGGATTAGTTATGCTCGTGCGTTGGTTGAAGTGTGTTCAAATTCTGAATTGAAAAAGGAAGTTAGTATGGCTATTCCATTGGATGATGATAGTGGCTATTCGACGGAAATCATTCGTGTCGAATATGAATGGACACCTCCTCATTGCAGTGTTTGTAAGATATTTGGTCACACACTTAGTGAGTGTCCAAAACATGTGAAAGAGGTGGTTCATAAGGTTTCTAATGTGGTGACTAATGCATCGATTTAGGTGGTTAATAATGATGAGGGGTTTACAGAGGTAAGGAATCGTAAGAATAAAGGTAAGAGTGTGGTTTCTACGTCTCAACCTAAGCCAATTGGAGGGGTTAAACTCTCCAAGCCTAAGGCTAATTTTTGGAGACCTAAAGTCACAATAAATTCTAATCAGATTGATACCAAGAAAGATGCAGATCGTAAGGGTCTAAAGCAGGCCTCTACTTCAAATGTTAAATCTAGTAAGGACCCACAGTCTTCTAACTCTTTTGGTATCTTGGAGTCATTGGTGGATGAGGATGTTCTTGGTTTTGTTAACAATGGTAAGGGGTCACAAGATCAGCCTATTAGTAACATGGAATCGCAGGTGCCGGGTGAGGCTTTGAAGTCGTCTAATGTCCCATCTTCTAGTACGTCCGCAACTAAAAAGGCGTTGGAGCAGTCAACTATCCCATCTCCAAGTACTTCTGCATCGAAGAGGGGTAACCCATTTTCTAAGGTGGGTGAAGTAGTTGTTTCTGACAGTGATGAAGATGAGGTGTATGAGCCTAATGATTATTTGGGAGATGATTATTTTTCAGATGAGTATGCGGCTCAAGTAAACGACTTACCGGAACAATTCAAAGAGTTCAAGTTTCAAGGACGTGCTGGGAAGTAGTATTGTATTTTATTTTGTTTTTTTCATAAGATTGGCATGTCATCTTATGTTGTTTTTTGGTTGTTCTAGTTGTTGGTAGCTAGTGGTTCATTTATGGCTTGTCATAAATGATATAGGGTAGTTCAAGCGGTTGCTTGAGGTTAATGTGGTACTTCAGCCACATTCCATTATACTTTCAACGTTTTATTGGTTAATATATTTTGCCAGGGTGGAAGCTCCCTTTTACCCAAAAGTTATCTTTCCTCCCCACCCCCCATACTTAAATTAAGCATTATCCGTAATGCTTTAGAATTAGAAATCAACAAAGTATAAAGGGAAAAATAAAGATAACGTTACTTCCGGGGTATTCTTTGGTTTTTCCCCGAGAAATCTTCAAAATTCTTGTCCATCTTTTGGACCATTCATTCATGCACACACACATAATGCAACAAAACAATATTCATAAAATTGTAATGTGCCCATAACACATTACATTAGTCATAATTATTATTAATATATCAGTAGAAGTAGATAAAATGTTTGAATTGTTTCGGGTGCATACGTGGCGATTGTGGTGGTGGTGCAAGTGTTCAAATTGTTTTAGGTGCATTGGTACAAAAAGTTGTATTGGTCACGCCAAAAATGTGTGACGATATGCATATAGTCACACACTTCTTTTTCGTTGTGTGTCACAAAAGGTCCCGCCACCGTAGGTGGCATATGGTGACCTTGTTGAGTTCGTGGCCTTTTCTATCAAAAAAGAGTGACCAAAACCCCGAATATGTGTGACAAATTAGGCATAAGTTTTGTTGGATTAGTCAGTATCCATGACCGTAAACACCTTATAGTCACACAAGGCAGATCCAAGTCAGTAATGGCTTGGGTCCCCAAAAGAAACTAATTTCTCTATTTTCATGTGCAGGGTAATCTACTGGATGATCTAAAAGATATGGTTATAGACTTATAGTTGATAGTGGATGCTCTGGACATATGACAGGAGATGAGTCTCAACTTGAAGACTTTGAGGCTTTTGAATGTGGTTATGTAGCTTTTGGGAATGATCCAAAAGGTGGAAAGATTATTGGAAGAGGAACTTTAAGAACAAGAAATTTGGACTTTGAGAAGGTGTTTCTTGTGAAAGGGCTTAAGTTTAACCTATTTAGTGTCTCACAAATGTGTGACAAAAGGAATTTTGTTCTTTTTACAGACACTGAATGTATGATCCTTTCTCCTGATTTTCAGTTGCCAGATGATAAATTTGTGCTATTGAAGGTCCCTAGAAATGAAAACATATACAGTGACCAAATTAAGAACATTGTTCCCAAAAGAGCTTTAACTTGTCTAATTGCAAAAGCCACTATTGATGAGTCCAAATTATGGCACAGAAGACTTGGGCACCTGAACTACAAGACAATGAACAAGTTGGTGAAAGGAAATCTTGTGAGAGGAATGCCAACTAAGCTGTTTGAAAATTGTGAGACTTGTGTTGCTTGTCAAAAGGGTAAACAACACAGAGTTTCATTCAAGTCCAAGACAGTAAATACAAATACAGAGCCCTTGCATTTATTACACATGGATTTATTTGGGCCTGTTTTTGTGAATAGCTTAAACAAGAAGTCATATTGCCTAGTTGTCACAGATGACTTTAGCAGGTTTACTTGGGTGTTCTTCTTAGCCACTAAAGATGAAACCCCGGAGATACTTAAGACATTCATTACAAGAGTTAAAAACTTGCACAACCACAAAGTGAAAATTATCAGATGTGACAATGGTACTGAGTTCAAGAATAGTGTGATGAATCAATTCTGTGTGGGAAAAGGAATTCTAAGACAGTATAGTGTTGCAAGAACTCCACAACAGAATGGTATTGGAGAGAGAATAAATAGGACACTGATTGAGGCTGCAAGAACAATGTTATCTGATTCTAAACTACCTATACCTTTTTGGGCTGAAGCTGTAAACACTGCATGTTTTGTGCAAAACAGAAGTAAGGTAGTGAAGCCTCACAACAAAACTCCATATGAGCTATTTCATGGAAAGAAACCAATGATTGATTTTCTCAAGCCATTTGGATGTCCTGTCACTATTTTGAGCACTAAGGATCAGTTAGGCAAGTTTGAAGAGAAAGCTGATGAAGGTTACTTGGTTGGTTACTCAGTACATAGTAAAGCTTTCAGGGTATATAATAAGAGAACCAAACATGTAGAGGAGAATTTGCATATCAAGTTTAGTGAGAACACATCTAATGTTGAAGGAAAAGGACCTGAATGGTTGTTTAATGTTGATATTCTTACCAAAACAATTTATTATGTACCAGTTATTGCTAGTGTTGACACTAACAAACCACAAGAAGACATTGTTTTGATTGAGAAACTGAAGGTTGGTCTAACTTTCTTACCCTTACAGAAAGATCAAGTTTCACAAGAAGATGTTGTTACTCAAGAGACACCTAAGGAAACTGAAGCAGATATTGAAATTCCTGTTGATGCAGAAAAGGTAACCAATGAAGCTCCAAAAGTGGTTGTTGATGTCTCTCCTACAATGCCAGAAGACTCTACTGCTGACTCAGAAGACTCTACTACTAAACCAAAACAAGCAACTACTGGTTCAATCAATTCCTATTAACTCTGCTTCTACATCAAAGTTTCCTTCATTGGACACTCAGGGTAGATCTTTTGATGATCCAAACTATCCTGATGATCCAAATATGCCTCCTCTAGAGAATATTTATGATGACACAGATGATGAAGCTCTTGATGGTAAGCTATTTGGAACTGATGCAGACATTACTAATTTGGAAGTCAACATTCCTGTTAGTCCCACTACTTCTACGAGAGTTCACAAGGATCACCCAAAAGAACAAATTCTCAGTGATCCAACATCATCTGTTCAAACAAGAAAAATGACTAAAGAGATGAAAGATCTTCAACATCAAACTTTCTTTGCAAGATCTCTGCATCAAAGAAACAGTCACAAAGATCTACAAAATTGCTTGTTTGCCTGTTTTCTGTCTCAAATTGAACCCAAGAACACTTACAAAGCCTTACAAGAAGCAAGTTGGGTAGAAGCAATGCAAGATGAGCTTCTGCAATTCAAACTACAAGAAGTATGGACTTTGGTTGATTTGCCAAATGGAAAAAGAGTGATTGGCACTAAATGGGTTTTCAGATGTAAAAGAGATGAAAGGGGAATAGTCATCAGAAATAAAGCAAGGTTAGTAGCACAAGGATACACACAACAAGAGGGCCTTGATTATGATGAAGTATTTGCACCAGTGGTAAGAATAGAAGCTATTAGACTATTCTTGGCTTATGCTTCATACAAAGATTTTGTGGTGTATCAGATGGATGTTAAGAGTGATTTCCTATATGGGACCATTACAGAAGAAGTGTATGTGTCTCAACCACCTGGTTTTGAAGACCCTGATTATCCTGACAAAGTTTACAAGGTGAATAGAGCAATGTATGGGTTACATCAAGCTCTTAGAGCTTGGTATGATACCTTGTCAACATATTTGTTAGATTCTGGGTTCAGTAGAGGAAAGATTGACAAGACTTTGTTTCTCAAAAGACAAAAAGATGATATTTTGCTGGTTCAAATCTACGTAGATGACATCATCTTTGGTTCTACAAACAGAGCTATGTGTGTTGATTTTGAGAAGCTTATGAAGGATAAGTTTGCTATGAGTTCAATGGGAGAACTCACCTTCTTCTTGGGTCTACAAGTTGTACAAAAGACAGATGGCATATTTATTAGTCAGAATAAGTATGTCAATGACATCTTGAAGAAGTTTGGATTTGAAGATGCTAAGCATGCTAAGACAATCATGGACTCCAACAAACCTTTGTTGAAGGATGAAAATGGAAAAGAAGTAGATGTTGACTTGTACAGATCAATGATTGGTTCATTGATGTACCTTAAAGCATCAATGCCTGATATTATGTTTGCTGTATGTGCCTGTGCAAGATTCCAAGTATGTCCCAAAGAATCACATCTCAATGCAGTGAAGAGGATTTTTAGGTATCTAAAGCATCAACCCAAATTGGGCCTATGGTATCCTAAGGATTCACCTTTTGATTTGGTGGCATATTCAGACAGTGACTATGCTGGTGCTTGCTTGGATAGAAAGTCTACAACTGGAGGTTGTCAATTTCTTGGAAACAGATTGGTGTCATGGCAATGCAAGAAACAGACAGTGGTTGCTAATTCTACAACTGAAGCTGAGTATGTGGCTGCTTCAAGTTGCTGTAGACAAGTGCTTTGGATGCAAAATCAACTGCTGGATTATGGGTACAATTTCATGAACACCAAAATTCATATTGATAACAACAACACACTTTGCATAATTAAAAATGTTGTTTTTCATTCTAAAACAAAACATATTGAGATAAGACATCATTTTATAAGAGATTGCTATGAAAATAAGTTAATTCAAATTGTTAAAATTCATACTGATAACAATGTTGCTGATCTTCTCACTAAACACTTTTATGTAGGGAGGTTTCAATTTCTAATTGCAAATATTGGTATGATTAATCTTTGAAAAACCTTATCTCTGTTTGTTTTTGTAAAGTGTGTAAAGGTACTGTTCTGTTTGTTACTCTGATTCTGCTGCTCAAGCAGGATGTAGTTATGTTGGAATGTACTCTGCTGCTATTTAATTCTACTGCTAGTACATATGTTGGTATGTTTTGTGGTGTTTGGACTAACATTTTGCAGGCAAAAGCTATCAATGATGATTGTTGATGTTATGCAAGTATTCAAAACAAAAGTGGATTCATTCATCATTCATCATTACAACCAAATAGACTACAAAGTCCAGAGTACATTCACATATCACATAAAAGGAACACAAAAGACTGTTACATAAGAAGATGAAATCAAAAGACTCCGACCTACTACATCACTGTCTAGGGCATGGAAGCCCAAGCACAACTTTTCTCTCCTTGGGAAGAGGAGGGTTTGCCTTCCTTGTCCTGGATGATGGCTTGGGTCTTGGCCTTGAAGATTGTGGTCTTTCTAGAGTGGAAGATGGATTGTTTTGAGGCTCATCCTCATCTGAAGAAGTACAAATAAAGGGGGAAACAAGTTCCATTGGCGATGGAGGTCTGTTAGGGATCTAGGCTGGGTCTTCTGATGATTCTGAAGACGTTGGAGATTTAGGGGACATCACCTATTTACCCCTGGATGTGCTTGGGGTCTGATTCAAGTTTAACAGATCTTTGAACACAGGAAGATCGTGTTTTCTCTTGCGGGCTTGTTCCTTAGTCCTACATCCGTTGTGGGGAGGACGGAATAGTGGTACATTTGTTGGGAGTGGTGCTTCATCATCGGAAGATGAATCCGAAGATATGTTGATTATTTCGGGAGTGGATTTCATTGTTCTTGTGATATGATTTGGGTGATTGGCGTTTTTGATTGCGATTAGGGTTTGATTGTGCTAAATTAGGGAAAGATTTAGTCCGTTTTTATAGGGATCACGGCGTATCAAGTGCATTTATTGTTGAGGATTCTTTGACTTTTTGACCAAGTTTGATTAGTCAACTCCGCTGCTGGCTAAAATCACTCTGCTGCTAGTTGTTTCATTCTGCTGCTAGTTATGTTGATACCCTGGTTGTGCTGCTACGGTTGTAAGTGTGAGGGTGGAATGTGTAACTTCTCCAAATCAGTTTAAAACATAATTGACATCCACAATTGGTTTTTACGCGCTCCAAATTGAAGTTCTCTTAAACCCTAACATCCCATTACTCTCAAAGTCAATAATCCCCAATTTCTCAAAACCCTAATTAATGGATTGTACACATACCTTGGAAGAGAATCACAATAATGTTGCTTTGTTGGATGAAGAGTTAGTTCCTGAAGGTTTCACATATATGGTAAAATTCTTGAATGCTACTTCTCTTAGGTATGCATTAACTGTGAATCCTACAATATATGTTTCCTACATCAAACAGTTTTGGCTTACTGCTAAAGTTAAAACTAGGAATGGGGAAAAATATGTTAAAGCCATGGTAGATGGTCAACAAGTTCGTGTAACTGAATCTTCTATAAGGGAAACTCTTCTCTTAGATGATGAAACAGAGACCACGTGTCTTGCTAACTCTGCCATTTTTCAAGGTTTAAATGATTTGAGATATGAGGGATGACTTACAAATTTAAAATTTCAAAAAGCGCTCCTCTATTCTGAATATAAATTTTTGATACACAATCTCCTTCATTGTTTGAGTCCTAAAACTTCTGGGTGGAATGAGTTTAGTGCTACTATTGCTTCTGCTATGGTATGCCTAAGCAAAGGACATCCATTTAATTTTTCAAATATGACTTGCAAAAAGCATCAAAGAGTCTGGTTCTTATTTACTTTATCCAAGATTTATACAGCTCTTTGTTGAAAACCAAATTTCCAAAGTAAGAACACATAGAGCCACTTATGATGCTCCTAAGTTGGTTTAAAAAATGTTTACTTTCTTGATTAAAAATGGAAAAGGTTTTTCAGGCACACATACAACTCTTACACCTCATATGGTGCAAATTGTGCAAAATATTCAGGGTGAAGAATCAGGAATTCCCACTGATTTCCATCACACACCCAATTTTACTGTCTCTGTCACACAACCCAAAATACTCTACACCCGTAGGAAAGCTACAAAGAACACTCAGCTACCTCAGGCTGGTGTTAGTATGTTTGTATTAGATGAGACTGTCCTAGGTGATGAAGGGGACATGTTGGAGAGGGCTGTCACTACTGCTTCTAGCTTAGCAGCAGAGCAGGACAGTGATAACATAACTAAGACCCAAACCAAGGCAACATCTAGAGAAGAGGGTTCTGATGAATCTAATTCCAATGATGGTAACCCTAGCCAAATGGAAAACATATGGGGCTCAGATGATCAAACTAGGTTTGATAGTGGGTTTATGTCCAAAGATTCACCTCTCAGACCAGGTAACACAGGTCGAAGTGATGAGGACAGAATAGTGACAAATTAATTGATGGATAATATTGTACATGATGACAATGTCAGTGATTCACCTCTCGGACCATGTCACACAGGTCGAAGTGATGAAACTAGTATGGAACTCATTAAGAAATTGACGGTTACTTGTACAAATTTGGAGCTGAAGTGTGACACATTGGAGGCAAAAGTTCTTGGTCTTTCTACTATTGTTGATGGACAAGCCAGAAAGATTACAAAATTGCAAAAGAAGATCAAGAACTTAAGACAATCAAGATCTTCAACCTCCTTAAAAAGAGTGAAGAAAGTGGGCACTTCTCAAGTTATTAGTTCACCTGAACACTCTGTTCCTTTGGAAGTGGATGCTTCCAAACAGGGGAGGAATGAGGATCAAGAAGATGCAATGGGTTCAGGGGAGGCTAATTTGCAAAATGCTGATAGTGCTCTAAGTCAAAGAAGTTCCAATAATTGATAATATGGAGGTGGAGAGTCCGGATGATGTGGATAGTTTTGTGATTGCTGATAAATTGGGTAATGAGGTTGTAATGGAAGAAGTAGCTGCTACTCAAGAAATAGTGGTGGAGAAACTTAAGACTTGGGGGCCTGAGCAATTAGTGAAGGCAACAGGGTTGAGGGTGAAGCACTGATGACATTGGGTGACTCTGTGGCAAAAGAAGTGAATAATGCTGCTGTTACTAACAAGACTGATGACTCTGCTGCTGCTCAAGACTCTACTGCTAAGGATTTTACTGATCCTGCTGCTAGTGAGAAGGTCAAATCTGCTGATGTACAAGACTCTACTGTTGGGTCTAGTGACAATGCTGCTGCTGAGGGTATGGTTTTGTTAAGTAAGAAGACAACAGAGGTTCCATCTGAATCATCTTCACAACATACATCACAACCAACTCAACCACTACCACAACAACCAACATCTACAATCACATCATCTGCACCAAGAATACCTCAGAAAGGAGTAGTAATTAGAGAACCTACTGCTCAACAAAAGAAGATTGTTGTATCATCTTCTACTGATAAAGGAAAGGGCAAGCTGGTTGAAGATCCAAAGATAATGCATAAAGGGATTGATTACTCTCAGATACCTTTTCATTTTTGGCCCAAAGAATTACAAATTGAACATGAATCAATTATTGCAATGAAAGAACAAGAGCTAATTGATCAGGAAGAGCAACAGTTGATTCAGGAAGAAAAGGAAAAGGTGGAAAAAGAAACTGAAGATTTGAAGAGGTATGAGGAGTGGATGGAAGAAAAGATAAGAATAGATGCTGATATAGAACTTTCCAAATTGGTTAAAATTGAAGAACAAGAAGTTCCAACTTTTGATGTTCAAGCTTGGATGAGAGAGTTCTCAGCAAAGAAAAGAAAAGAGGATGCTGCTGCTAGAAGAAATAAGAAGATTCTCAGGGGTCCAACACCATTGCAACAAAGAAGAGAGCAAGAAAGATACCTAAAGAATATGAAGGGATGGGAATTGGTATAGTTGAAGCCTAAGTCTGATCAAGAGGTTTTTAATTTGTATCAACAAGCTAGAAAAGAAATGGATACCTTCTATCCTATGGGTTGTGCAGAAGATTTAGAACATTTTGCTCAAATGAAGAAGTTGGTACCTGATAAAATAGTTGAGGCAGAGCATGTACAAGAAATAGAAGCTGAAATTCCTCTTAGTCAAAGGATTAAAAGAAAAAGTATTGGTCACAAGACTTTTAATAGGAAGAAGCAAAAGATCTTTGAAGAAAGCAGTAGTGAGATGGATAAAGCAGAAGAGGTTGAAAAAGAACAAGAGACAACTTTGGCTGTGTTAGAAGAATCAGAAAAACCTTTAGCTGAAAAACATCCTATCATCTCATATACTTTCAAGATAAGAGGTGGAAGTGAAGGATATTGGTAATTCATGAGATCAAATCATGAAGTTCAAGGTTTTAAGGAAACTTCACAGATCTTTGATAAGATGGATAGAGATGATATTATTGCTATATGGGGATTATACAGAGAGAAATATGATGGAAAGAAGATGGATATTGTTCTTGATATTAATCTAGCATTTGAAAATATAATGTATCACTTCTTGAAGAATATGTTTGATCCTCAGCCTGGTGATGAAGAGTGGAATGAAATTAGTTGCAGCAAGGTACATAAATGGTTTTTGTATCAATCTTGTAGAGTTCATGAGTTAAGAACTGGTGCAGTTACTTTGTTTTTGTTGGTAGAGAAAGACTATCCTAGTCTAAATAAGTGTCCTGAGATACTTAGACAGATGTTGAGACCTGGATTTCTTAAGTGTCAAAAACAGCCTATGTCAGACAATCAAGCTTATACATTGATACAAAAGTATGAAAAGATTTTGAATCTAATTGTTTGAAGAAGCTTTCAAAGAAATTAGACGATGTAAGTGTTTAGAAGCATCCTCCTAGTGTTTAATTGAGCTTTGAAGAAACTTAATTATTTAAGAATAAATATTAAGTTTAGGGGAGGATTGTTGGGTTTTGGTGATTCTGCTGCTTGGTGAAACTGCTGCTAAGGTGAAACTGCTTCTGAGATGAAAATGCTGCTAAGGTTAAAGATTCTGCTTTTGTCATTCAAAATGCTGCTATGAGGAAATACTGCTAGTGGAATCTACTGCTGAAGAGATATGCATGTATACGAAATAGATAATTATAGAATAGATTGTGTTTATATTTTATACGTCTAGAATATTCTTATCTTGTGTAGAAAGGTATTGTAAACCTAGTAGGACTCCTTGGCCTATAAAATGAGGATCCTAGGGTTAGATTGAGTACGTTTTTGTTTTAGCTTCGTTTACACTTCAAGGTTGTAAAACCCTAGCATTGTCGAGTGCTCGTATAATTAATACATTGAAGTGTTGATTGTGAATTATAATTCTTCTTAAGTTAAGCTTTAATATTCCGCGTTTTAGCTTAAGTGTTTTAATCAAGTCAACTTCTATATAAGATCATTTGCTCAACTGGGATCAACACTTGAAGTTGTTTGTTGAGTACACAAAGGGTAGCTATGGATCTAATTTTGGAAGATTCTCCTTGGTCAAGTTGTTGTTGTAATTGATCTAAGTTAAGAATCATTGTGTCTGTGAACGTCTGAACATCTTGACCGAAGAGTGTTGCAAATGCACGTTCGAATCCCATCTTGAATCCAGTTCCCTCTAAAAGTGCCGAGAGGTGTGAATGAAGTTGTCGAAAACATTCTATGCAGCAATCCTTTGCATTATTGAGTAATTGTTGTGGCCATTGATGTTCTCTTTCTTGGGAATTAGAGCACAGAGATTCCATTCTAGCAATATCAGACTCAAAACTGTCAATCTGTTGTGCTTTGTCGGAAATCTTATGGTCATCAACCATCTCGTACAATTTGAGTATCTCAAATATGACAGAATCTTAAGAGTTCGACATGTTGTGAAAGTTCACGGGTATGATTTAAACCGAGAAATAGATTCTTTCACGGGATTTTACAATATCAAGAAGAAACCGTGAAGTGATGATGAGTACTTTAGTGATTGAGTGTGAGAAGATAAACATTGCAAGGTACAATAAGTAATCTAAGTTAAGTCACAACAAGTCAAATCACACCAAGTCAAATCACAATTAGTCAAATTGCAGGAATCAACTTGCAACGTCAGATTGTAATTGGACAAGTTGCAACAACTCAAATCGCAACAATTCTCAAATCACAGAACTATTCAACTTGCAGCGTATAATCAACTCACAATAACTTGATCAACTAGCAGTGAGTTATCAACAAGCAGTATGATTTGGTTTTGTTGATGCAATAAGTTATGGTGAAGTAATGGTGAAATTTTGGTCTGAAAACTTAAAACCTCAATAACTTCACTCCAGAGGTGATTTGGACCTCGAAAAATTCGTTTCACGACTTCGTGGTGAAACCTCACAATATTAAGCCTGTTCCGGACGTTTTGACAGGTTGACGAGACGAAAAGTGTACCGATTTTAGGGGGTCATTTAAGCCCAAAGTCGAGATTATTTGATCAAATATTACCCTAAATCGTTCCTTTTGTCATTTTAGGTACTTTTGAGGAGAAATCTGGAAAAGGAACCATTTTGGACGTTTTTGGAGCGAAAAAGTGAAGAAAATGACAAAGTCTCAAATTCATGCTGAAAAATGTACTGAGATTGTTGTTTGTTGGACGTTTGTAGAAGGACCTTTGGATTTGTATTCCAAGAAGTGCAAGGTTTTGAACAATCTTATTGAGTTCAACATTGGCAGGATATTGATTGGACTCAATTGCTTCTTCCACTGGAGTGAAGTGAGATTCATTGTTGGAGCTGAAGGAGGATTGGTTTTTATGATAATTTGATACTAGAGCAAGAGGATCAACAACAGGTGTTTGTGTGGTGAGTTGAGTTGACTATTCCTTTTCCTTTTCCTTTTCCTTTTCCTTTTCGTTTTTTATCAAGAATGTCATTGACTTCAACCTGATTATGCTTCAGCAAGTCAAACAGGTTGTTGATATCTTTGGCAGTTAAGTCTTAGTTTTGTCTGATAGCAATAGTGAAACATCTCCATTCAGGTTGAAGGTTTGTGAGAAACATGGTATTGTGTTCAATGTTTGATCGTTTAAGGTTATGACGGTTCATTTCATTGATAAGTTTGTTGAACCGAATGTAAGCATCTTCAAGACTTTCTTCTGGAAGTTGCTTGAAGGATTGGTAATTCCATAAAGCTAGAGTTTGTTGGGTCTGAGTACCAACGTCTTCACCTTGCATAAGTCTCTCCAAGGCTTTCCAGAGATCATGTGCAGTAAGATTGCTATCAATGGCATTGTAAATGTCATTTCTTAGTCCATACAGAATTAAGTTTTTGGCACGGATGTCAGCTTCAAATTGAGCAAGTTCAGTTGGACTTAAGTCATCTTCAGTTTGCAGTCGTGTCTTACCCTCATTAGCAGTATCAGGAATTTCCTTCATAACATACAGTCCATTCTTGATGGAGTTAATCAACAACTTACGTTCTTTGTAACCCATAATAATGTTCATGAACCTTGAAGACCATTGAACATAGTTTCCTCGATATAACATGGGAGGTCTAGCATCACTCCCAGTGGTCAATGCATCTTGAGTAGTAGACATAGTGATAATGGATCTTTGATATGAGATGTTGTTTTGTTTTAATGAGGTGTTTTAGTTTGTTTGAGTTGTGATGGTTGAATGTTTGGAGAATTGATCTAGTGCAAAGAGTATGATCAAAGTCTTTTACAAATTTTAAATCTTTTTGAGGGATTTGTTAAATTATAAAAGTCTTTAGGTCAAAGTATTGCAATAGAGTCTCATGAACAGTAACTATCGCAGCTTCTGGTGAAAATTTGGCAGAGTTTTCTTTTGTAAAAGGTGGCTAACAGTAAGCTAAGTCTCGTAAAATCCAATGTCGCAGAGTCTTAAAAGTATCACACATACACAAGAGCTATCGCAGAAGTCTTATGCGATCCGAGTAGAGTTTTCTTTCGTAACTAGTGGGTAACAAAAAATTTCGCAGAGAAAGTATCGCAGCCAATTCTTTCGTATCACACAAACTCTTATCACAGACAACTATCGCAGAGACCACAACCCTTGTATCGCGGCGTAAACCCTTTGCGATGTGAACAAAGCTTAACCCCTACTTTTACGAACAAAACGTACACTACTTCAAAAACCTTAAAACCACAAAAATCAACCTAGATCATCACTAAATACCTAGAAACTATGAATATAATGATGAAAAACTCTTTCTTTTTCAGAAATAAGTTATCCTAACATACGTATAATAAGATTAACCACATGAATGAGTAATCCAATCACTACGAATGAAGAGAGAGAAAGTGAAGAACACCAAGGAAAACAAAGCTTCTAAATACAGGAGAAGATTTAACAACACTAAAACAAACACAACAAGAAACAACGATTCATATTTGGCTCTTGATACCAATTGTTGTTCCAATAATATCACGTCTACAACTAATCTAAATATGTAAAGTGGGTGTGAGCACTTTAGAGAGAAGAGAGAGATATATATCAAAAGTCTCGCATTACTAGAGAATAGAAAACACACCACATAACCCATGAGGTAGGGGGTATTTATACCCAACGTCTAGCCAAGCCTCCATCGCGGATATACAAGTTCCGTGATGGTAAACTTGTGTCGCATACAACTATAGTTACACAACATACCCTATACTAAGATAAAGTATAAATAGAAGTCCCTAACTAATGATTTACACTTTTCGTGTTCTAACACGGTGCATTATTTTCTAAACAGCCTGTACTCTGAAATTTAACGAGCGTGCGACGAATAAGCGTTTTCTTGTACGACGTACTTATTTTTTTTACATATATAAGCAAGCTTGAAACTAATGCGTATGGCGCATTGATATTCGTCAATACGGCGTATTAATTTTTCAAAATAAAAGTATGAATTTTTTACAAAAATAACATACGGCGTACCCAGTTTTCTGAATATGGTGTATCGTCTGCAGATATCAACAACTTTCATTTTTCGTATTCCGTTTTCGTTGTTAGTTTTCTGTTTTTACATTCTTAAAAACATGTCCTACTGATGGTTTTAACATGATTTTAGGAAGTGCATGACCAGGAGTTCTGCTAAAGACCTCGTCAAACCTTACAAAGAACCTGAACATACTACAAATGCTTTTATTAAAGAGATAATTCCTAATATGCCATGATTGACCAATTGATTTGCTTTTTTGCCCCGGAATTCGGAGTTTCTGTATTTAGAACAGGGCAATTTGTAGTTTTTGCACAACTGAAATCTACAAGTGACAAGTGTCACTTTTCGGATTACAAGGTAGGGTAACTTGTATACTTTTTGGGCAACTTGTGTACTTTTGAGCAACTGGCGGCCCTCATGTCGGATACTTGGCGTCATATAGGTCGAGTTACCAAGTTGCCTGGTCTAAATATAGAAACTCCGAATTCTGAGGCAAAAAAGCAAATCAATTGGGCAATCGGGGTATATTAGGAATTATCCCGTTATTAAATTACCTTCAAATAGTTATTTTGAATTTGTATACTTTTTTATTAAAAAAATCGATAGAATTGCAAATTGTTAGACCGAGTTACAAACTTTGAAAAATATGATTTAATCGTAAGTGTGCCATCGAGAACCAATCAAGACAACTTTTGAAGTTTTCAAAAAAAATCAACCGCAAATTAGGACGGATTTATTAAAGTCAAATGGTGCAAACGTGTAAAGTGCTAAGTGAAAAGTATATATTTTAATAAATATTACACATATTTATACTAAATATATGCATGAATGACGTTTTTTCTAATAAATTTTGTAAGACACTCATTAATGCATCTTTGAGCAATGCAAGTGTTAATGCATCATGTACACACTACAAATGCTTATATTAAATTATCTTAAACAAAATTTTAGTACCTCATTTAACATTTATTTTTTTTAATTAGTATATTTTTTATGCAAAAATAACATAAACAAAATAATAGAATTGCAAATTGTTAATACGAGTTACAAAATTCGAAAAATATGATTTAATCATAAGAGTGCCATCAAGAATCAATTAAGACACCTTTTGAAATTCGAAAAAAATCAACCGTAAGAACAAAATAAATATTTTCTTTAAAAATTGGAATGAATTTATTAAAGTAAAATGGTGCAAGGGTGGAAAGTGCAAAGTGCTAATTCTATGATATAATATATGTTATTTTACTCATATATACATGTTTAATTATATATCTCTATTCATAGTTAAAGCTACATGATTTTTACAACATATGCGTTTTATTTGCATTTATAAACACTATTTTACTTACATCTTATACCTATATGGGTCAAGTATACTAAAACAAGATTTCAACAACACCAACAAGTTCAACAAAAAAACAAACTATAAAATATATCTATAACTAATTTTTCTTAACATAATGCCAATCTAATTTTTAAAACGATATGATGCTAAAAATCTAAGATAAAATATCATGTTTAGTGATTAGTAGGTGTATATTTTTATACAGTATAATGTAATAAATTGACATTGGCTCATACTTACTTACGATTATATGTCACTATCAACCAATTTAACCTCTTGCATTTATAATATTACTATCTACCGTCTCCGTATTTTCGCAACATCACGAGCGTAATCTACAATTTTTATGAGTTAATTTGATAGCACTTATTCTATTCAAACCTAAACTTGTCATCATCCGTAAAGTTATTGTGTTGGGAAACATTAAACTGAAAAAAATTTCTCATCAAAGATTTTAATTTCACGGTACCCGTCATCGCAACGTACGGATACTTTGCTAGTGTGCAGTAAAGGTATAAGCCAAAATGCATGTTTAGCAACAAATATTCGAAATAATTTATTTATAAATCTCTGTGTTAAAATGTACGAGCCAATTTATATTGCCATTAAAAAGGTACCCACTCACTTTACACCGGGTAGCAACATGGAGTAACATTATTCACATGTGTATTGAGTTTTTGTCGAAACCATACATGTTATAATTTGATGTGAGTAAGAGGATAATTAGTAAAATATTATAAAAGGATATAGCATAGCTCTTTTAACAAAAGTGGGCCGAAAAGTAAAACATTGATGCATTCATTATTTTCGTTGCTTCAACTTTTGTAGCGCCTCTTTCTCACATTAAATATACTATTTCCTCCAACCATTCTCGCAAATTATTATATGTTTGATAAGGAGAGGTTATGCTTTATATTTTTCACTAGGGCACGAATTAGTTTGGAGAAAACTGTTAGTATTATATAACATTGGGATTGAGAAAGCTAGCAAGAGTACGCCACCAATTCGGCCTTTCGAGAATCAAAAGCTAGCAACAGTACGTCACTAAACAGTTAATTAGCACAATCCAAGTATATCTTGATTGTCCATCCATATGATAATGGTGGGAAATTTAGATTTTGATCTATATTGATAACAAGCAAATTCACTTAAGATTTATATGGTGTAAAGTGTAAGTTTTATTGAAGATACCATATTAAACAACATATCATTCATAATTTTGAATTCTAATAAATTTTTATAACAAGCGGATTAAGTTTTGATTTGAAATATTTGATGTAGTAAACTTAGTTGTGCATGTGCCTCCCATAAATACATATGGATAGTAATGGCCCACAACAACATACGGTTTAACAACACTTATTTTTTACAAAGGAAACAATATATAAAATACCCGACAAGAAACCGAGCTACAATACAAAGTATCCCACCTAAATTAAACAAGTTAATTAATAGAGGATGCGACCCAAAGAAAATAAAACAAGACATACAATACTATACTAAAACTAGTACATCATAATGGCTAACACAAACTAAACCATACATATGGAATAGTGCATCCATACACTGATCACTGAATACCAAATGGAGCAATTAATCCCAATCAAAGTATATCAATAAAACCAATAACACCAAACCAGACATTCTTTCTCACTTACTACTATACGATACTTATTTTAAACTCTAAATTGTATCAAATACCCACTAACTGATAGACAACGTGAGCAAAGGACAAATGATGCAATTACATCAACTGCAACACACTAAGGAACTAGCCTCTTAAATCTCAGTCACTGATCACCTGCTCATGGAATGCTTGTTTAGTTTGGTAACTATATGGCCTATGGTGTTCATTGAGTTATCAAAATCCCAAACCATCTTAACCACCTCGACATAAGCAAGTTGGTCAATTTGGTCAAGGTGGACAAGTCTTGTAAGGCTGGTTGGTTTGAAAATGTATAATACTGTTAATACTTTCATTTGACAATTTGTTAGGATTTTTTGGCCTTTTGTAGAAGAATTTATATAAGTTGAATAAACTCTAAATACATATATACTTTACTCGGTAAAAATTGAATCACACAACATTTACTTATCCACTGAAAATAGTGATATGGATCTATTTATCCAAGCCAAAAGTATTCAAGAAGTCAAGAGATATTTCCATCGTCATGATATTTTAAAAACTTGTATTCTAATGACTCGGTCGAGCAGGTCACGGTTCAACCGGGTTTTTTCACTCAAAACCGGCTTCTGTTCACCCGACCAGTTCACGGTTCAACTGGCCAGGTCAACCTGGATTTTAAAATACTACCATATTCACAATAATGAACTAACATGCAAATAATACTCGTGGAACATATTAATTTAAAGATTTATTGCTGGCAAGCTTGAAACTTCAATACACTTTATTTAGCATATAATTTATTACATATGTCGGACCATACTTTTATTAAAAACTTGCACATACCATAGCTAAGTAATACTTAATTTTTGTTCTTTGCTTCATTTTTGACATCAACTCCTTCATGTTCCAAAGCAGTTATCTGTCTCAACATAAAAAAGCTTGATGTAAAATCAAATATACACTAGAAAAAGCTATGGTAAAAATATTCATAATGTTTCTATTGAGTTTTCCTTATCATCTATATATTTTTAATAACAACATATAACTTTTATAGCAATCTCTAACAAAAAATAAGTCATAATGGATTAAACTTATGACTTGGGATTAGAATTTGAAATTAAAAGTCTTGATTTATTAATGCATTTTCACATAACCACATTGATTACAATAAAATTTGTAGAGCTTAAAAAAGAAATATTAGAAATAACATGAAGCTTTAACGTTGGAACCAAACAAACAACACCAATCGAAACCAACTATGCAGTCGTGGCTAAAATTTGGAATCTTTATAAATTTTCATACTGAAAAATCATGAATGCCATTGTCAAAAAGGATTCTACCAATAAAGAATGGAACTCGGGTAAGACTTTTGTTTTCTTGGTTAAAAATAATAAATACAAGTAGCAGTTTCACATTCTCATATGAGAAAACATTTATTCAGCAGTGTTTGATTTAAAGGTATAGGTATCAAGGAATGACTTTTATTCTTGGGTTTGATATTTAAAAATAAATATTAAACCCTCAAAACAAGCCATTTTCTAAACCCACCAAAGCTGGTGAGTTTATAAACCTATTCCGAATTTAATACCTATTGTCATTCTCAATATAAACCAAACACCCCCTAAGTTTTTAAACCAATTCAATCAAAACAAATGGTCTAGTATTCGGGTGAAAACCAATAACTGATCAAAACCCAACTAAACCAAAATTTGGTAGACCCAAAGTTATATTGGTGCAATATGATAGTGATGATATTGTATGAAAGCATGTTTGGTAGCAATGGAAACAAAGATAAGATTTTGATTTCAGCGAGTTGTATACTATATTTCTGAAAGAAAAAAAAGTTTTATATTTATATCATTTTTTAATCAAATTTGTGTCATAAAAGCATAAGGATAACAAATACTTTTATTGTATATAAATAGATATAGATGACCATAAATAGAGGCCAATCAATATACACAATTGTAAGCTTAGATAGTTTTATGTGTATAAAGGTAACATATTTTGGGGCAATTACATACATATCTCTCAAAAAGCTCAAATTGTGCATATATACAACTTAAATTTATATTGCATATATATCCGTCTAAAAGCTTAAAAATTACATACATATCCAACTTAAACTTATAATTGCTTATATATCATTCCTAAACCTTAAATATGTCATACACATCTTTAAAAAACTATATAATATGAATTTACAACTCTAAATACATGACAACAACAACAACAATAAACTTTAAATTATTTTTCTTTATTTATAAACGTGTTGGTAGTAATACACCCTTTCATTTTAAGTTAAATATTGTCTTAATATATTGTTTTTTTGTCATCATGTTCATTTTGAACTTCGGGACATCGTACCTTATAACAAATGTTTTTGTTGCTACTTAGAATTTAAATTATATTAAACAATTATTTTGATATATATGATATATTCGATATTTTGAAATGATATATATGCAATTACAAATGTTTAGAAATAATATATGTGCATTGTGCAATTAATAGTTTATATATATATATATATATATATATATATATATATATATATATATATATATATATATATATATATATATATATATGCAATTATTGAGCTTTTGAGGATATATATGCAATTATCAGATTAATTTGGATGTATAAACAATTTTGAACTTTTAGAGAGATATATACATGCAATTCCTCCACATATTTTTAACAACATTGATATGAGTTTTTAGAATTTTAAATATCTAAACCGCATATAGTCAATCTTTTTATGTTTGACACATGTTTCGTACAAGTTTTATTAATAAAAAAAATTGGGGACACTTGTTGAAACAAACCCTAAATAATAAATATCATTCTTCTTTAAAAAACTGTATACAATTTTTATATGATCCATGATTTCTTTATAGATCTAACACACAGTCAGTTGAAAATCTTTTTGAATTGAAATTTGTTGATAAAAGTTTGTAATAAAAGTTTCGATTGAACTATTAAAACATAATCTAACCAAATGCGTAAAGTAATCGAACAACAATTAAATTATCATCAAGCTAGAAATAGATAAAGAAACGGATATTTAGCACTCACTTCAAATGCGAAAAATGAACCAGCTTCAAATTTCATCTCCATCGCATATTTAGGGCAATCCTTTGGAGAACCACTTGATATCTGAGTCCACGGTGAAAAGAATGAGCTATCATACTTCAGAAATGAAATAAGTTGTTCTATGTTAATGTTTGATTTTTGACACTGATTGACATTGTGGTTGCGATTTTTGGATTTTTTATCCATTGCTACTGTCAAACAAAAATTGACTCCCTTTTAGAATATATGTAATATAGAACTTTATATAACAACCGTATAAATGTCACCTGCATTTATAAATAGGTTGGTTCACATAAATTGGTAATAAATATTAGTTTGAACTTAAAAAGGTAAAATATAAGTTGACTATGAACTAGTATTCTAACTTGTTTGTAGAAATTAGAAGGGGGATTGAATAGTTTCACTGTTTTAATTATGTTTTCAAAATCTTTTTCAAGTTTCTTTTGAAAGACATTTAGATTCGAAGTTTATGTGATATCAACACAACAATATATGAACACAAATAATATTAACAACAATAATAGAGTAAGAATTATACAAGAGTAAAGAGAAGAAACGATCAAACTGAGGCACGGAGATTTATAGTGGTTCGGCTACGAAGATCTATCTTCGCCCTACTCCACTCCTTGACTATCACACTCGAGAGTTTCACAAACACTATATCAACAGGCTCCTTTATGACGGAGCAAACCGTACACCTTCGCTTATATCAATTTACGACACTAAGCGAAATGTCAATGATGCGTGATTTTGCAACCTTGCAAAAGGTTTTACTTCTCAGGGGATCTCGAGAGACTTGCAATCCCCACCAGGCAGTACTTGACCGATGTAGTATAGTGTAGTGGCAAGTACCGGGGGATTGATCGTTCAACTCAAAGAATAGTGTTCGTTAGGATTGAAATTAATCTAACTAGGCCTAGAGGTGAGGGATGATTCTTTTTGTATTTTTATATTTTATGGAAAGCAAGTAAAAATCTCGGGTTTTGGAAGAAGGGTCAGAATTAGTTGCTAATCAACTAACCCAAAGGCTACTATTTAAACTAATGTGTAGGAAAATAAACTAGATTCTACGAGGGAAGTGAAGCGTATCTACCTATGATATATTACTCCTTGCTAGCTATCCAATTCCACCTATTGAATTGCCACACCTTGTTTTAATTGACGGGTTGTATTCCTTAATACCAATCGTGGGGCTGCGTACAATCTTCCCCAACTCTATAAGCTTCTACCTCTTCCTATGTCGAGCTGACAACTAGCTCCTAACATGGCCTCCCTAGTAGTAACTTATGCATTAAGTACAACCAATTAATTGTAGTACACATCTGATTCATGTTTCTTAAGACGTTCAAGCATGTTACCAATAGTAAGTCTGCCAGTTTTCTTAACCCTAACATCAATAAACATTCAATCAAAACAAGAAACAATAGGAACCAAGAATTATAAACTAAATCAACTAGACCTATTGAAGTGTCACGACTTAATTGATGAAGATAGACACAAACATAAACAAGGAATCAATAAGATCTAATCAATTATATACAAGTTTCACACAATCAGTAGACACAAGGTGAATTAGCAACGCATAATCAATGAATAGCAATCAACAATAATCATAATCGAAGACATAACATAAGATTGAATCAATAAACAAACCATTACAAGATGTTTATGGAGTGATTAAGACCCTCTAAGTTGCTGGAAAAACACCTACCCTAACCCTAGAATCGGACTTAGGGTTTGGGGCTTACAAATAATGAAATTATGATGTATTTATAGGTTATTTTCTGCCCGGCCCGATCTAACGGCGTCAGACCTAACACTTGGTCATCACGACCATTCTTTCACCAAATTGTAGATCTCTTCGTCCTCTTCGCGTGGGCTTTTGAATCACCTAAATCCGAATTCGTATGCAAAAGATATGGCCAAAACAGTAAAAGCTACCGCGTGCGCAAGTTGTGACAGTTAACACGTGATGGCCTGCCTCCATTAACACGTGACGGCATCAGAAGTACACTAGATGGCCATCTAGTTTAAACTTGACACCGTTATGTGTTAATCAACTCTTGGCTGTCACATGTAATTTGCTCTTGACGGCCTTGGTGACGCCGTCATGTGTTAAATCCCAAAAACATTCTTGCACATCTCGTGTAAACTTCAAGTCCACCTTTTTGCCAATGAGTGACGGCGTCATAAGCAAATCCTGACGCCGTCAGGTACTGTTTTCAGCATGAATTGGAGACTTTGTCGTTTTCTTCACTTTTTCTCTCCAAAAATGTCCAAAATGCTTCCTTTTCCAGATTTCTTCTCAAAAGTACCTAAAATGACAAAAGGAACGATTTAGGGCAATGTTTGATCAAATAATCTCGACTTTGGGCTTAAATAACCCCCTAAAAGTGGTACACTTTTTGTCTCATCAAATACCCTTACACTTGAGATTTGCTTGTCCTCAAACAAATGCGATTTTATTATAATCAAAATACAAGTTACGGGTCATTTAACACTAATATAAAAGTAATTGCAACAAATAATCGTTCCACTTCAAGCAAAACAACCACGGAAATTATACACTAGCACCTCACAAATAGTGTTTAGATACTCACATCTCTCGGGTGTAATAAAAGTATATATCACAATGTGAAAATGGAAAATATCTCTCACTAACTGTCATAGCAAATAGATTACCATAGACTTGGGAAAGGATCAAACCTCCACCACTTGGCGTAAGCACCTAGGATAAACTATCAAAGAGGTCTTTTAAAAGATTATAACGTGAGGTGCAGGGATATGATAAACACGGTTTTGTTGGATAACGGCAATCTTTACTGGTGGCGAGTTAATCATCTTAGTCAATTACATGTACAATGTGGCGTTGCTTAGCCAAGACTCGACTCGACTTAAGCTAATCATAAACTAACCAAAACATAAAAGGAAACGTGATGATAGTCCGTATGTTTTTTCTCTTGTCTTTATATATATATATATATATATATATATATATATATATATATATATTTTTTTTTTTTTTGATTTTTCGATTTTTTTTTTTTTTTTTTTTTTTTTTTTTTTTTTTTTTTTTTTTTTTGCATACACTCTTACCTAGGGGTGTAAACGAGCCGAGTCGAGTCGAGTATTGACAAGCTCGAGCTCGGCTCGACATATAATACTCGAGCTCGAAGCTCGGCTCGAGCTCGACCGAGCCTCAAAATTCAAGCTCGAGCTCGGCTCGATCACTAAAACTCGAGCTCGAGGCTCGGCTCGGCTCGGCTCGTATATATTAAATAAAATCAAGTTTTTGAAAAAGTCACTATAGAAAAGCTCGAGCTCGGCTCAAAATTCAAGCTCGAGCTCGGCTCGTATATTCTTGAAGGGCATATATGTAATTATAGAAAAGCTCGTTAAGGCTCGCGAGCTTCACGAGCCGAGTAACATAGAACTCGAACTCGACTCGACATCTTACACGAGTAGCTCGAGCTCGAGCTCGACTCGTTTAAAATCGAGTCGAATCGAGTATTTTTCGAGTCGATCTCGAGTTACTCGCGAGTTGTCTCGGCTCGATTACACCCCTACTCTTACCCTACCATCCAAAATAATACATCATAGGGGATTTGCATTCCCCTTATACTTGAATTTTTACATACTTTACAATTAACTATTCTAATGACTTGAATTAAGATAATCAAAACACTTAGAGTACTCTTTAAGATATTAACGCACATATGGGAGTAATAAATGATGTTCTTCTCCATTACTCCATAACAATAGTACTTTACCCATGAGTCCCAATCGTCCCAAAATAATATGTACAAGATATGACTCGACTTAGCAACCATGTAATCAATTAGACAATTAACTAAGGGTTTAAACATGTAACAATAATACACTAAAGATGAGTGCATACAAGGAAGGCTAAGGCGATTTGGTTGCACATTTGGGGTGGATTGTAAACAAATTCTTCCTTTAAGTAAAATGCTTAAAGTTAGAAACGAAAAGATAAGCTCGAAGGGGTGTACTAGGGGTATCGTGTACTAAAAATGAGTACAACGCAAAGGTGTGGGAGAATTAATTGACTTTACTAGTCAAGTAATTATGACTTCATTGGTCAAGTAATTATGATACAGGTTTAACACAAGGGTTATCCTAATGCCTCTTATCATATAGTAAATCCTAACCATGTAATCAATTAGACAATTAACTAGGGGTTTAAACATGTAACAATAATACACTAAAGATGAGTGCATACAAGGAAGGCTAAGTCGATTTGGTTGCACATTTGGGGTGGATTGTAAACAAATTCTTCTTTTAAGTAAAATGCTTAAAGTTAGAAACGAAAAGATAGGCTCGGAGGGGTGTACTAGGGGTATCGTGTACTAAAAATGAGTACAACGCAAAGGTGTGGGAGAATTAATTGACTTTACTAGTCAAGTAATTTTGACTTCATTGGTCAAGTAATTATGATACATGTTTAACACAAGGGTTATCCTAATGCCTCTTATCATGTAGTAAATCCCAACTACACGAATGTAGTCTCACTAGCGGTCTCGGGATGCATCACTAACGCAAGTTCTAGAATCTAAGTACTACCGGTACACTCATAAGCATCTTTTCCTAACAAATCTAGGGGCGAACCACACATATTTAGGGTGGAAAATTTTGAGTGGTATGGTTTTTCGTACTAGTCATACAACTCCTATCCATGAAACGCTCATTAAGGCTAAAGCTTCACTCCTAAATGTTGTAAAAAAATTTAAATTTGGCGCTAAAATTGCCCTAATAAGTATTTCTCTTAGTTTTATTACACATCTACTTTTGAACAAACAAACTCAAGTGCAATTGCATTCTCTAAGGTATCATCATTTACCCTCCTCTTACACTTAAGCTGAACATTGTCCCCAATGTTCAATAAAAATGATGTAAAAATAAAAAGGTAAAAGAATGAGACAAATACTCCCCTGATTCGCTCGGTGTGGATAATGTGTCAACATGGTTAAATCTTCCTCCAAGAAAATGAACGTTGCAAGCTTCCCTCCATAAATATAAATCATCTTCTTGTCCAAAATAACCTGTTATCAACAAACACAAAAACCAAAGCATCAAACCGAACAAAAATCACAACTAGTTGTAATTCCAGACTTAGAAATAGAAACAAAACAATTAAAGGATAGGATACTTGTGGAATGAATTACAAATAGGAACTCATAAAATATATCCACAAGTATTAACACACAAACAAGATAGAATATCTGCTAATCATGAATTGTGAATTTCTCATGTTCGAAATTCGTTCTTTTTAACAAAATAAAAACTTCCCTACACTTATCTTTTTTGTAAAATACCTTTATATGCAATTAAGATGAGGTTAAAAACAAAATAAGGCATTTTCACAAATTATTCGAAACATGAAAATTAAACAATTATGATTAAACATATATGACACAAAAAACAAATAAAATAAAAACATCAAACAATTAAAAACACGGGTTGTCTCCCAAGAAGCGCTTGTTTTTGTTCGAGTCACGAACCTGACTCTACCCTTATTTAACAGAAATAGGGGAGGTTTTCCCTACACTTAGGATTAAGTGCGGGTGGAAGTAGCGATACACACCCTTAGGGTGGAAATATGCCACGTGAGGTGAAGGGGGTGAGTGAATGACTTCCTTCATCCTAAAACTACCCGGATAATATTGGTTGATGGGTGGGTTGGTTCCTCTTTTGTCTCCTAGATGTAAATCTAAGGATGGAAAGGTGTGTAAAGATTGAGGTTCCGGTTCATCAACACTAGGAAATTCCTAAGAACTAAGAGTAAGGTTATCATTACAAGTATTCAAACCTATATCCTCAAGTGGTGCTTGGTCCAAGAGTTCTACCTCCATCGGAATTCCTAAAGTTTCTTCAACTTTTTCTGGGTAAGTGACGGGCTGTGTGTGTGCCTCAAATGTTGGTTGAGTATTTTGTGCGCTTGTGTTATTGACCTCATCATTCCACGTGTCAAGATCACCTATATCCTCATCATGTGTTTTGGTAGAATCTATCCTAAGCATTCTCCTAAGTATCTCACGTGCTTCTCTAGGCATCTCAACTTCTATGTCCGAATCATAAGGATCTTCCTCAATAATCTTATGTTCAATTTTCCTAAAGGATTCATCATGTGTTCCTTGAGATTCAAAGTCATTGGTCATAAAACCTAGGTCTTTTTTATCAATGTGATCATGCTCGGCTAAATCCTCCTCAATTGTTTTCTTAGGTAGTGATAACAGCAAACCTAGTGCTTCATCCAACTTATGATTTGTTGCTACAGCTCTCTCCATAATTCTTTGGCAAACTAGGTCGCTTTTCCTATTGGCCTCACTAAAAATGAGATCCTAAACATGGAGGTTGTTCATAAGAATCTATCCTAGGTGAAGGCTCATATGATTCATAGGTGTCTCTAAATGAGGTATTTTGAACTCCTTGTTGTTCTAGCCACTCAACCTTATCTTGCAATCTTAGAAGTCTAAGTGAAAAGTCCATTCGAAGCAAATTACAAACAAAATCACAAAGAAAAGATAGACTACGAGAAAGCTACAAAATAAAAAGAAAAAATCTCACTTGATAGGAATCTAATGAGTAGACCTAATAAAAATAAAATTCAACCTAAACAATAACTATTCCCCGGGCTACGGCGCCAAAAACTTGATGCGTGATTTTGTAACCTTGCTAAAGGTTTTACTTCTCAAGGGATCTCGAGAAGCTTGAAATCCCCACCAAGCAGTGTACCTGACCGATGTAGTATAGTGTAGTGACAAGTACCGGGGGATTGATCGTTCAACTCAAAGAATAGTGTTCGTTAGGATTGAAATTAATCTAACTAGGTCTAGAGGTGAGGGATGATTCTTTTTTATTTTTATATTTTATGGAAAGCAAGTAAAAATCTCAGGTTTTGGAAGAAGGGGCGGAATTAGTTGCTAATCAACTAACCCAAAGGCTACTAGTTAAACTAATGTGTAGGAAAATAAAATAGGATTCTACGAGGGAAGTGAAGCGTATCTACCTATGATATATTACTCCTTGCTAGCTATCCAATTCCACCTATTGAATTGTCACACTTTATTTTAATTGACGGGTTGTATTCCTCAATACCATTCGTGGGGCCGTGTACGATCTTCCCCAACTCTATAAGATTCTACCTAGTAGTCACTTATGCATTAAATACAACCAATTAATCGTAGTACACATCCGATTCATGTTTCTTAAGACGTTCAAACATGTTACCAATAGGAAGTCTGCCAGTTTTCTTAAGCCTAACATCGATAAACATTCAATCAAAACAAGAAACAATAGGAACCAAGAATTATAAACTAAATCAACTAGACCTATTTGTGGAAAACTAGAAGGGGGATTGAATAGTTTTCCCCTCTTTTTGATTTTATAAAAACTTGGTTTTGAAATGTTGATTAGAATTTATTCAATTGTTTGTTTGAAAAACCTTCAATTAGATTTTAGTATGAAAACAACAAATAATCAATATGATCAATTATATATGTGAGCTTTGGTCGATCTTTATGTGAATACGTTTTCCTTTTAAATCTTAAAACATTTTGTATCAAATTATCTATCAAGTTAAACTTAATATGAGAAGTGTGAATAATAATCTATTTGACCATATCATATAATTATACACACAATCACAATTTTAACTTCTATGTATAACACAATCAATCATTATAACTATATAAGCAACAACTAAGACATATAGGCAAGCATAAAGCAATAAATGCAAGAATAAATGAAAAGAGATAAGAGAAAGGAAATGCAAACCGGACACGAAGATTTATAGTGGTTCGGCTACAAGGACACCTTCCTTGCCCTACCCCACTCCCCGAGTCACCTACTCGAGAGTTTTCTTCACTACTCAACAAGCTCCCTTTTGGCGGAGAAAACCGTACACAACTTTTGCTTATACCAATTTACGACACTAAGCTAAATGTCGAGTTCTAATAGTAGCTAGAACCAATCTCACGACACGACTTCGATCACTACACAATTTCTACACGACTTCACGACTTCTTCACGACTTCACGACTTCTTCACTACTTCACAACTTCTTCTAAACTCCACTACTTATACACACACCTACATCTTCACAACTACATGACTTCTCCACACTACTACTTCTTCCCACTACTTCTTACTCACTCATTGACTCGCTACTAAGTAAGATCATCTAGATCTACTTATTACATATACATACATAACTCACAACTTCACATCAACACTAACTAGACTCTAATACATCTTTGGCTTTATGATAGGGAGGATTCTTCTCTTGCACTTTGAGTGATGAGGGATTGAATCACTTGAAACAAAAACTAATAAACTTATGATCAAAGGATTTAGAAGTGTGTTTGGAAAGGATTGGGACTAAAAATTTTCATGCAAAAAGTGTGTAAAAATAGCAGAAATGAACCAGTATTTATAGGCAAAAGTTTCTGACAATTCTGACAAAATGGAGCGTGCCGGCCCCTTTAATTGTGTGCCGGCCCCCTTAAAATTAAGGGGGCCGCCCCTTATAATTAAGGGGGTCGCCCAGACGAAAACGGCAGTTTTTCTTGTCTTTTCTGGAGAAGGTTTATCTAGTGAAATTTTAACTGTTTTTGGCTAAAAATTTGAATTCAAATATTTATTATGAATTAAACATTTTCCTTTATATACCAAAAGTGTTTTTCAAAATATATAAAATATTTATATCATTTTATATAATTTGTAGTGTTTAAATAAAGCTCCCTTTGATCATAAAATGTATTAGACATTTGTTTATACATACCTTAAGTGATTGTTGAAGCATACTCGAGACGTTGAGATGTCGAGGCTTGTTGACGTATGAATGCATAGATGAATTGTGATCACAAGTAACTTAAGCATTTTACGTTATATGTTGTAACTTACATCTTTGTCATCATCAAAACATGAAGAGGATATTTAGATTAAATATCGTAATATTTATGCCAACAATCTCTCCCTTTTTTATGATGACAAACTAGGTAAACTATAACTTATAGTAGAATGTATAGGTTACTTGTTTACACTTCTTCTCCCCCTTTTGTCGAAGCAAAAAGGTGGACTCCTAGACGAGACTTCAACTAAACTTCAATTCTTGAAATAAAGATGCGAGCTTGCATCATCGTAAGTGAAGCCTTGATCATATCAACCTCTAAAAAATGACTAGCGAATCCATGGATCAAATAAATTGCAAGCTTATAACCTGCATCAAGGGTTAGTTTCCTGCAACAAAAAAATATATAGATAGGGATGTAATACACATCACCAATGCTCCCCCTTGGTGTATGCTCCCCGTTAATTGAGGCATCAAGAAATCAAGCAACGGAAGAGTGCTACAAGGCAAAGTTAGTTGAAAAAGAATGCACATATACATAATGATGATTATAGATATATGCATGACACTTATTTGGGGAACAAAATATGGATGTCTAAGGTATATGGACTAGAAATATGACACATGCAATTATTGTTTTAAAAACAACAACCTAAATTCCCCCAAAAAAAATAAAATGACCAATGCTTAAGACATGACAATGATTAGGACCTAATGCAAAGATTCGACCGAAAGATGCCAAATATATATATATATATATATATATATATATATATATATATATATATATATATATATATATATATATATATATATATATATACTCTAAAAGAGTTAAAGAAAAGTGAGGAGGGATGAGCGTGAATGTAAAGGGAATGTGATGACAAAGGGTTGACAATTATGGTTTAGATTAATATATCATTTGACAAAGGTGGATGATAGGGAATCATGGGATTTTTAAGTGTTTTATTGGTTGACGACCGAAGGTGGATATGTGAAATGAGGTGGTGATGACTCGACAACACTTAAAGCTTGGATTTCTTCATTGTTCTTCACTTGCAAGAAAGTGGAAATGACGCATTTCGTAATGAAATTCACTTGGATGAGGTAGTGATAACTTGACAACACTTGAAGCTTGGATATCTTCTTTGTATTCTTCACTTGTTAGAAAGTGGATAGGACGCATTTCATAAAGAAATTCACTTGATTTTTGACTACATGAACAAACATGTTTATGAGAATATGGATATGACGGTTGCCCTTTGACTCAAAGAGCGACACAAGGATGAACATGGATTTATGTATCATGAGAGACGGTTTGACTTTCAGGCATTTAAGTTTTGGTGGTGATGACGCACTTAGTAGAATGTAGGGAATGGTTACATGGTTGAATCTTCTTGTGAAGATGGGAAATGAGGATCAAGTGGAGATGACTAGGTGGAAGCGAAATAGTGATGTTCAAGAAAGGAATTTCTTGGGTAGGAGGTGGTGGTGATACTTTTGGTGGTGGAGAGTGGGCAAGAAAGGAATTTCTCGGGTTTTTGGAAGAGTGGGCGGAATTAGTTGCTAATCAACTAACCCAATAACTAAGATGCAATCAAAATAAAATAACAAAAATGAAAATAAAACTAATTAAACTAGTGGTGTGAACAATAATGGGGAAAATTGTGTTTACTTAGATTTCATTACTCCCTAGATATCTTTTACAGGTTGATAGTTTGTTACAATTGCGTGGATGACGGGTTATATTCCTTAATACCATTCGTGGGGTGGCGTACGTACTTCCCTAACTCTATAAGCTCCTACTTCACTCCTATGTCGAGCCTGCAAGAAGATCCTAACATGGGATCATTAGAATTCGCTCATGAATTAAATACACCCATAAAAACCTAGTACGCATTGGTTCATGTTTCTTAAGACGTTCAAGCATGTTACCCTATGGAAGTCTGCCAGTTTTCTTAAGCCTAACATCGAAATCATTCATCCGTAACAACTATAAACAAGCAATCAACCCATAATCAACATCTAGGTTTCATTACATCTAAGCAAACACACAAGAGATCTAGCCTAGCATGTTAAAATCAAGACAATCATAAGATATATTCAAACAACACATAGACATATTGAATAAATTGAAAGGATACTTATCTTAATTGAACATGAAAGGTTTCAAAGGGTAAAAACCCTTGAAAGAACAGTAAAAATCGTGCTAGGGTTTCTCCAAGTTATCCCTCTAATTGTCCTCTCTCTAAGAATGAAAATTACAAAACTATATATAGATTTTCCATCGTGACGGCGTCAAGAAGAAATGTCTGACGCCGTCAACTCGCCGCCCATAGTAATATCGGATTGCCTAGATCCAGATCTGATGCCGTCATGTGCAAAATAACTCTGGGCCGTCACATGCAATGGGACCATGACGGCCTATGGTGATGCCGTCATGCCCTTAGTGTAAAAACTCTCTGGATCGTCACGGACTCTATCCACTTCACCTCTTGTTTTACTCTTGACGCCATCATGTAGAACCTTGTGATGCCGTCAGGTACTGTTCCCAGCAAGGAAAACTAAGACTTTGCCGTTTTCTTCACTTTTATGCTCCAAAAACGTCCAAAATGATTCCTTTTCCAGAATTCACTCCAAACGTACCTAAAATCACAAAAGGAACGATTTAGGGCAATATTTGATCAAATAAATTCAATTCCGGGCTTAAATGACCCCCTAAAAACGGATCATTTTTCGCCTCATCATATACCCTTACACTTGTGATTTGCTTGACCTCAAGCAAATGCGCTTTTATTCTAATCAAAATACAAGTTAGGGGTCATTTAACACTAATATAAAAGTAATTACAACAAATAATCGTTCCACTAAAGACCAAAGACAAGCACGGAGGTCATATACTAGCACCTCACAAATAGTGTTTAGATACTCACATCTCTCGGGTGTAATAAAGTATATATCATAATATGGAAATGGAAAACATCTCTCACTACCTGTCATAACAAAATAGATTACCATAGGCTTGGGAAAGGATCAAACCTCCACCACATGGCGTAAGCACCTAGGATAAACTATCAAAGAGGTCTTTTAAAGGGTTATAAAGTTAGGTGTAGGGATATGGAATACACGGTTTTGTTGGATAAAGGCAATCTTTACTGGTGGCGAGTTAATAATCTTGGTTAATTACATGTACAATAAGGCGTTGCTAAGACTAGACTCGACTTAAGCTAATAAATCAAAAATAACAAAAACATAAAATAAACATATAATGAAACGGGATGGTAGTCCGCATGTTTTTTTTCTTTTCTTTTTCTATTTTTTTTTTTTGCATACACTCTTACCCTACCATCCAAAATAATAAATCATAGGGAATGAACATTCCTCTTACACTTGAATTTTTACATACTTTACAATAAACTAATCTAATGACTCGAATTAAGATAATCAAAACACTTGGAGTACTTTTAAGATAAACGCACATATGGGGGTAATATAAGATGTTCTTCCCCATTACTCCATAACATTAGTACTTTACCCATGAGTCCCAATCGTCCCAAAACAATATGTACAAGGATATGACTCGACTTAGCAACCATGTAATCAATTGGATAATCAACTAAGGGTTTAAACATATAACAATAATGCACTAAAGATGAGTGCATACACGGAAGGCTAAGGCGATTTGGTTGTACATTTAAGTGGGTTGTAACAAATTCTTCCTTTAAGTAAGATGCTTAAAGTTAGAAACGAAAAGATAGGCTCGGAGGGGTGTACTAGGGGTTTCTTGTACTAAAAATGAGTACAACGCTAAGGTGTGGGGAAAATTAATTGACTTTACTAGCCAAGTAATATGACTTAAATGGTCAAGTAATTATGATGCGGGTTTAACACAAGGGTGATCCTAATGCCTCTTATCATGTAGTAAATCCTACTACATGAATGTAGTCTCACTAGCGGTCTCGGGATGCATCACTAACGCAAGTTCTAGAATCTAAATGCTACTGGTACACTCATAAGCACTAATAGTAAATGCTTTTCCTATCAAACCTAAAGGCGAACCTCACATATTTGGGTGGAAATTTTTTTTGAATAGTACGGTTTTGTGCTAGTCATACAATCTCCTATCCATGAGACGCTTGCTAAGGCTAAAGTTTCACTCCTAGATGTTGTAAAAAAATTTAAATTTGGCGCTAAAATTACACTAACAAGTATTTCTCATAGTTTTATTACACACCTACCATCAAACAAACAAACTCTAGTGCAAGTGTATCCTATAAGGTATCATCATTTACCCCCCTTACACTTAGGATGAACATTGTCCCCAATGTTCAATTAAAGAATGTAAAAGTGAAATAGGTAAAAGAATGAAATCAAATACTCCCCTGATTCGTTCGGTGTGGATAGTGCGGTAACAAGGTTAGATCTTCCTCCAAGAAAATGAACAATCAAAGTTTCCCTTCCAAAAATATAAATCATCTTCTTGTCATATATAACCTGTTAAACCTGAGAAAACAGACAAGGCAACCTCGCGTAAAATCGGCGGCAATCTATCTATACTAATAAATCCTAGAAAAGTAGCATATATATCTTAAATTGCTTTCTAGGAATTAAAGGGATATAATGCTTGTGGAATGAATGTTTGCAGATTTCTTGGAGTTTATAAAACTAAAGAATTAACAAAAACTTTAAGACTCCGTTAGAAAAACAAAACTAGCAAAATTTCCAGAATTTTACACATGACGCCGTCAAGAGTAAACTCATGACGCCGTCAGAAGTGGCCTGCAGAATCTTTACGCTAAGTTTCCGGAAAATTTCTGGAAAAGCTTATGTCCTACTTCCTGGAAAATCCTGCAAAACATCATTATGACTCGATACAAACATTCGACTCAAACAATTACTAATATACATGTTCATTTAATATTGTTGTGGATCATGCTCAATTTCGTTCTTATAAACAAATTTGGTTCTCCCCTTACACTTAACTTTTGCAAAATACCTTTATATGTAATTAAGACGAAGTTTGATTCGCCTCAAACTAGTCAGACGATTATTGGTCAACCACTTGTGAATGGTCAAGTATAATAGTCAAACTAATCAAAGGCAAATGCTTCCGTGGAATACAGTGTTTCCCCGGGTCGTAATGTCCCAACGAGGTTGTGATGGTATTAAAAACGAATCTTTGATCAGTGAATGTGAACAGGAAAGGTATGAAAGTGTGTGTGTGTGTTTAACTAGGGTTTTATAACTTAAATAAACTATATTAACTATTACGTGAAACCTAGATATCTAAAACGTACACCAAATTAAAATCAGACGCGACTGCGTACTGAGAAAAAGGTGAGTTTTAAGAAAAATAAACTACAGGGGTTAAAAATGAAAATCCTATAAACATAAACTTAAAATAAAATTAAATTAAAAAGAAAACTATTTTTTTTGATTATTTTATTATTTTTTATTAATTATTTAATTAAAAACTTATTTAACTATTTAATTAAAACTAATTTAAAATCAAACTAAAAATAACAAATACTACAAATTAAACTAAATTTTTTTAAAAATAATTTCTAAACTTAAATATGAACTTGAAGAAAGTATAAAAAATAAAAATAAATCTTTTTGTCTTTTTATGGATTTTCTATTAATTAAAAACTATTTATATTAATTAAACTAATTAAACTATTTTAAATTACAAATAATACTAAATTGACTTAGAAAATTATGAAAAAATTTATAAAACTATTTTATGACTTATAAAAGCTATAAAAAATATAAAAACTAGGTGTTGCTATATAAAAAGTAATTATGCTATTTAAAACTTATTTATTAATTAATTACTAATAAAACTATATTTAAATCTAATAAATATCAAATGACAATATAAAAATCTGAGAAAATTATTAAAAATACTTTAATATAATAGGAAATTAATAAAAATATAAAAACACAACTTACTTAACAAAAATCTAAAAATGAAAATTAAAATTAAATTAAATTAAATAGAAACTATCACTTATTTTTATGTTTGTTTTTCTGGATTTTTCTTTTATAAAACTAAATTATACCTAAATATAACTAACTTTTGTAAAAACAAATATTTTATAGCTTATTTTTAAGCACTGTGGAAAGCAATAAGCTCCACAGTTGACCAAGTTTGACCAAATAAGCTAATAAGCTCAAATGAGCTGGTGAGGGACCCACAATGGTAAAAGCAGATCTAAATAAGTTTAGGTAACTTGTTTAAGCCATAAATTGCTAGTGAGGTCCACTAGATAAGCCAATAAGATCAAAATAAGCACTTGGCTTTTTGGAATCTGAGACAGATTAGGGACAAGGTTCAAGGCTTAATCCAGGTGGGGTCCACTGGGTGCTAGGTCAAACTAAGGGTCAACAAATGTTCCTTGGTAGGAGGGGGGTTGGGAGAACCTAATTTGGAGGTGTGGGGCCCACTGTGGTGGTCACAAAACCACCACAAAGTGGGTGGTGTGGGTGAGTAACTGGTGCAGGGCACAAGGTCTTCCCTGCAGGTGTCTTTGAGGGTGTGTGAGGCCCAGTACAAAAATCCTAAAAATATAAAAATTGTGGGATCTTAAAGACAAGGTGGTATAGTATTACTACAATAAATTTCAAGTCCTGGATCCCTTTCCTAAATTCTAAACAAATCCTTGAAGATTTGAGAAAATCTGAGAATGGAGATTTGACTTTTTCTATTGAACTCACAATTTGACTTTTGTGAACTTTGGTGCTAGTTTTCTGATTAATTAAGCTATCTTAAGATATAATAGAACTAACTAAGGCTAACTTACCTACTTATGAAGAGATTTGAAAGGGTTTGGGGTCACAAATCTTTGACAGTTGACTGTGAAGGGATTTAGGATGTGATTTTGACTTTTAAGTAAAGACCTATGGTTTTTATTGTCTAAATGAGATATAACAACCTAAGGTAATACTAATGAACTGTAAACAAGAGCCAATTCCCACTGACACTCAATGTAAGACCTTAAACCAAACACCCTTTTATTGACTGTTATGATGAGATTTCCAAAGGTTAGGTAATATGTAGACTCTAAAACTGAAGCTTGACTACTTATTATGATTAAAGATCACTAAATAAACATAGAAATCCAATTATAACAGCTAATAAGTAATTATATAGTAAAAGGAAAAATATTGAAATTGAGACTTACAAATTAGTTCAAGCTGAAAATCTAAGAACCAGGAAACAAGATCACTTCCTACTGACTTCCACAAGTCTACTAACCCAGAAGCAATCCAAATCACACCCTGCTCAACCCTTCTTCCTCTCTTCCCTCTAATTTTTTATTTTCTTTATATTTTCTTAATTATTTTTGGTATTTTTTCTATTTAACTGAATATTACTAATTTATAGTTTCTGAAAGATCAATAAGCTTTGTCAAGGCTTATATAAGCTAAGAGAACCAACAAACAACAACAATGAACAACATTCAAACTTTTTGAGACTTTTGAAATTCAAAGAAAATACATAAACTGAGATAGCAACTGAAATTGGAAATTGATTGTGGAAAAAGAGTTACAATACACTGATACAACTTTAATGATTACTCAAAAGCTTAAGATTACACTAAGAATGTTGAATTATACTAATCGACACTAAATTACACTACACTAGTCTAATACTTCTTTCATTCTGCTTCTTTTCCCTTTTGTAGACACCTTCTGAGTTTGTGGGACCCACCTTGACCTTTCCCACCAATTCCTAGCCATTGATTGTGTCTGAATCATCTCAACCGTTTAAATGTGAAACTTGGCGCCAAAGTCTTGGGGGGATACTGTGTATTGCGTGGTGAGCTTTTCAAGGCTTTGGAGGGTTGTGTGAGGTGGAGAAATTGCGTGGAGAGGTAGAGGGGTGAGGTGGAGATGAAACTGTGGGCTGGTATGGTGGTATGGAGGTCTGTGTGGTGGTGGTGGTATTGGGAGGGAAAAGGTGGAAGGGGTGGTTTGGTTTTGTTGACCGGTGTTGATATAAATAAATGACTAAAAACGTTATTCATATCTTTCGATATCTCTATGTTTTGATAATCACAAAACGTAAACTCATCAAACCAAAGGTTATGACGTAAACAAGTATTTAGTAGTAAATACCCACTTTCACCATTTAATCACTTAAGGTATGAATAAACAAAGTGATTAGTGCATTATAAGATCAAAGGAAATCTTGTCTTAAGACATAACATTTTATAAAATGATTTTAACATTTTATATATATTTGTAAATCATTTTTGGTAAAGCTTTATTAAACCACAAAAATATGATTTCAAATTTCCAACCAAAAAGGGCAAATTTTATCCAGAGAATCTTTTCAAACGTTCAGGAGGGCGGCCCCCTTAATTTTACTAGGCGGCCCCCTTAATCATTAAGGGGACCGGCCTACAATTAAGGGGACCGGCCACGCTCCCGAACAGTAAAATCTGGCCCTTTAAATACTGGATCATTTTGCACATTTTCCTCACCTTTTTGCACCAGAAACTTTCAGATCTAAACATCCACTTCCTTTCTCTAAATAATCCTTTGATCTTATATACTTTGATCTTTGTTTCAAAGTGATTCAAGCCTCAACATTCAAAGTGCAAAGAGAAGAATACTTCTATTAGAAGTATTACAACTTAGTATCATCTTGCTATCTAAGTTGCTTGTTTATATTTTCTTGTAAATCTTTCATTCATTGGTGAATAAGGTGTATGTATTAGTTAGCTAGATTTAGTTGAAGAATCTAGAATTGGTGTAAGAGTAAAGTGGAACTTGAAGTGGAGAAGAAGGGTTAGATAGTATTGGTGATAGGAGATTGTAGAGATAAGAACTTGTTGTGAAGATATTGAGGGTTACAAGTGAAGAAGACTTGAAGACATTAGTAGATTGAAGTTGTGAAGACTTTAGTAGCTTGAAGGTGTGAAGACATTAGTGGCTTGAAGGTGTCAAGACATTAGTGGCTTAAAGGTGTGAAGACATTGGTGGCTTGAAGGTGTCAAGACATTAGTGCCTTGAAGGTGTGAAGATACTTGTGGTGTGAAGTAGTATAGAAGTAGTGCAAAGGTGTGAAGAAGAAGTGGTGTGATATTTGGTGTGAGATTGGTCCTAGCTACGATTAGAACTCGACATCTTGCTTTGTGTCGTTAATTGGTGTAAGCTTTTGGTGTGTACGGTTTTCTCCGCCATAAGGGAGATTATTGACTTAGTGAAGAAAACTCTCGAGTTCGGTGCTCGGGGAGTGGAGTAGGGCAAGGAAGGTGTCCTTGTAGCCGAACCACTATAAATCCTTTGTCTCTCGGTTTGATCTTTCCATCTCTCACTCTTTACTTGCTTACTTACTAGCCTTTCATATATTGCTAATATTGTGTGTTGTGCATATATTGATTTCACATAAAGATCAAACTAGGTTCCATTTAAAACATTAATTATACTTTATTAAAATATAAGTATAAACAATTACTAAGACATATATATATATATATATATATATATATATATATATATATATATATATATATATATATATATATATATATATATATATTAGTACAAACTTGTAATTAAGTGAGATATATGAAATTATAATTTCTATTCAACAATTTAAACAAGTAGTGTGTATATATGATATATGTGAATTAGGTTTGTATCTATACTTTAGCTTCAAAGGTTTTATAATTAACATCAATTCTTTGAAAAGCAAATTCTTATTAAACGAAAAAGACGCAAAACTATTCAACCCCCCCTTCTAGTTTTCCACAATTGGTATCAAGAGCCACGTCTAGCAAGATTTTTAAAATAGATTGTATTTTAAAACTTGTAACGATCTATGGAATTTGAAAAATATTTAGAAGGGGAATTTATGCAACAACCACCATTATTTGAAAATGATCATTTTCTTAAATGGAAAAAACAAATTTGAAAATTATGTGAAATCAATAGATCTTGATCTTTGGCATATCATTTCAATTGGTGATCTTAAATCAACCAAAATAGATTTTGAAAATCAAAATAATAATTCTCAAACTAAAATTGATAAAAACACTAAAGCCAAATTACTTATTTTCAAAACTCTACCAAAAGTTAAATACGAAAGACTATTTCATTGTAAAACGGCAAATGATATTTGGAAATGTCTTTTAAAGATTCACCAAGAAGAATGTAAAACCAAAGATGATAAACTTGATATTGCACAAGAAATAGTTAATCTAGAAAATTTAGTAAATAAATATTTAGTTGAAATAAACACATGTACTACTAGTTCAAATGTGATCATTGAAGGTATCTACAACGAAGAATGCATGAACCAAATCCAAAGAAAGAGCGTGAATAAATCATGGTGCAACAAGTGCAAAGAAGACGATGATAACACGGCTTATGAGAACACAAGTATTGATGGCAAGAACTACACGTTTCTAGATCCAAGTGAAACTACAAACAAAACATGGAGCGACATGGAAGATGAAATTGATCACCATATAGCATGTGAGGAATGTACAACTACAAAGAAGGTACAATCCAAAACTAAACATTTTTGCTATGATCAATTTATATTAGAATTTTCAAAATTAGAAAACAATTTCAAACACTTTTGCAACATTGAATCAAAAATCATTTTTAAGAATGAATCTTCAACATCCGTTGAAAATAACTTTGAAAAAGAAATAATTTTAGAAGACAAAATGTCTAGACTTGAAAGTAATATTGAAATTGATCTTGAATGTAAAAATTGTCAAGACTACAAACATGAAATTAAAATGGAAAAAGAAAAAGCAAAAATATTGGCTAAATTTGAAAATAGTTCTAAATCTTTAAAATATCTACTTAACATTCAAAAGTCATTTTATGATAAAACCGGCTTAGGATTTACTGAAGATGATTACTTAACGAATACTTCAACAAATAAAATTTGTTAAACCTAGTGGAAAAATTTAGAACTTTTATTACTTATATCCACTGATTATTTCTCTAGTCAAGAAAGCTATTGTTTGCTTGTTAAAACAAACAAATGATGAATTCTTGTACTTCTTGATGACATCCTCATCATGTGCATTTAAATGCATTGGATGCTCTCCACTAATCAACTCGGACCCATGAGAATCTGGGTACCAAGATTTTTGTCACTTGTAGTCTACACACGTGTTGATTATATATTGGTTGCGGTCATCTATGATCTTGGCGGTTTACTTCTCACTCTTGGAGGACTCTTGTTTTACCATTCTTGATCCTTATTGCGTTGGGATTCGTCTTTGCTACTTCTACATACTTTGGGCAAAATGTTAAGACGCCTTCTATTGCTCTTTTGCCCACTCTTAAAGGAAAGCCGGACCTGAGGTAAGTTTTCTTTTCAAAACCTTGTTAATGTCACAATATATCATAGTATGCCATGATTAGTATACTAATATGATTTTTATCCATAAGTTGTTATGCCTTTAGATCATAAATACCAATATATGCATACATGATATTAGGACAATTAACTCTCTTGTTGTTATGACTACTTTAATCTATATGTTCTTAACTAATTGGATTAATAGATAATTAAGACTTGCTAGTAACTCTATACTACAATGTACCTTCTATGCATACATATATATACATATGTCTATATTGTATTCATTGATTTTCTTTGTCCTTTCCTATCTCATTGCATTTAGATGTTTAATATCTACCATATCTCTTTCACATCTTTAGTTGCCATTAGAGATGATTATATGTGACAATGGGCCTAATCGATTCTCTTGAAGTATATCTTTCTCTTGAAATTTCTTGATTGTCAAAATCAAAACATCATATTTAAAAACTTCTCTCTTTGAATTAAAATCTTTCAAATATCTATTTTATGCTTCTTCAAACAACATGCTTAATCATAAGCTATCATAACATTATTTTGATCTTTATCAAGATAGAAACATTTTTTTTTGAAACAAAACAAGATTTGTTTTATTGGGATACAAACTTGAATGTACTTCAAAACATTAAGCCAAGTATTAGTGAATCAAGAAAACTTCATATTTGGTAATCTTCGATAGGTAAATTTAGGAACTCAATTTCTTCTAAAAAGAGAATGACTACTGGAGAATCAATTGACTAGAAATTCAATTTAACCTAACGGTTGAATTGCTTCTATGTGAGAAGTTGGGTGTGTGTAACCCGTAAAAACGGTCGTGTTTAGCCTGAATTGAGCACCACTAGTAATAGTCTCATACTCATTCTCCAACTTGATTAAATTGCACTTCCTATATATACCTAACGCTAGTTCACTTTTATGAACTTCTCTTCTCATTAAATTCTTTCATTTCCATATTTATGGCATTAAGTTAGATAAGCATGCGAAAACATAGGAACTATAGATGTTAGGTTATATCCCATTCAACACTCTCACATCTAAATGAAAATTTATTTTTAAACATTGTTGAATAAAACTAAAAACATTTTGCCTAAAAAATTCTTTGATTATCTCTTATATGTCTTGCATTTATGTAAAAATGACATTCACAATTGAATCAAATCACTTCTTGAGAATCATGGTTTGCCCATATGGATCTTGTTTGTAACAAATCTTAAAGTCCATACAATCATTACTTCCAATTTGTTTCTTGTAGGCACTCACTATTTTGTTCAAACTAGCCAATTTATTATGGTTAGCATGTCTTATCGCTTCCTTAGTTGTGAAACTTAATTGACCAATAAGTAGATTGCATGAAAATTGGAAATTATTTGCCTACTTAACTCATCTTTATAACATTCTCTAGATACATGATTAGTTTATCCTATATTGCTTCTAAAGAATTGATGCAAACTGTTTGTACTAGACTACATAGCATTTGTATTCTTCTACTTGTTAATTGTTAACAATCATCAACATGTTTGCTCTAGGCTAAATGTTATCTTCTTCATATAGTTGCTCATTTAGCTTATTTGGCTTATTGTCTCCCTTGTTGCATATCTTAATTGATAAATTAAATAGATTGCATGATTATTAGAAATTAATTGCCTATTTTAATTAATTCTATATCACTCTCTACATTCATGAATAGTATGCCCTATATTGCCTCAAAGAGTTGAACTTACTTGAATCCAAAAACAAAAACACAACCTTTTTGAAAATTTTCTGCCAAAAACCCATTTCTGGCATTCTGGGAATCACCAGATGGGCGGCCCCCTTAATTATATAAGGCGGACCCCTTAATGATTAAGGGGACCGGCCCCTAATTAAGGGGACCGGTCATCTGATGGTCGGGGATACTGTTTTCTTTATCACTTTTTGACCCATTTCAGCCTATACTTCCCAAAATTCACAAACATATTTTGTCCCATGCTATCCCTCAAAATTTACCTTCCTAAACCATATTTCTCATAAACTATAAATACCCTCTTCCCATCATAAATGCCATCACACCCAACCATGTCATCTCCCAACAACCAAAAACCTAAAATTTCAAGAACCGCAAGGATCTCCGTCAAACCCGTTTGGAGGACGAAACTTGATTCTTGTCATAACTCAAGTGATGTTGTTCCAAGTCAACCAACTACTAAACCTCAAATCCACAATAATGATTCATCACACAACCTATCACCCACTCATTCCCTCATTCATGCTTCTTCTTATGATGAGCATGCTCAATCACAAAATAACAATCCCAATCTCTCAATCAATACCTCACATGTTGCTCATTCAACAAAAACATCACTCACTCTTGGAGAACCTCTTCCACCCATTTCATGTTTTCATGACTACCCAAGCTCAACCATGTCTCCACCACCAAGAGTACCACCACCACATCCTAAAACCTCACATGCCACTCCTATGTTGCATGTTCAAACCTTCACCCAAGACAACTACCATGTTCCACCATCATCACCTTCCTCCGAACACTTGAAGTTCGTTGAGGAGCTAAAAGAGGCTCATGAGCTTAGTGCTCTTTTAGCATTACATCTTGCGCAACGCAATTTGGATCCACCCCAATCAAGCTCACCATCATCACCACATAACATCAACCAAATTGAGAAGCATGTTAACAATTGCCCTTGTTGCATCTTCCTTCAACAACAAACCATTGCTTTGAATGAGCACTTTACTTGGATTGAGTATCTTCTTACTAGATCTCAACAAACACCATCACTTGAACAACATCAAAACCCTCAATCAACAAACCCATCTTCAACTTCACCACCTACAAGCTCCACATCTCCAAACCCAACAACATCCATGCAACCAAATGATTACCTCCACTAAACCATTAAGCATTTTACATGCTTATGTTTTTCATTTTCAAATAAATCTATTCAACCATTTTGGGATTCAAGAAAGTTTGGTGACACTTCTTGTTGGCACAATAGGATATTCTACTTAGTATTAGAATTCCATCTTTATGGCTTTTGTAACAATGATTATGTGGTTGACATAATCATCTTGAATTAATGAATGCTTTTATATGTGTTTAAAATTCGTCTTTGCCATGCTTACTAATAGTTGATTATTATGCTATATGTATTTGCTTGTGCCTCTAATATTTTTCTTGCAAGAATTCCATATCTCGAACCCTTGGTGCCCTCAAACGAGGGGGAGCATACATCAAGGGGGAGCCTTTACCTTATAGGCTTAAACCTTTTTGATTCTACAAAAAGGGGGAGAAGTGAATATAAACTCACTAAATACTTGTCTAAAAATTAATTTTTGGATTTAATGAGTTTAGGTTTTGTAATCATCAAAAAGGGGGAGATTGTTGATATAAATAAATGACTAAAAACGTTATTCATATCTTTCGATATCTCTATGTTTTGATAATCACAAAACGTAAACTCATCAAACCAAAGGTTATGACGTAAACAAGTATTTAGTAGTAAATACTCACTTTCACCATTTAATCACTTAAGGTATGAATAAACAAAGTGATTAGTGCATTATAAGATCAAAGGAAATCTTGTCTTAAGACATAACATTTTATAAAATGATTTTAACATTTTATATATATTTGTAAATCATTTTTGGTAAAGCTTTATTAAACCACAAAAATATGATTTCAAATTTCCAACCAAAAAGGGCAAATTTTATCCAGAGAATCTTTTCAAACGTTCAGGAGGGCGGCCCCCTTAATTTTACTAGGCGGCCCCCTTAATCATTAAGGGGACCGGCCTACAATTAAGGGGACCGGCCACGCTCCCGAACAGTAAAATCTGGCCCTTTAAATACTGGATCATTTTGCACATTTTCCTCACCTTTTTGCACCAGAAACTTTCAGATCTAAACATCCACTTCCTTTCTCTAAATAATCCTTTGATCTTATATACTTTGATCTTTGTTTCAAAGTGATTCAAGCCTCAACATTCAAAGTGCAAAGAGAAGAATACTTCTATTAGAAGTATTACAACTTAGTATCATCTTGCTATCTAAGTTGCTTGTTTATATTTTCTTGTAAATCTTTCATTCATTGGTGAATAAGGTGTATGTATTAGTTAGCTAGATTTAGTTGAAGAATCTAGAATTGGTGTAAGAGTAAAGTGGAACTTGAAGTGGAGAAGAAGGGTTAGATAGTATTGGTGATAGGAGATTGTAGAGATAAGAACTTGTTGTGAAGATATTGAGGGTTACAAGTGAAGAAGACTTGAAGACATTAGTAGATTGAAGTTGTGAAGACTTTAGTAGCTTGAAGGTGTGAAGACATTAGTGGCTTGAAGGTGTCAAGACATTAGTGGCTTAAAGGTGTGAAGACATTGGTGGCTTGAAGGTGTCAAGACATTAGTGCCTTGAAGGTGTGAAGATACTTGTGGTGTGAAGTAGTATAGAAGTAGTGCAAAGGTGTGAAGAAGAAGTGGTGTGATATTTGGTGTGAGATTGGTCCTAGCTACGATTAGAACTCGACATCTTGCTTTGTGTCGTTAATTGGTGTAAGCTTTTGGTGTGTACGGTTTTCTCCGCCATAAGGGAGATTATTGACTTAGTGAAGAAAACTCTCGAGTTCGGTGCTCGGGGAGTGGAGTAGGGCAAGGAAGGTGTCCTTGTAGCCGAACCACTATAAATCCTTTGTCTCTCGGTTTGATCTTTCCATCTCTCACTCTTTACTTGCTTACTTACTAGCCTTTCATATATTGCTAATATTGTGTGTTGTGCATATATTGATTTCACATAAAGATCAAACTAGGTTCCATTTAAAACATTAATTATACTTTATTAAAATATAAGTATAAACAATTACTAAGACACACACACATATATATATATATATATTAGTACAAACTTGTAATTAAGTGAGATATATGAAATTATAATTTCTATTCAACAATTTAAACAAGTAGTGTGTATATATGATATATGTGAATTAGGTTTGTATCTATACTTTAGCTTCAAAGGTTTTATAATTAACATCAATTCTTTGAAAAGCAAATTCTTATTAAACGAAAAAGACGCAAAACTATTCAACCCCCCCTTCTAGTTTTCCACAATTGGTATCAAGAGCCACGTCTAGCAAGATTTTTAAAATAGATTGTATTTTAAAACTTGTAACGATCTATGGAATTTGAAAAATATTTAGAAGGGGAATTTATGCAACAACCACCATTATTTGAAAATGATCATTTTCTTAAATGGAAAAAACAAATTTGAAAATTATGTGAAATCAATAGATCTTGATCTTTGGCATATCATTTCAATTGGTGATCTTAAATCAACCAAAATAGATTTTGAAAATCAAAATAATAATTCTCAAACTAAAATTGATAAAAACACTAAAGCCAAATTACTTATTTTCAAAACTCTACCAAAAGTTAAATACGAAAGACTATTTCATTGTAAAACGGCAAATGATATTTGGAAATGTCTTTTAAAGATTCACCAAGAAGAATGTAAAACCAAAGATGATAAACTTGATATTGCACAAGAAATAGTTAATCTAGAAAATTTAGTAAATAAATATTTAGTTGAAATAAACACATGTACTACTAGTTCAAATGTGATCATTGAAGGTATCTACAACGAAGAATGCATGAACCAAATCGTTCCACTAATATAAAAGTAATTACAACAAATAATCGTTCCACTAAAGACCAAAGACAAGCACGGAGGTCATATACTAGCACCTCACAAATAGTGTTTAGATACTCACATCTCTCGGGTGTAATAAAGTATATATCATAATATGGAAATGGAAAACATCTCTCACTACCTGTCATAACAAAATAGATTACCATAGGCTTGGGAAAGGATCAAACCTCCACCACATGGCGTAAGCACCTAGGATAAACTATCAAAGAGGTCTTTTAAAGGGTTATAAAGTTAGGTGTAGGGATATGGAATACACGGTTTTGTTGGATAAAGGCAATCTTTACTGGTGGCGAGTTAATAATCTTGGTTAATTACATGTACAATAAGGCGTTGCTAAGACTAGACTCGACTTAAGCTAATAAATCAAAAATAACAAAAACATAAAATAAACATATAATGAAACGGGATGGTAGTCCGCATGTTTTTTTTCTTTTCTTTTTCTATTTTTTTTTTTTGCATACACTCTTACCCTACCATCCAAAATAATAAATCATAGGGAATGAACATTCCTCTTACACTTGAATTTTTACATACTTTACAATAAACTAATCTAATGACTCGAATTAAGATAATCAAAACACTTGGAGTACTTTTAAGATAAACGCACATATGGGGGTAATATAAGATGTTCTTCCCCATTACTCCATAACATTAGTACTTTACCCATGAGTCTCAATCGTCCCAAAACAATATGTACAAGGATATGACTCGACTTAGCAACCATGTAATCAATTGGATAATCAACTAAGGGTTTAAACATATAACAATAATGCACTAAAGATGAGTGCATACACGGAAGGCTAAGGCGATTTGGTTGTACATTTAAGTGGGTTGTAACAAATTCTTCCTTTAAGTAAGATGCTTAAAGTTAGAAACGAAAAGATAGGCTCGGAGGGGTGTACTAGGGGTTTCTTGTACTAAAAATGAGTACAACGCTAAGGTGTGGGGAAAATTAATTGACTTTACTAGCCAAGTAATATGACTTAAATGGTCAAGTAATTATGATGCGGGTTTAACACAAGGGTGATCCTAATGCCTCTTATCATGTAGTAAATCCTACTACATGAATGTAGTCTCACTAGCGGTCTCGGGATGCATCACTAACGCAAGTTCTAGAATCTAAATGCTACTGGTACACTCATAAGCACTAATAGTAAATGCTTTTCCTATCAAACCTAAAGGCGAACCTCACATATTTGGGTGGAAATTTTTTTTGAATAGTACGGTTTTGTGCTAGTCATACAATCTCCTATCCATGAGACGCTTGCTAAGGCTAAAGTTTCACTCCTAGATGTTGTAAAAAAATTTAAATTTGGCGCTAAAATTACACTAACAAGTATTTCTCATAGTTTTATTACACACCTACCATCAAACAAACAAACTCTAGTGCAAGTGTATCCTATAAGGTATCATCATTTACCCCCCTTACACTTAGGATGAACATTGTCCCCAATGTTCAATTAAAGAATGTAAAAGTGAAATAGGTAAAAGAATGAAATCAAATACTCCCCTGATTCGTTCGGTGTGGATAGTGCGGTAACAAGGTTAGATCTTCCTCCAAGAAAATGAACAATCAAAGTTTCCCTTCCAAAAATATAAATCATCTTCTTGTCATATATAACCTGTTAAACCTGAGAAAACAGACAAGGCAACCTCGCGTAAAATCGGCGGCAATCTATCTATACTAATAAATCCTAGAAAAGTAGCATATATATCTTAAATTGCTTTCTAGGAATTAAAGGGATATAATGCTTGTGGAATGAATGTTTGCAGATTTCTTGGAGTTTATAAAACTAAAGAATTAACAAAAACTTTAAGACTCCGTTAGAAAAACAAAACTAGCAAAATTTCCAGAATTTTACACATGACGCCGTCAAGAGTAAACTCATGACGCCGTCAGAAGTGGCCTGCAGAATCTTTACGCTAAGTTTCCGGAAAATTTCTGGAAAAGCTTATGTCCTACTTCCTGGAAAATCCTGCAAAACATCATTATGACTCGATACAAACATTCGACTCAAACAATTACTAATATACATGTTCATTTAATATTGTTGTGGATCATGCTCAATTTCGTTCTTATAAACAAATTTGGTTCTCCCCTTACACTTAACTTTTGCAAAATACCTTTATATGTAATTAAGACGAAGTTTGATTCGCCTCAAACTAGTCAGACGATTATTGGTCAACCACTTGTGAATGGTCAAGTATAATAGTCAAACTAATCAAAGGCAAATGCTTCCGTGGAATACAGTGTTTCCCCGGGTCGTAATGTCCCAACGAGGTTGTGATGGTATTAAAAACGAATCTTTGATCAGTGAATGTGAACAGGAAAGGTATGAAAGTGTGTGTGTGTGTTTAACTAGGGTTTTATAACTTAAATAAACTATATTAACTATTACGTGAAACCTAGATATCTAAAACGTACACCAAATTAAAATCAGACGCGACTGCGTACTGAGAAAAAGGTGAGTTTTAAGAAAAATAAACTACAGGGGTTAAAAATGAAAATCCTATAAACATAAACTTAAAATAAAATTAAATTAAAAAGAAAACTATTTTTTTTGATTATTTTATTATTTTTTATTAATTATTTAATTAAAAACTTATTTAACTATTTAATTAAAACTAATTTAAAATCAAACTAAAAATAACAAATACTACAAATTAAACTAAATTTTTTTAAAAATAATTTCTAAACTTAAATATGAACTTGAAGAAAGTATAAAAAATAAAAATAAATCTTTTTGTCTTTTTATGGATTTTCTATTAATTAAAAACTATTTATATTAATTAAACTAATTAAACTATTTTAAATTACAAATAATACTAAATTGACTTAGAAAATTATGAAAAAATTTATAAAACTATTTTATGACTTATAAAAGCTATAAAAAATATAAAAACTAGGTGTTGCTATATAAAAAGTAATTATGCTATTTAAAACTTATTTATTAATTAATTACTAATAAAACTATATTTAAATCTAATAAATATCAAATGACAATATAAAAATCTGAGAAAATTATTAAAAATACTTTAATATAATAGGAAATTAATAAAAATATAAAAACACAACTTACTTAACAAAAATCTAAAAATGAAAATTAAAATTAAATTAAATTAAATAGAAACTATCACTTATTTTTATGTTTGTTTTTCTGGATTTTTCTTTTATAAAACTAAATTATACCTAAATATAACTAACTTTTGTAAAAACAAATATTTTATAGCTTATTTTTAAGCACTGTGGAAAGCAATAAGCTCCACAGTTGACCAAGTTTGACCAAATAAGCTAATAAGCTCAAATGAGCTGGTGAGGGACCCACAATGGTAAAAGCAGATCTAAATAAGTTTAGGTAACTTGTTTAAGCCATAAATTGCTAGTGAGGTCCACTAGATAAGCCAATAAGATCAAAATAAGCACTTGGCTTTTTGGAATCTGAGACAGATTAGGGACAAGGTTCAAGGCTTAATCCAGGTGGGGTCCACTGGGTGCTAGGTCAAACTAAGGGTCAACAAATGTTCCTTGGTAGGAGGGGGGTTGGGAGAACCTAATTTGGAGGTGTGGGGCCCACTGTGGTGGTCACAAAACCACCACAAAGTGGGTGGTGTGGGTGAGTAACTGGTGCAGGGCACAAGGTCTTCCCTGCAGGTGTCTTTGAGGGTGTGTGAGGCCCAGTACAAAAATCCTAAAAATATAAAAATTGTGGGATCTTAAAGACAAGGTGGTATAGTATTACTACAATAAATTTCAAGTCCTGGATCCCTTTCCTAAATTCTAAACAAATCCTTGAAGATTTGAGAAAATCTGAGAATGGAGATTTGACTTTTTCTATTGAACTCACAATTTGACTTTTGTGAACTTTGGTGCTAGTTTTCTGATTAATTAAGCTATCTTAAGATATAATAGAACTAACTAAGGCTAACTTACCTACTTATGAAGAGATTTGAAAGGGTTTGGGGTCACAAATCTTTGACAGTTGACTGTGAAGGGATTTAGGATGTGATTTTGACTTTTAAGTAAAGACCTATGGTTTTTATTGTCTAAATGAGATATAACAACCTAAGGTAATACTAATGAACTGTAAACAAGAGCCAATTCCCACTGACACTCAATGTAAGACCTTAAACCAAACACCCTTTTATTGACTGTTATGATGAGATTTCCAAAGGTTAGGTAATATGTAGACTCTAAAACTGAAGCTTGACTACTTATTATGATTAAAGATCACTAAATAAACATAGAAATCCAATTATAACAGCTAATAAGTAATTATATAGTAAAAGGAAAAATATTGAAATTGAGACTTACAAATTAGTTCAAGCTGAAAATCTAAGAACCAGGAAACAAGATCACTTCCTACTGACTTCCACAAGTCTACTAACCCAGAAGCAATCCAAATCACACCCTGCTCAACCCTTCTTCCTCTCTTCCCTCTAATTTTTTATTTTCTTTATATTTTCTTAATTATTTTTGGTATTTTTTCTATTTAACTGAATATTACTAATTTATAGTTTCTGAAAGATCAATAAGCTTTGTCAAGGCTTATATAAGCTAAGAGAACCAACAAACAACAACAATGAACAACATTCAAACTTTTTGAGACTTTTGAAATTCAAAGAAAATACATAAACTGAGATAGCAACTGAAATTGGAAATTGATTGTGGAAAAAGAGTTACAATACACTGATACAACTTTAATGATTACTCAAAAGCTTAAGATTACACTAAGAATGTTGAATTATACTAATCGACACTAAATTACACTACACTAGTCTAATACTTCTTTCATTCTGCTTCTTTTCCCTTTTGTAGACACCTTCTGAGTTTGTGGGACCCACCTTGACCTTTCCCACCAATTCCTAGCCATTGATTGTGTCTGAATCATCTCAACCGTTTAAATGTGAAACTTGGCGCCAAAGTCTTGGGGGGATACTGTGTATTGCGTGGTGAGCTTTTCAAGGCTTTGGAGGGTTGTGTGAGGTGGAGAAATTGCGTGGAGAGGTAGAGGGGTGAGGTGGAGATGAAACTGTGGGCTGGTATGGTGGTATGGAGGTCTGTGTGGTGGTGGTGGTATTGGGAGGGAAAAGGTGGAAGGGGTGGTTTGGTTTTGTTGACCGGTGTTGATATAAATAAATGACTAAAAACGTTATTCATATCTTTCGATATCTCTATGTTTTGATAATCACAAAACGTAAACTCATCAAACCAAAGGTTATGACGTAAACAAGTATTTAGTAGTAAATACCCACTTTCACCATTTAATCACTTAAGGTATGAATAAACAAAGTGATTAGTGCATTATAAGATCAAAGGAAATCTTGTCTTAAGACATAACATTTTATAAAATGATTTTAACATTTTATATATATTTGTAAATCATTTTTGGTAAAGCTTTATTAAACCACAAAAATATGATTTCAAATTTCCAACCAAAAAGGGCAAATTTTATCCAGAGAATCTTTTCAAACGTTCAGGAGGGCGGCCCCCTTAATTTTACTAGGCGGCCCCCTTAATCATTAAGGGGACCGGCCTACAATTAAGGGGACCGGCCACGCTCCCGAACAGTAAAATCTGGCCCTTTAAATACTGGATCATTTTGCACATTTTCCTCACCTTTTTGCACCAGAAACTTTCAGATCTAAACATCCACTTCCTTTCTCTAAATAATCCTTTGATCTTATATACTTTGATCTTTGTTTCAAAGTGATTCAAGCCTCAACATTCAAAGTGCAAAGAGAAGAATACTTCTATTAGAAGTATTACAACTTAGTATCATCTTGCTATCTAAGTTGCTTGTTTATATTTTCTTGTAAATCTTTCATTCATTGGTGAATAAGGTGTATGTATTAGTTAGCTAGATTTAGTTGAAGAATCTAGAATTGGTGTAAGAGTAAAGTGGAACTTGAAGTGGAGAAGAAGGGTTAGATAGTATTGGTGATAGGAGATTGTAGAGATAAGAACTTGTTGTGAAGATATTGAGGGTTACAAGTGAAGAAGACTTGAAGACATTAGTAGATTGAAGTTGTGAAGACTTTAGTAGCTTGAAGGTGTGAAGACATTAGTGGCTTGAAGGTGTCAAGACATTAGTGGCTTAAAGGTGTGAAGACATTGGTGGCTTGAAGGTGTCAAGACATTAGTGCCTTGAAGGTGTGAAGATACTTGTGGTGTGAAGTAGTATAGAAGTAGTGCAAAGGTGTGAAGAAGAAGTGGTGTGATATTTGGTGTGAGATTGGTCCTAGCTACGATTAGAACTCGACATCTTGCTTTGTGTCGTTAATTGGTGTAAGCTTTTGGTGTGTACGGTTTTCTCCGCCATAAGGGAGATTATTGACTTAGTGAAGAAAACTCTCGAGTTCGGTGCTCGGGGAGTGGAGTAGGGCAAGGAAGGTGTCCTTGTAGCCGAACCACTATAAATCCTTTGTCTCTCGGTTTGATCTTTCCATCTCTCACTCTTTACTTGCTTACTTACTAGCCTTTCATATATTGCTAATATTGTGTGTTGTGCATATATTGATTTCACATAAAGATCAAACTAGGTTCCATTTAAAACATTAATTATACTTTATTAAAATATAAGTATAAACAATTACTAAGACATATATATATATATATATATATATATATATATATATATATATATATATATATATATATATATATATATATATATATATATATATATATATATATATATATTAGTACAAACTTGTAATTAAGTGAGATATATGAAATTATAATTTCTATTCAACAATTTAAACAAGTAGTGTGTATATATGATATATGTGAATTAGGTTTGTATCTATACTTTAGCTTCAAAGGTTTTATAATTAACATCAATTCTTTGAAAAGCAAATTCTTATTAAACGAAAAAGACTTAAAACTATTCAACCCCCCCTTCTAGTTTTCCACAACCGGGTTTGACCCTGGAGTGGACTGGGCTAGGGATTGGGATGGTGGACTGGATTAGGATAGTGGGTAGTTTGGTTGTTTGGTTTATTTATAATAAAGGATCCGTTTGTTTTTTAGGTATTAAATCACAAGGACCAAAAATGTAATTAAGTGAAAGTTGGGGGTCTGAAATGGCAGGTTTCCTAAGATACTACAAGGACTAAACTTGCCATATGTGATAAACCAAAGAACCTTTACATGAAATTTTCCATTTTAATACCCCGAGGACCAAAATTGATAATTCACCAAACTTCAGGGACTAACTTGTAATTTTCTGATAATTGAAGGGCCAAACCTGTAAATATCCAACAATTAACACAAAGGACCAATTATGCCATTATAGAATAGTACAAGGGTTATATTTGATATTTTTCCATTTTAAATAACCCAGGGACTGATTTTGACACTTTTCAAAGTTGAGGGACCAGAGTTGTAAATTTATGATTTTAACTTCAAAGGACTTTTCCTAACAACTTATGAATCCCAAGGACCTAAAATGATATTTGTACAAGTTTTTAGTAACCAGGGACTAGTTTTGCCAATTTATGAAACTTGAGGGACTGAAACTGCCAATTATGCAAACTTTGTACGTTTTTCATCTGTTTTTGCATATTTTGCATTTGAAACATATAAAACACACATTTAAGATATTTTAAGTATTTTGATACATATTTGAGTGTTTTTGTATGTTTTGGCAGCTCAGATTAGTATAAAATGATGAGTATTTAGACACTCATCAAAGTTAAAAACAAAATAAAGCATTTTCAGAATTTACTTTGAAACATGAACCACAAACAATAAAAATAAAGCATGCATACGGAAACAAATAAAATCAAATAAACAAACAAACAAATAAAGTTTGGGTTGCCTCCCAATAAGCGCTTGTTTTTGTTCGAGTCACGAGCCTGACTCTACCCTTATTTAACGGAAATAGGGGAGGTTTTCCCTACACTTAGGATTAAGTGCGGGTGGAAGTAGCGATACACACCCTTAGGGTGGAAATATGCAGCGTGAGGAAAGTGTGGTGGATGAATTATATGCTCAAAGGGGTGTGCTCCTATCATCATAACCTTACCAAATTCAATCGGGTTAATGGGTGGATTAAGATTTTCTCCTAGAAAGGGATCATTTTCTATCAACTTCAAGAGACTACTAGTTGGGGATCCATCTTGACCTAATAAACCCGGTTTAAACCCATAATGTTTCTTGTGATCAATCATAAATGGGTGATGTAAGCATGTAAGGTCGTTTTCCACTCCTATATTGGCTTCCTCTCTACAAGGCTTAGAGTCCACTACCCTTATCCTAAGACTACCCGGACTACATGGGTTGATGGGTGGGTCGGCTCCTCTTTTGTCTCCTAGATGTATATCTAAGGATGGAAAGTTGTGTGAAGATTGAGGTTCCGGTTCATCAACACTAGGTAATTCCCTAGAACTAAGAGTAAGGTTATCACTACAAGTATTCAAACCTATATCCTATAGTGGTGTTTGTTACAAGGGTTCTACCTCTATTGGGGCTCCTATAGTCTCTTCTACTTCTTCCGGGTAAGTTACGGGTGGTGTGTATTCCTCAAGTGATGGTAGGAGTTGTGGGGTACTTTGTAGGTTTGTGTTATTCACCTCATCCTTCCTTTTCTCAACATCACCTATATCCTTATCACGTGTTTTAGTAGAATCTAGCCTAAACATGTTCCTAAGTATCTCAAATCCTTCTCTAGCCATTTCAAGTTCTAAGTCTGATTCATAAGAACCTTCCTCAATAACTTGATTACAATGTTCAATTTGCCTAAAGGATTCATCTTTTTGCTCAATATGATCATGTTCGGCTAAATCCTCCTTAATTGTTTCCTCAAGTTGCGATGTATACAAACCCATCAATTCATTGAACTCATGGTTCATGGTTAGGAGGCTTTCCTCAAAATTTTTCCAAAGGGTCTTACTAAAAGGAATTGATCCTAACAATGATTGTTTAATATAGGCCACACATGCGCATAACTCATCAAACCTATCAAACTTTACACCCATCTCCTCTTGTATATAGCTATGATCACTTAAAAATTCATTGGAACAACAGGAAGCAAATCTATTCGAGTAAACTAATTGTTCCTCTATTGTTAATGATATAAATAGAATCTCATCCGCCATGAAGACAAATGAAAATGGTTTTACAAACAAATGGCACAAAGAAAAAGATAGACTAAAGGAATCCTATAAAAATAAAAATCTCACTAGAAAGGATTCTAGTAAGTAGACCTAATAAAAAGAAATCCTAACCTAGATAATAACTATTCCCCGGGCTGCGGCGCCAAAAACTTGATGCGTGGGAATTGCACCAGGCTTTATCTCTCGAGGGATCTCGAGAAGCTTACAACCCCCACCAGGCAGTGTACCTGATCGTTGTAGTATAGTATAGTGGCAAGTACCGGGGGACTGATCGTTCAACTCAGGAATAGTGTCGCTAGGATTAGAAAGCCTAAAAACTAGGTCTAGAGGTGATGGATGATTCTTTTTGTATTTTTATATTTTTATAAAAGCAATTAAAATCTCGGGTTTTTGGAAGAGTGGGCGGAATTAGTTGCTAATCAACTAACCCAATAACTAAGATGCAATCAAAATAAAATAACAAAAATGAAAATAAAACTAATTAAACTAGTGGTGTGAATAATAATGGGGAAAATTGTGTTTACTTAGATTTCATTACTCCCTAGATATATTTTACAGGTTGATAGTTTGTTACAATTGCGTGGATGACGGGTTATATTCCTTAATACCATTCGTGGGGTGGCGTACGTACTTCCCCAACTCTATAAGCTCCTACTTCACTCCTATGTCGAGCCTGCAAGAAGCTCCTAACATGGGATCATTAGAATTCGCTCATGCATTAAATACAACCATAAAAACCTAGTACGCACTGGTTCATGTTTCTTAAGACGTTCAAGCATGTTACCCTATGGAAGTCTGCCAGTTTTCTAAAGCCTAAAATCGAAATCATTCATCCGTAACAACTATAAACAAGCAATCAACCCATAATCAACATCTAGGTTTCATTACATCTAAGCAAACACACAAGAGATCTAGCCTAGCATGTTAAAATGAAGAAAATCGTAAGATATATTCAAACAACACATAGACATATTGAATGAATTGAAAGGATACTTATCTTAATTGAACATGAAAGGTTTCAAAGGGTAAAAACCCTTGAAAGAATAGTAAAAATCGTGCTAGGGTTTCTCCAAGTTATCCCTCTAATTGTCCTCTCTCTAATGAATGAAAATTAGAAAACTATATATAGATTTTCCATCGTGACGGCGTCAAGAAGAAATGTCTGACGCCGTCAACTCGCCGCCCATAGTAATATCGGATTGCCTAGATCCAGATCTGACGCCGTCATGTGCAAAATTACTCTGGGCCGTCACATGCAATGGGACCATGACGGCCTATGGTGACGTCGTCATGCCCTTAGTGTAAAAACTCTTTGGATCGTCACGGACTCTATCCACTTCACCTCTTGTTTTACTCTTGACGCCGTCGTGTAGAACCTTGTGACGCCGTCAAGTACTGTTCCCAGCAAGGAAAATTAAGACTTTGCCATTTTCTTCACTTTTATGCTCCAAAAACGTCCAAAATGCTTCCTTTTCCAGAATTCACTCCAAAAGTACCTAAAATCACAAAAGGAACGATTTAGGGCAATATTTGATCAAATAAATTCAATTCCGGGCTTAAATGACCCCCTAAAAACGGATCATTTTTCGCCTCATCACATATAGAGTTAAGCATGTAAAGGCATACAATGAAATCACATAGGAGCAAATAAACATCTAGAAACAACATATATGTGATATGCCATAAATCTAGGAATGAAAGCATCTAATGAGAAGCAAAGTTCATAAAAGTAAGCTTAGCATTAGGTACACTTAGGAATAGAAATTTAATCAAGTTGGAGAATGAGTATGAGACTATTACTAGTGGTGCTCAATTAAGGCTAAACACGACCATTTTTACGGGTTACACACACCCAAATTCTCACATAGAAGCAATTCAACCGTTAGGTTAAATTGAGTTTCTAGACAATAGGTTCTCCAGTATTCATTCTCTTTTTAGAAGAAATTAAATTCCTAAATTTACCTATCGAAGAGTACCAAATATGAAGTTTGCTTGGTTCACTAATGCTTGGCTTAATGTGACTCAAACATCATGTTTTTATGAAGGTAAATCTAGATGATATATTTTATTCACGATCCAAATAGAGACGTGTTGAAAGAGTAAACAAAAATGTTTTAATCTTTAGTTCATGAATTACCGGTTGTTTGGTTTTGATGGAATATTACTTGATTTAATGAATGTGCTTGATTTAAGAATGCTCCTTAGCATATCTTGTAAAATGAATCTCATTAAGATTATTTATCTTAAATGAGATTGTGATTCTCAAATGATATCAAAACTAGACATTTATATATTCTTAAGCAAATATTATTTTCTATGATTTTTGCCAATGTTATATAACATAATTTAATTAGTGTTTGAAACAAAATGAATTTTACTTGTTTATGCATTGAGACAAGTTATTTTTCAATTCTAATAACTTACATTATTTCAAAAAGGAATGTGTAGTGCATTATCTTGTAACACAACCATTCATGCTACAAAGAAAATGAAATATATATAATATATAGTGTGTATTATTCTTAAATATGTATTTTAGCTTGGAGTGATGATTTTAAGTAGTGTGAGCAAAGTTTACATATGTTGTTAGTTTGGTCATGTTTGATTTTTCGGATATGACACATTTATCCATTGCATTGCAATGTAAATTGCTTGAATATTTTGGATGAAACATCCAAGTCGTCAATCCTACTTCATTGTATATTTTATGAATGTGTTTAAAATGTTATTCTAATATTTGGAACACAATTATTGGACAAGTAGATTCAATATGACATTATCAACACAAGTGTGAGTTATGATCCAATGCATACTCTTTTCATCTACAAAGGATGTAACTATTTTCATATCAATCTAGTGTGATTGAGTATTTAGATTCAAGACTACATCTTTTGTTGTAATTTGATATAATCTTGAAGCTAAACAAATAGCAATCCAACTTCTTGTCCACACTAAAAAATGTGTCAATTAGATTTGATAAATATATCAACCATAATTTGAATAATGAATTGCTATAATATCAAGATCTTTCTTGACCCTCACGAACACTCATTTGAAATAAATAAACATTTTGATAGTGTGTTCCATTAATCCTAAGATTATTTATTAGTGAATGACTGAAAGTAGACTCAATTACCTTTAAAACGCCGGGTGGCACGACTTCTACGGAGTTACGGTTAATTTTATATGATTTTTCAAAGTTTCTGAAAAACTGTTGAACAGATAGGCGGACCCCTTAAATTTAAGGGGGTCGCCCAGTATTTAAGGGGGCCGCCCAGATAATTAAAGGGGCCGCCCATCTGATACTCAAAAATGAATATTTTGTTAAAAATTATTTTCTAACTTTGCGGAAATGTGTGAATCAATTTTTAAAACCATTTGTTTTGAAAATTAGAGTGACGTAGCTCTTGATACCAATTGTGAAAAACTAGAAAGGGGTTGAATAGTTTTCCCCTCTTTTTAATTTTATAAAAACTTGGTTTCGAAATGTTGATTAGAATTTATTCAATTGTTTGTTTGAAAAACCTTTAATTAGAGTTTAGTATGAAAACAACATATAATCAATATGATCAATTATATATGTGTGCTTTGGTCGATCTTTATGTGAATACGTTTTCCTTTTAAATCTTAAAACGTTTTGTATCAAATTATCTATCAAGTTAAACTTAATATGAGAAGTGTGAATAATAATCTATTTGACCATATCATATAATTATACACACAATCACAATATTAACTTCTATGTATAACACAATCAATCATCACAACTATATAAGCAACAACTAAGACATATAGGCAAGCATAGATGTAAAGCGAGAAATGCAAGAATAAATGAAAAGAGATAAGAGAAAGGAAATGCAGACTGGACACGAAGATTTATAGTGGTTCGGCTACAAGGACACCTTCCTTGCCCTACTCCACTCCCCGAGTCACCTACTCGAGAGTTTTCTTCACTACTCAACAAGCTCCCTTTTGGCGGAGAAAACCGTACACAACTTTTGCTTATACCAATTTACGACACTAAGCTAAATGTCGAGTTCTAATAGTAGCTAGAACCAATCTCACGACACGACTTTGATCACTACACAATTTCTACACGACTTCATGACTTCTTCACGACTTCTTCACTACTTCACAACTTCTTCTAAACTCTACTACTTATACACACACCTACATCTTCACATCTACATGACTTCTCCACACTACTACTTCTTCCCACTACTTCTTACTCACTCATTGACTCACTACTAAGTAAGATCATCTAGATCTACTTATTACATATACATACATAACTCACAACTTCACATCAACACTAACTAGACTCTAATACATCTTTGGCTTTATGATAGGGATGATTCTTCTCTTGCACTTTGAGTGATGAGGGATTGAATCACTTGAAACAAAAACTAATAAGCTTATGATCAAAGGATTTAGAAGTGTGTTTGGAAAGGATTGGGACTAAAAATTTTCGTGCAAAAAGTGTGTAAAAATAGCAGAAATGAACCAGTATTTATAGGCAAAAGTTTCTGACAATTCTGACAAAATAGAGCGTGTCGGCCCCTTTAATTATGTGTCGGCCCCCTTAAAATTAAGCGGGCCGCCCAGACGAAAACGGCAGTTTTTCTTGTCTTTTCTGAGGAAGGTTTATCTAGTGAAATTTTAACTGTTTTTGGCTAAAAATTTGAATTCATATATTTATTATTAATTAAACATTTTTCCTTTATATACCAAAAGTGCTTTTCAAAATATATAAAATATTTATATCATTTTATATAATTTGTAGTGTTTAAATAAAACTCCCTTTGATTATAATATGTATTAGACATTTGTTTATACATACCTTAAGTGATTGTTGAAGCATACTCGAGACGTTGAGATGTCGAGGCTTGTTGACGAATGAATGCATAGATGAATTGTGATCACAAGTAAATTAAGCAATTTATGTTATATGTTGTAACTTACATCTTTGTCATCATCAAAACATGAAGAGGATGTTGAGATTAAATATCGTAATATTCATGCCAACACTATTGAAGTGTCACGACTTAATTGATGAAGCAACGCATAATCAATGAAGAGCAATCAACAATAATCATAATCGAAGACATAACAAAAGATTGAATTAATAAAAAAAACCATTACAAGATGTTTATGGAGTGATTAAGACCCTCTAAGTTGCTGGAAAAACACCTACCCTAACCTTAGAATCGGACTTAAGGTTTGGGGCTTACAAATAATGAAGTTATGATGTTGTATTTATAGGCTATTTTTTGCCCGGCCCAATCTGACGGCGTCGGACCTAACACTTGGGCATCACGACCATTTTTTCACCAAATTGTAGATCTCTTCGTCCTCTTCGCGTGCTCTTTTGAATCACCTAAATCCGAGTTCGTATGCAAAAGATATGGTCAAAACAGTAACAGCTACCGCGCGCTCAAGTTATGACATTTAACACGTGATGGCCTGCCCCCATTAACACGTGACGGCGTCAGAAGTACACTAGATGGCCATCTGGTTTAAACTTTATGCCATCATGTGTTAATCAACTCTTGGCCGTCATATGTAATTAGCTCTTGACGGCCTTGGTGACGCCGTCATGTGTTAAATCCCAAAAACATTCTGGTGCGTCTCGTGTAAACTTCATATCCACCTTTTTATCAATGAGTGACGGCGTCATAAGCAAATCCGGATGCCGTCAGGTACTTGTTTTCAGCATGAATTGGAGACATTGTCGTTTTCTTCACTTTTTCACTCCAAAAACGTCCAAAATGCTTCCTTTTCCAGATTTCTTCTCAAAAGTACCTAAAATGACAAAAGGAACGATCTATGGCAATATTTGATCAAATAATCTCAACTTTGGGCTTAAATGACCCCCTAAAAGCGGTACACTTTTTGTCTCATCAGTTGAGTCCTAATCCTAGCTAGAACCAATCTATGCAGTACTACACACAATAGTAACCGCCACACACACCATAATTCGGACCAACACTAAGTCCGAATCAACACACAACACAAATCTGAGCTTACACACAAGTCGCATCTTACACAAGAATTGAGATACAAAGAATTTAGATTGAGGAGAGAAACGTAACAAAGGTTATGAGGTGAATGCCTATTCTTCAACACTTCATTTCTTGACGAATACGAGTGTTATTCTCTTGCACTTTGAGGTAGGATGGATGTGATCACTTGTAAACAACTTACAACACGTTAATATGAACAAAGAAGAGAATTTAGAATGATTTGGGAAGACAGAAAGTTTTAGTGCTCAAGAGGTGAATTTTTCTGTTGGAGTAGTACAGTATTTATAGGCATCAGGAGGAGCGTGGGACGGTCCCTTAAACGTTGGACGGTCCCATATATATAAGGGACCATCCACCTTTATAGGACCGTCCCATGAGACGCTCCTATTTTTGTCCTGATGTGGTGAAATGTTGATCTAGTGAAAATTTAACTGATTTGGGCAGGAAAAATAGCTGTTTGAGAATTTCAAATTTAATTTATTTTTCTTATTAAAACATTTATTTATAAATACAAAAATACTTTGTAAAAATTTTTGTCACATAAAAATGAGGGGTTTAAGGAAAAATGACTTCTTTGATCACTTAAATAAGTTGATAGATTGTTTGTTCATACCTTAAGTGATGTTGTAGTCAAAACGAACTTTCTCGATTAAAAACTTATTAAATGTAGTTTTACGTAACGTGTTTATATATTTTATGATTATCAAAACTTATAGAGATCATAAAATGTAAATGACATTTTTGACATTATTTGTATTAACAGTAGATAAATTCACATAAATTGGTAATAAATATTAGTTTGAACTTAAAAAAGTAAAATATAAGTTGACTATGGACTAGTATTCTAACATGTCTATGGTTGTTTTTCTCCATTGACCCACGTAATTCAAGTTTAATGTAATGTACATCGCGAGAGTAAAACCTTGTTAGATACAATGCGCTTAAATAATTTACAGTAGACAAGTGTGTATAAATAATGTTGTAAAATAATATATTTATTTACTTTTAACTTGAAAAAACTTTCTGAAAAAATTACAAATTTCTTTGATTATTATTTCAAATAAATTAAAAGAAAAAAGAGTATTTCATATTCTTAGCTGCAGTTTATCAAAAATATATCAATAAGTTTTTTTTTCTTTTTTTAATTGTATTCATGTGCTTTATTTGTGTATGATTTATTATTTCAAGTACGATAAGGGTTTAGAAGCCATATAAGTGGCTGAGACATATAAAGGTTTACATTTGCAACTAGGAAAAGGCCGGCGAAAACAAGTTCCCAACTATGACAAGAGGATCAACAACAGGTGGTTATGTGGTAAGTAGAGTTGACAACTCCTTCTCCTTTTCTTTACGTTTTTTATCAAGAATGTCATTGACTTCAACCTAATTATGTTTCAGCAGATCAAACAAGTTGTTGATATCTTTGGCAGTTAGGTCTTGGTTTTGTCTGATAGCAATAGTGAAACGTCTCCATTCAGGTTGAAGGTTTGTGAGAAACATGGTATTGTGTTCAATGTTTGATCGCCTGAGGTTGTGACGGTTCATTGATAAGTTTGTTGAGAATGTAAGCATCTTCAAGACTTCTTCTGGAAGTTGCTTGAAGGATTGGTAATTCCATAAAGCTAGAGTTTATTGGGTCTGAGTACCAACGTCTTCACCTTGCATAAGTCTCTCCAAGGCTTTCCAAAGATAATGTGAAGTAAGATTGCTATCAATGGTGATGAGGCGAAAAATGAACCACTTTTAGGGGGTCATTTAAGCTCGGAAATGAATTTATTTGCTCAAATATTGCCCTAAATAGTTCCTTTTGTGATTTTAGGTACTTTGGGAGTGAATTCTGGAAAAGGAAGCAATTCGGACGTTTTTGGAGCATAAAAGTGAAGAAAACGACAAAGACTTAATTTTTCATGCTAAGAACAGTACCTGACGGCGTCAAGAGGAAGATCATGACGGCGTCAAGAGTAAAATCCATGACGACCCAGTGCAAACCTGAAGGCGTCACAACAAGGGCGTCAAGACTAATTTTGGTGACGGCCTGCATAAAGAGTATACATGACGGCGTCAGATCCAGATCTAGGCAGTCCGAGAAACTATTTGGCGGCGAGATGACGGCGTCAGACTTTTGTTCTTGACGCCGTCACCTATCAAAATCTATATATAGTTTTCTATTTTTCATTCATTAGAAGAAGGAACTTGTGTGGAGAAAACTAGGGCCGAACTTTGTAAACCCTAGGTCATATTTTACAGTGTTTTCAAGGGTTTTCACCCCTTGAATCCTTTCATGTTCAATTAAGATAAGTCTTCTCTTATTTCATTCAATATGTCTATATGTTGTTTGAATATATCTTATGCTTGTCTTGATTTCAACATGCTAGGCTAGATCTATCTTGTGTTTGCTTAGATGTAATGAAACCTAGATGTTAATTATATGTTGATTACTTGTTTATGGTTGTAATGGATGAATGATTTCAATGTAAGGCTTAAGAAAACTGGCAGATCTCCATTGTGTAACATGCTTGAACGTCTTAGGAAACATGAACCGATGTGTACTAGGTTTTATTGGTTGTATTTAATGCATGAGTAAATTCTAGTGATCCCATGTTAGGAGCTTCTTAGCCGGCTCGACATAGGAGTGAAGTAGGTGCTCATAGGATTGGGGAAGTAAGTACGCCACCCCATGAATGGTATTAAGGAATACAATCCGTCATCCACGCAACTATAACAAGTAATTAACGTGTAAAAGATATCTAGGGAGTAGTGAAATCTAATTAAACACAATTCACCCACATATTGCTCACAACTCTAGTTTAATTTAGTTTATTTTCATTCTTAGTATTTTATTTTCATTGCATCTTTAGTATTGGGTTAGTTGACTAGCAACTAATTCCACCCAACTCCTTCAAACCCGAGAATTTTACTTGCTTTTATAAAAACTAAAAAATACAAAAAGAATCATCCCTTATCTCTAGACCTAGTCTTTATGTAACAATTCACATTTTTAGGTTAACTTTTATTCCCAAAAATTTCACTATTCATTTTTACTATTCATTTTCCAGAAATTTGATTTTTGTTTCATGGCCTCGAGTGATAAATCATTTCCATGGCAAATTAAAAGTTTGACACTCATCAGATCATTTTCACGAAAGTTATTAAGGAATTACACGTTTTAGGGTAAAACGTCATTAAAAAATTCTACGCACAACGAAACTCGACTGCGTTAATTTTCCCCGTATCAGAAAAATGTTTGATACACTCATGATTTATTTGTGAATTAATCATGACTGAGAAAAATATGACCAAATAAACCTCGGCCGTGAAAAACAGGAATTTTCGTTTTTAAGCATTTTTTACTCAGCCGTAACCTTAGCCTATACCTGCATCGCGTTTCTAAGACGATTTGAGTTTTCACATTTTTGGAAAAAGTCAACATATTTTTCCCTCCTCCTTTGACCAAAAATCATTCCTTGATTTTTAGGCTTACGGTTTTATGTTTAAAAGACATTAAATACCAACCGACACTAGACTGAGCCCAGTCTAGACATTATAAGTCATTTTAAATCATTATTATCACATTAGAAAAGTAACATTTTACTTTTCTCAATTCTACACAATATTCGTACGTTTTACGTATTACGCGTTTTAGACCCGTGTTTCCAGTTTTAGCAGGGTTTTAGCACCCCAATGGAACCTACCACTCATTTTATATTTTATTATGGAGTATTTTGACAAGTTTAATCATTCTTCCAAGTTTCGTATTTTTACGATACCCGGTTTTACGTATTATGGCTTAATCGTTTACGGTTAGCATTTTACGGAGTCAAAACTATCAATATAAGATTGGATAATATCATCAAAAACCAACTCTTCCTCCCCAAGTTTTCCAAACCGCCATAGGGGGGGGAGTCATCACCATGTGGCTTGATCTCATGCTAAGTGCTCCTAGATCATTACATGTGTTCACCTTGCTCTCCAAGGTTTTACAAGTCAAGGTTTGTAACCTCCTCATTGGCATATAAATACCCCCCTCCTCCTCTTCTTGTACGCCACACATAACACACACAAACACCCTTGCTTTAGCTAGTTTACTTCCAATTTTATGCAAGAATCAAGTGCTACAACAACATATAAACTCTAGTTTGGTTTTGATTCATCCAACTACTTCCAAACCCTAGAAACTTTGGTGATTTCTCTTGAGTTTGAATCTACTCAAGTCACCTCAACTCTCATCATCTCTCTTTCAAGAATACAAGGGTAGAAAGATTGCATGAAGTGAAGTAGGGTGAAGCTAAAGTCTATCAAAGTCCTTACCTTACATGTTAACTTCCTTTCTTAATTGAAAGCCAAAAGTTGTAAGCAAAACCCTAACATACTTCTTGTTAAATATCATATTCATGTTATTTACATATCATTCATGCTATATTTTGTCTTGTGATCATGTCCATGATGTATAAAAATGAGTAAAACAAGTTATTGTAAATGATTGTTAAGTTAAGTTATTTAAACAAGTAAACTAGTGACTTTCTTGGTAAAATCTGATCAAAATGGTATAATTATGTTATTGGATCATTACATATTGTAGTATAAGACTTAACAAGGAAACCATAGCAATTTGAACCACCTAAAACGAGTATACGAGTCAAAAGTTATGACCATTTGAAGTTACCAAAAACTTTGCGGTAAACTGCCAAAATAGCTTCTGTGACAGAACATAAAACACGCAAAAAGAGGCCCTTCTGGTCCGTTTCATGAAAAAGTTAAAGCACGAAAGTTGTCCGGAATCACGTTTTCTTCAAAAACTCAGGGGCACGTCTCCAGAAAACCAATAACGAATGAGATTTTTCTCAGTTTATTAACAGCTATTTTACATATATAAGTCACTATATAATGGTTATAGTTTAAAAAGAACAAGAGGTCTTATGACCTAGATTCAAGACCACAACATTGGCTAGAGCCAAGGTTGAGTCTCAAGACCATGGAACAATGACCAAAGGTCATGGAAAGGCCATGACTAAATTACCATATAAACTTACTTAGGCGAAAACATGAGCTAAAGAGTTGGCGATAACTTGAACATACAATTTGGATCTACTTCATCTAAAAGAACCATGAGATATTACAAGAAATTGTCATACAAGTTATAAGAAACTTACCCTAATAACAATCTTCATGTAAAGATAAACTTTCCTAAGTTTATTCAAATATTGGACATGTAACTTTTCGGATCAAAACTTATATATATATATATATATATATATATATATATATATATATATATATATATATATATATATATATATATATATATATATATATATATATATATATATATATATATATATATATCAACTACTACAATAGTAGGGAGCCTCATGTGAGGAGTTCATTAAGTAAGCCATCGAGATGAGTTGTGGATTTACGAATTAAAGTGTCCTGGCTCCTCGAACGTTTATTACATGACTTCTGAATTATGTCGGCCCGAACGGTAGTAAGCGATATATAAACTATACATGTTTCATGAACTATTTCTTTTCAAAGACTTACACTACACTTTGTACCACATCATGGACTAAATGCAAGACATATATATAGGCAATTCTTCATATTCTTTACTCCTATCCTAAGTCGCAACATTCTATTATAGGTTGCTCGTAGAAACCTTCGCGATTCGACCATCACATTCACTACTTGCTATATAACTTAAGGTGAGTTCATAGCCCCACTTTCCATTACTTAATTGTTTTACAAACCCTTGGGGGGAATACATGCTATTATTTTTCTACTCGAACACAATGCTTTCTACTGTATGCTACCCGACTATGTTTTATTATCACTAAGTACCATCCTTGCCAAACCAAGATCCCTTATTATAAACCATTTAATCACTAGTAATAGTGAGCGTGAATATTGTGAATAGGCCTACTGGGATTGACGATTCCCATTTGTATTGACTAAGTTCAAATAAATGCATTAATATTTGAGACCTGGGTATGACGGCAAAATACCTACCGGGATAACTCCGCCGATTGATATTGGTACCCGTTAACGTTTTGGTGTCATAAGCTTAGTGAATTAATAACCGTTCCAGGCATATAACAACGTAGCCTAACTGTTTTGTTTTCCAACCATTGGTGTGAGCCTATAACTCACACTGCCAACATATTGTGTTCAAACATTAAACAAACTCTATGAATATCACTCAACCTTTGTGTTGACCTCTTAAGCATGTATTTCAGGTGCATGATGATCAAGGATGGCACGGAAGGGCACGGATATTCAAGAGGGCTATAAATTTTATTATCATTCAAAAACTCATTTAATGTAAATTGTAAACATGGAACCATCTGGGACCTCATTTTGTAATCTCTGATATTTATACAATTTGAATGATAAATCTTTTAAAACGACTCAATTATAGTTCGTTTTCTATCATTGTGACTATTGTGCCGTCGAGTAACACCCAGTTTGAATTCCGCTGCATCCTTGAATTGGGGGTGTTACAGATTGGTATCAGAGCCATGGTTATAGAGAAACGGGTCTAATTGGGACCTAAACTATAACCACACATACAAGCAAAAACATTTTTATAGCCTTCCGCTCTCCGTGTCTTCCATCCTCCAGACGATTATGGACTTATTAAGCATTTTATACTACACAAACATGTTAGCACATGGATATATGTACCCTTAACATAATTAAGCATTTCCTTGTAAGCTTTTTATACTACATGAACATATTAGTATATTGATATATAAACTCGATTTATTTTCGATCATTTATCTAAACAATGGACTAAACATATCTGTGTATGCCTATTCTAGGGCATTTCGACACAACCACATTCTCCCAATCATGTTCCTACTCCAACATTTTATGCCCAAGATATTGTAACGAATTAAAATGGTCTTTCCTATTTCCCGGACATTGTATGATACAATGGTCTTAATCATTTCTCAAATGTTTTGAGTCACACAATGGTCTAACCTACTTCCTAGACATTGTAAATTGCACAATGGTCTAATCTACTTCCGAGACATTGTGATTTGTGCAATGGTCTCTGGAATTACTCCACCACCTCATCAATATTAATTCATATGATATCAAAAACCCATCACAATCTATCGATTTTCAAATAGAATATGAGATTTCTAAAGGACAAACAAATCTATCATCTATAAAAGCTGGAGTTTCTCTACATTCATCAAAGTTTTCTTCTGAAACCTTCATTGTTAAAAGTTCGTGATCCTGGCCAAGTATGGACTGTTTTAGAATTACTTCAAACTTCCTTTCCACACGTATCTACCCGTACTATCCTCTATGCAATGGAATGTGAAAACATAGGTTACAAGTCTTGTATGGGCGGGACTTGCAACTGAATGGTTTGACATCGCCTTTGTTTAGTGGACAGTTTCTCAAAAGCAACGGACATATCACAAGTATACCTAATTTAGGTATTTGAAAATTTTATCGAACCTCGGCTAAATATAGACTAGTCACCTATATTTAACCTAGGGACAGTGGAACATAGTCTGACTAACTATGTTCGACTTAAAATTTTCAAATACTGAGAATAGTTGTACTAGGGTTATGTTTAGATTGATTTCCTGCTTGAACTCGATAAACCACCAGAATTCTTTAAAACGATCTAGAGACACGACAGTGTCTTACCACTCAGCAAGATCTTAACACCTTATTTGTACTACCTAATTTCATTCTTGAAAGTTTTCATTTATGAGATAATCTGAACTACTATCTTGGGATAGTTATCAATTCTTCTCTCTTATCCCTTAGAAGTACTATCATGTTTAGGTCCTAAGGATACCATTCCATCATAAACCTTTAAAATCTCTTAAGATTTTCAAAGCAAACTCAACATCTATACCTAAGAATATTAATGTTAAGCATACACTACACACTTTTGTTCATCAACATATCACATCATTATCTTCACAAAACGTTACAACCACAAGCTCATTAACAGATCTTGAGGAACTTTTAAAGCTCAAATCATCCTTAGCTACACCACAAGCACCCTCATCAGCTTTACAAGATTGAATATTCATCTTGTACTTTTGGAACACCAGTATCATCTCGTAATACACTACCTTGTAACTCACCGGCTAATTATGAATGTTGTGTTGGGAATTCTTAAGTAGGATGATTTATAATTATTTGAATGGATTGGGATGCCTTTTCATTTAAATAAAGAAATTGTAAATCACCGAACCATAAGTTTATATTCCCCTATTTACATTGTTTGGGATGCCTCTCTATGTAAATAAAGAATTATAGACAAGTGGGCTTATTTGTATCCGAAATAACATAAGTATGAAGTCAATAACACTAGGTACAATAACAGATTACCTACTAGGCTATGATTGCAACTACTATCCCAATTTCTGTTTAATATTCAACTACTATATCAATTTCTATTCAACTACTATATCAATTCCTATTAATATTCGACTGCTATATCAATTTCCTTTGATATGCGACTATTATATGAATCTCTATTAATCACTCTTACCCTACCTTTTCTACATAAAAGTAAGCCTCATCCTACGCCATACACTGAAATGACAAATCAAACTACATCACTGGAAATCCCAGACTCTAGTCCTCATAAGTAACCTCACATCTTCATCGACACTACTCCAACATATAACACACATAGAACTTCGGGACGAAGTTCCCCGTAAGGGGTAGAGACTGTAACAATTCACAATTTCAGGTTAACTTTTATTCCCGAAAATTTCACTATTCACTTTTTACTATTCATTTTCCCGAAATTTGATTTTTGTTTCATGGCCTCGAGTGATAAATCATTTTCATGGCAAATTAAAAGTTTGACACTCATCAGATCATTTTCGCGAAAGTTATTAAGGAATTGCACGTTTTAGGGTAAAACGTCATTCAAAAATTCTACGCACAACGAAACTCGACCGCGTTAATTTTCCCCGTATCAGAAAAATGTTTGATACACTCATGATTTATTTGAGAATTAATCATGACTGAGAAAAATATGACCAAATAAACCTCGGCCGTGAAAAACAGGAATTTTCGTTTTTAAGCATTTTTTACTCAGCCGTAACCTTAGGCTATACCTGTCACACCCCCAATTTACGCAGCGGAATGGAATACCTGGGGGTGACTGTCATAGCACCATACTTACAGTTATATTGAACGACCTAAAGTGTCGTTTAGAAAATACAGCGTTTGATCATTAAAACATTCAGAGTTTGCAAAACTTAGGTCCCAAAAGAGTTTGCCAATTTAGTTAGAATAAGTTCAACAAGATCAAACGTTTCATAAGTGCAGAAAATATAGTGAGACGCGTCGACTCCGCGACTCCATGAAGGTCCAAATGTATGCACATGAGCTACCTTAATAACCTGAGAAATACATTGCGAAAAACGGTCAACATAAAGTTGGTGAATAATCATAGATTTATAAGTAAAATCTAGTGTACAAATGCCATAAGTAATGCCAAGAAATAGGATGTCCGGAAAATATATACATTGGCTCTTAAGCTCATGACCCCGAAGCTAGACGATACTTGGCCCCAATGAGTGTTTACCAGACACTCTAATAATAAAGACACGAAATGCATTCGTCCCATTTGGAGCAACCCAAACACGAATGGAGGCGTCACCCTCGATAGATCTATCCACTCACTCCCGCTTAGTACCAGAAATTAACGGTCCATGATAATAAAAGGGGACTTTTCAAGACGTGGTAAATAAGACAACTTAAGCAATGTATGAAATTTTATACTTAGGCATGTACACAAAACAAGTAATGCAATGTATTCTCCCCCGTGGGATTTGAAATCAAAATATAGAATTAAAACGGGGCTATGAAACTCACCTGGAGTGATAGTACAAAGATGGTACAACGATGGTAAAGTAATCGGGACAACGAGGCGCGAACAATAGCCGCAACCTAAATGAATAATTGTGATCTAACTTAGATCAAGCCGTAATGAAATGAATGCACATGCACATGATACTCATACCACTCGTAATTTGAAAATACTAGTTATCGTCATGGTAAAATAGTTTCCATACTTAGGAAAAATAGGTCTATTTAGAGAAGTATATAACTTGTCATATTAACTCGTACGAAAAAGTTAGCGTTATAATCCTTGTATCAAAACCTTAGGATGACGTCGTCATGTCGTATAAATATTCCCTCGGGTCGTACGTATTCGTTTGTTAAGAAAATAGTCATTAGTAACGTTGCTAGAAAATATACCATTTAGTACGTACGTCATTATTTTTATTTGTGACTATATATATATATATATAGTTTTGACAATATTAAAACGGGTATAACTCGGTCGTTTTAGGTTCGTTTTCCTTGTTCTTTATGTCCACGGATTCGTTTTTGTATAAACTAGTATATTTTTGACAACTCGGCTCCTCTAGGTTACGTTTAATGCCTCAAATTACCCGTCGTATTCTGCCAATCAGCAAGCAGTTTTCTAAGAAATAGTTTTCGTCGTTAAATTTGCAAAAATCATATCTCCTTCGTTATAAACTCGTTTTAATCCGTTCTTTCGCCTAAAGTTTCGTTTTTGAATGTATTTTCTAAATCTTTGGTCAAAACTTAGCCATCATCTACTGATTTTCCCACGAAATTAAAATAGGGACAGTAGGTATATCAAAAGTTTCAAAAACCATTTTCAAGTCTCTAAACTAGTTCCATCCTCCATCAAACCACTTTCAAACACCACAAAGCTAATCTAATCCTACCATACACCTTCTTAGGGTGTCATGGGTCCTTAAACATCATCAAACCACTAGGTCTAACAAGGGTTTCTTATGTGTCCATTTCTAGGGCTTTAAAGTTAATATATACAAAAATGGAGTGGTACAAGTTGATGCATGTTTGAGATCTTGTAAGAAAAATTATATAAACATAATAATAACTTGTAAAAATCATAAAAATGAGTTTGTTTACTTACTTGATGGTTTAGAGAGTTTAGATGATAAAAAGCCTACTAATCCTTGAGTTTTTATTTCAAAACTCTAACAAGGATGATTATACAAACTAGTTTATGACAAGATCTTGTAAAATGTTGTTGTTCTTGATCCTTGACCACCTTGGTCGATCCAATCCTCAAGAGAAAAGAGAGAAAAAGTTTTCTTGTGCAAGTGAAATGATTTTTTTGTGATAAAAGAGTGAAAAAGTTTAATATATATTTGTAGACAAAAGTTTGGTGACATTTAAGAGTGTTGGTGAAGTTTTTAATGCATGAAGACCATAGGGGGGGGGGGGGGGGGGGGGTTGGCCGGTTCTAAGGGAGGAAAAAGGGGGAATTGGTCTAGGTTTAATTAGGAAAATTAGCATTAGTATTAAGTAGTTAAGTTAGGTTTAGGTTTAAGGTTTAATCGGGTACCGGGTTAGCTAAAAATAAATTTTATTGAAGTTATTCGGGTCATAATAAAGTTATAAAAATTGTAAAAATATGTCGGGTACAAGTACGGAGAGTTTGGGTGATTATTGTTTAATTTTGGTGAAAACCGTCGTTATTAAGTTAAACGTACGAGACGTAATAGTTAAATTTCCAAAATACCGGGTAAATTAATATTATAGTTTTTATATTATAGAAATGAGTATAAAAATATATTGGGATCATAGTCGGGAGTGTCGGACATGTTAGACACATTTATAGTTCGCGTATTAGTGTTTATTTAAAAATAAACGTACGTAAATCGTTAATTGTACCAAAATTATAAAGTTAATTATCCTACGAGTGGAATAGCATGCAAGTGCCCTAATGATGATTTGTCGACTATTTCTAGTCCGTATGAAATGTCCCTGACAATAATGCATGAATTCGCTCCTGAACCAATACAGTTACGCGAATTTGAACACTCGTAAACTAAATTTACGATGACATGAATAATGCACGTGAATAGTGGTTTTCTCTCGGAAATGAATAGTGTCAAGTAAATAGTAAAATTTCTGAATATGTCTCGGAATGTCAAATTGACCTCAACAACGATGAATAGTGATCGATGAATAGTAAATGATGAATAGTAACTTGTGAATAGTAAATTGTCGAGGTTTGGAAAATGACCGGAAATTACGAGTTGTGACAATACTTGCACCGCATTTCTAAGACGATTTGAGTTTTCACATTTTTGGAAAAAGTCAACATATTTTTCCCTCCTCCTTTGACCAAAAATCATTCCTTGATTTTATAAATCATTCCTTCATTTTTAGGCTTACGGTTTTATGTTTAAAAGACATTAAATACCAACCGACACTAGACTGAGCCCAGTCTAGACATTATAAGTCATTTTAAATCATTATTATCACATTATAAAAGTAACATTTTACTTTTCTCAATTCTACACAATATTCGTACGTTTTACGTATTACGCGTTTTAGACCCGTGTTTCCAGTTTTGGCAGGGTTTTAGCACCCCAATGGAACCTACCACTCATTTTATATTTTATTATGGAGTATTTTGACAAGTTTAATCATTCTTCCAAGTTTCGTATTTTTACGATACCCGATTTTACGTATTATGGCTTAATCGTTTACGGTTAGCATTTTACGGAGTCAAAACTATCAATATAAGCTTGGATAATATCATCAAAAACCAACTCTTCCCCCCCCCCCCCAAGTTTTCCAAACCGCCATATAGGGGGGGGGAGTCATCACCATGTGGCTTGATCTCATGCTAAGTGCTCCTAGATCATTACATGTGTTCACCTTGCTCTCCAAGGTTTGACAAGTCAAGGTTTGTAACCTCCTCATTGGCATATAAATACCCCCCCCTCCTCCTCTTCTTGTACGCCACACATAACACACACAAACACCCTTGCTTTAGCTAGTTTACTTCCAATTTTATGCAAGAATCAAGTGCTACAACAACATATAAACTCTAGTTTGGTTTTGATTCATCCAACTACTTCCAAACCCTAGAAACTTTGGTGATTTCTCTTGAGTTTGAATCTACTCAAGTCACCTAAACTTTCATCATCTCTCTTTCAAGAATACAAGGGTAGAAAGATTGCATGAAGTGAAGTAGGGTGAAGCAAAAGTCTATCAAAGTCCTTACCTTACATGTTAACTTCCTTTCTTAATTGAAAGCCAAAAGTTGTAAGCAAAACCCTAACATACTTCTTGTTAAATATCATATTCATCTTATTTACATATCATTCATGCTATATTTTGTCTTGTGATCATGTCCATGATGTATAAAAATGAGTAAAACAAGTTATTGTAAATGATTGTTAAGTTAAGTTATTTAAACAAGTAAACTAGTGACTTTCTTGGTAAAATTTGATCAAAATGGTATAATTATGACATTGGATCATTACATATTGTAGTAGAGGACTTAACAAGGAAACCATAGCAATTTGAACCACCTAAAACGAGTATACGAGTCAAAAGTTATGACCATTTGAAGTTACCAAAAACTTTGCGGAAAACTGCCAAAATAGCTTCTGTGACAGAACATAAAACATGCAAAAAGAGGTCCTTCTGCTCCGTTTCATGAAAAAGTTAAAACACGAAAGTTATCCGGAATCACGTTTTCTTCAAAAACTCAGGTGCACGTCTCCAGAAAACCAATAACGAATGAGATTTTTCGCAGTTTATTAACAGCTATTTTACATATATAAGTCACTATATAATAGTTATAGTTTAAAAAGAACAAGAGGTCTTATGACCTAGATTCAAGACCACAACCATGGCTAGAGCCAAGGTTGAGTCTCAAGACCATGGAACAATGACCAAAGGTCATGGCAAGGCCATGACTAAATTACCATATAAACTTACTTAGGCGAAAACATGAGCTAAAGAGTTGGCGATAACTTGAACATACAATTTGGATCTACTTCATCTAAAAGAACCATGAGATATTACAAGAAATTGACATACAAGTTATAAGAAATTTATCCTAATAACAATCTTCATGTAAAGATAAACTTTCCTAAGTTTATTCAAATATTGGACATGTAACTTTTCGGATCAAAACTTATATATATATATATATATATATATATATATATATATATATATATATATATATATATATATATATATATATATATATATATATATATATTATCAACTACTACAATAGTATGGAGCCTCATGTGAGGAGTTCATTAAGTAAGCCGTCGAGATGAGTTGTGGATTTACGAATTAAAATGTCCTGGCTCCTCGAACGTTTACTACATGACTTCTGAATTATGTCGGCCCGAATGGTAGTAAACGATATATAAACTATACATGTTTCATGAACTATTTCTTTTCAAAGACTTACACTACACTTTGTACCACATCATGGACTAAATGCAAGACATATATATAGGCAATTCTTCATATTCTTTACTCCTATCCTAAGTCGCAACATTCTATTATAGGTTGCTCGTAGAAACCTTCGCGATTCGACCATCACATTCACTACTTGCTATATAACTTAAGGTGAGTTCATAGCCCCACTTTCCATTACTTAATTGTTTTACAAACCCTTGGGGGGAATACATGCTATTATTTTTCTACTCGAACACAATGCTTTCTACTGTATGCTACCCGACTATGTTTTATTATCACTAAGTACCATCCTTGCCAAACCAAGATCCTTTATTATGAACCATTTAATCACTAGTAATAGTGAGCGCGAATATTGTGAATAGGCCTATTGGGATTGACGAGTCTCATTTGTATTGACTAAGTTCAAACAAATGCATTAATATTTGAGACCTGGGTATGACGGCAAAGTACCTACCGGGATAACTCCGCCGATTGATATTGGTACCCGTTAACGTTTTGGTGTCATAAGCTTAGTGAATTAATAACCGTTCCAGGCGTATAACAACGTAGCCTAACTGTTTTGTTTTCCAACCATTGGTGTGAGCCTATAACTCACACTACCAACATATTGTGTTCAAACATTAAACAAACTCTATGAATATCACTCAACCTTTGTGTTGACCTCTTAAGCATGTATTTCAGGTCCATGATGATCAAGGATGGCACGGAAGGGCACGGATATTCAAGAGGGCTATAAATTTTATTATCATTCAAAAACTCATTTAATGTAAATTGTAAACATGGAACCATCTGGAACCTCATTTTGTAATCTCTGATATTTATACAATTTGAATGATAAGTCTTTTAAAACAACTCAATTAGAGTTCGTTTTCTATCATTGTGACTATTGTGCCGTCGAGTAACACCCAGTTTGAATTCCACTGCATCCATGAATTGGGGGTGTTACACTTTAGGTTTTCTAATCCTAGCGACACCATTCCTAGCTGAACGATCAATCCCCCGGTACTTGCCATTATACTATACTACATCGATCAGGTACACTGCCTGGTGGGGGTTGTAAGCTTCTCGAGATCCCTCGAGAGGTAAAGCCTGGTGCAATCCCTACGCATCAAGTTTTTGGCGCCGCAGCCCGGGGAATAGTTATTGTCTAGGTTAGAATCTCTTTTTATTAGGTCTACTTGCTAGATTCCTTTCTAGTAAGATTTTATTTTTATTTTTAGGTTCTCTTTAGTCTATCTTATTTCTTTGTTTCCTTTGTTTGTAAACTAACTCAATGGATAACAATAACATTGATCGTTTGATTCCTGTTTTTCGTCGTAGGATTTTCCAAATGCCCATCCCAATCCCTTTAGTGGAAAATGAGAACCCACCTAATCTATCGCCTAACCACCACTTTGACAATAATTCTGAAATGGAGGAGTCTGACCATGATGATGACCGTGGGGCTAGTCCTTTTTACTATTCAGACTCCGATGAGGATCTAGGTGATGGTGATGTGATTAATGAGAATAGAATGGAAGATGAAGCGAACCCTCTTAGGTATGTCGACCCTAGAACGAGGATTGAGAGTGATAGTTCATTCAACATGCAATTTTCTTGTAAGATCGGATTTAGGAGCTATAATGCCTACCTTAACTCATCTCTGCCAATGAACATAATCTCGCGTAATGAATATAATAAAATCATAGTAGATGAGTTAGAATACAAAGGAAATAATATTATTGCTAAGGCAATATCATTGCATGTGTTTGTAGGAAGCTTTGCTTATATTGTTGAGTTCATGGTTATCGAGAATCTAGGAGAATTTATTGATAGTAAGTTAACCCAAGTTGTGTTTGGAAAACCTTTCAAAAGTTTGACCAACCTCGATGAAAAACTTATGGAAAGGTTAATTACATTCTTGGATGGGGATGAAGATTTTGTCTACCAAATGCCCCGTGCACACCCTAGGTTCAAGGATTTTTCTATGAAGAAGTGTAGTAGGTATCCGCCCATAGAAATGCTAAGTGAGAATGATAAGAGAAAAGGGCTTAAATATACTCATGAAAAGAATAAAAGGTACTATCGCGGATATTTAGAGTTAGGAGATGATTATAAGAAAGATGTATTAGATGGATCACGCTTGGTTATGTGAGCATAAGCGACACACGGTAACCCATGACCTTGAGTCTAGCTACAAGACTCGTAAATAAAGAAAAGCGCTTCTTAGGAGGCAACCCATGTTTTGTGTGATTTTTATTTTGTTTGTTTGTTATTTGCTTCCGTATGCATGCTTTATTTTTATTATTGGTAGATCATGTTTCAAAACTAAAATAGTAAAAATACTTTACTTTGTTGTTTAGCTAGTCTTAACTTCACCCAAAGGTATTTTTGCAAAAGATAAGCGTAAGGGGAAACCCCAAATATGTTTTTAAGAAACAAAACCGATCATGATTCTCCACAATATTAAATGAACATGTATATTCGTATTTATCAGAGTCAAATGCTTGTATCGAGTCATAATGATGTTTTGCAGGATTTTCCAGGAAGTAGGACGAAGTTTTTCCAGAAATTTTTCAGAAACTTAACATAAGAATTTCTGCAGGTCACTTCTGACGGCGTCACGAGTTTACTCTTGACGGCGTCACGTGTGAAAATCTGGAAATTTTACCAGTTTTATTTTTTTCTAACGGAGTCTTAAAGTTTTGGTTGAATTATCAGTTCTATAATCTCCAGGAAATCTGCAAACATCATTCCACAAGCATTATATCTTATTTTGTTTTCTAGGATTTATTAGCATATGTAGATTGCCGCCGATTTTATGCGAGGTTGTCTTGTCTGTTTTCTCAGGTTTTACAGGTTATGTATGACAAGAAGATGATTATTATTCTAGAAGGGAAGCTTTGATTGTTCATTTTCTTGGAGGAAGATCTAACCTGGCCACCTTATTATCCATACCGAGCGAATCAGGGGAGTATTTGATTTCATTCATTTTACTTATTTCACTTTTACATTCTTTACTTGAACATTGGGGACAATGTTCATCCTAAGTGTAAGGGGAGGGTAAAATGATGATACCTTACAGATACACTTTCGCTTGAGTTTGTTTGTTTGATAGTAGATGTGTAATAAAACTATGAGAAATACTTGTTAGTGTAATTTTAGCGCCAAATTTAAAAAATTTTACAACATTTAGGAGTGAAACTTTAGCCATAGCAAGCGTCTCATGGATAGGAGATTGTATGACTAGCACAAAACCGTACTATTCAGAAAAATTTTCCACCCAAATATGTGAGGTTCGCCTTTAGATTTGATAGGAAAAGCATTTACTATTAGTGCTTATGAGTGTACCGGTAGCATTTAGATTCTAGAACTTGCGTTAGTGATGCATCCCGAGACCGCTAGTGAGACTACATTCGTATAGTAGAATTTACTACATGATAAGAGGCATTAGGATCACCCTTGTGTTAAACCCGTATCATAATTACTTGACCATTTAAGTCATATTACTTGGCTAGTTAAGTCAATTAATTTTTCCCACACCTTAGCGTTGTACTCATTTTTAGTACACGAAACCCCTAGTACACCCCTCCGAGCCTATCTTCTCGTTTCTAACTTTAAGCATTTTACTTAAAGGTAGAATTTGTTACACCCCACATAAATGTACGCCCAAATCGCCTTAGCCTTCCGTGTATGCACTCATCTTTAGTGCATTATTGTTATTTGTTTAAACCCTTAGTTAATTATCTAATTGATTACATGGTTGCTAAGTCGAGTCATATCTTGTACATATTGTTTTGGGACGATTGGGACTCATGGGTAAAGTACTTATTTTATGGAGTAATGGGGGAGAACATCATATTATTACCCCCGTATGTACGTTAATCTTAAAAGTACTCCAAGTGTTTTGATTATCTTGATTCGAGTCATTAGATTAGTTTATTGTAAAGTATGTAAAGATTCAAGTGTAAGGGGAATTTTCATCCCCTATGATGTATTATTTTGGATGGTAGGGTAAGAGTGTATGCACACACAAAAAAACAAAACAAAAAAAAAACAAAAAAAAAAAAAAAAAAAAAAAAAAAAAAAAAAAAAAAAAATCGAAAAAACAAGAAAAAGAAAAAAAGAATAGAAAAAGAAAAAAGAGAAAAAAAACATACGGACTACCATCCCTTCTCATTCTATGTTCATTTTATGTTTTTTGTTATTTTTCATTTATTAGCTTAAGTCGAGTCTAGTCTTGGCTTAGCAACGCCACATTGTACATGTAATTAACCAAGATTGTTAACTCGCCACCAGTAAAGACTGCCTATATCCAACAAAACCGTGTATTCCATATCCCTACACCTAACGTTACAACCCTTTAAAAGACCTCTTTGATAGTTTATCCTAGGTGCTTACGCCATGTGGTGGAGGTTTGATCCTTTCCCAAGCCTATGGTAATCTATTTTGCTATGACAGGTAGTGAGAGATGTTTTCCATTTCTATAATGTGATATTACTTTATTACACCCGAGAGATATGAGTATCTAAACACTATTTGTGAGGTGCTAGCAATGTTGCAAAAATCGTGAATCGGTAGTCGGGCGGTCGACCACCCTGCAGCCTGTAATCGGTCAAGGCAGTGATTAATCGGTTTGGCATTTCCTGCATGTTTTGGGAATTTCTAGAGAGCAAACTAAAGATCTTAACTGATTCCAAGCCTTCTATGTTTACAAACCTCAATAAAAGGCTTCAATTCTGATTATGAGGCCCATTGTACGTTATAAGTGAAATAAACGATCCCCAAATTAAGTAAAATGCCTAAATTTCTATTTTTTTTAAATTGACCGATTCGGCCGATTTTTGCCCGATTCGACCGATTTTTTGCCGATTCGACCGATTTTTGACCGATTTTCTCTGATTTTTTTGCCTAGGCCGATTTTTTCACCGATTTTCAAAAATCGACAAGGTGCATCACCGATTAGCGATTAATCGGCCGATTCGGCCGATTTTTGCAACATTGGGTGCTAGTGTATGACCTCCGTGCTTGTCTTTGGTATTTAGTGGAACGATTATTTGTTGTAATTACTTTTATATTAGTGTTAAATGACCCCTAACTTGTATTTTGACTAGAATAAAAGCGCATTTGCTTGAGGACAAGCAAATCTCAAGTGTAAGGGTATATGATGAGGCGAAAAATGATCCATTTTTAGGGGGTCATTTAAGCCCGAATCCGAATTTATTTGATCAAATATTGCCCTAAATCGTTCCTTTTGTGATTTTAGGTACTTTGGGAGTGAATTCTGGAAAAGGAAGCAATTCGGACATTTTTGGAGCATAAAAGTGAAGAAAACGGCAAAGACTTAATTTTTCATGCTGAGAACAGTACCTGACGGCGTCAAGAGGAAGATCATGACGGCGTCAAGAGTAAAATCCATGACGACCCAGTGCAAACCTGAAGGCGTCACAACAAGGGCGTCAAGACTAATTTTGGTGACGGCCTGCATAAGGAGTATACATGACGGCGTCAGACCCAGATCTAGGCAGTCCGAGAAACTATTTAGCAGCGAGATGACGGCGTCAGACTTTTGTTCTTGACGCCGTCACCTATCAAAATCTATATATAGTTTTCTATTTTTCATTCATTAGAAGGAGGAACTTGCGTGGAGAAAACTAGGGCCGAACTTTGTAAACCCTAGGTCATATTTTACAGTGTTTTCAAGGGTTTTCACCCCTTGAATCCTTTCATGTTCAATTAAGATAAGTCTTCTCTTAATTCATTCAATATGTCTATGTGTTGTTTGAATATATCTTATGCTTGTCTTGATTTCAACATGCTAGGCTAGATCTATCTTGTGTTTGCTTAGATGTAATGTAACCTAGATGTTAATTATATGTTGATTACTTGTTTATGGTTGTAATGGATGAATGATTTCAATGTTAGGCTTAAGAAAACTGGCAGATCTCCATTGTGTAACATGTTTGAACGTCTTAGGAAACATGAACCGATGTGTACTAGGTTTTATTGGTTGTATTTAATGCATGAGTAAAGTCTAGTGATCCCATGTTAGGAGCTTCTTAGCCGGCTCGACATAGGAGTGAAGTAGGCGCTCATAGGATTGGGGAAGTAAGTACGCCACCCCATGAATGGTATTAAGGAATACAATCCGTCATCCACGCAACTATAACAAGTAATTAACGTGTAAAAGATATCTAGGGAGTAGTAAAATCTAAGCAAACACAATTCTCCCACATATTGCTCACAACTCTAGTTTAATTTAGTTTATTTTCATTTTTAGTATTTTATTTTGATTGCATCTTTAGTATTGGGTTAGTTGATAAGCAACTAATTCCGCCCAACTCCTTCAAACCCGAGAATTTTACTTGCTTTCATAAAAACTAAAAAATACAAAAAGAATCATCCCTCATCTCTAGACCTAGTCTTTAGGTTTTCTAATCCTAGTGACACTATTCCTAGCTGAATGATCAATCCCCCGGTACTTGTCATAATACTATACTACATCGATCAGGTACACTGCCTGGTGGGGGTTGTAAGCTTCTCGAGATCCCTCGAGAGGTAAAGCCTGGTGCAATCCCTACGCATCAAATGGCATTGTAAACGTCATTGCTTAGTCCATACAGAATTAAGTTTTTGGCACGGATGTCAGCTTCAAATTGAGCAAGTTCAGTTGGACTTAAGTCATCTTCAGTTTGCAGTTGTGTCTTACCCTCATTAGCAGTATCAGGAATTTCCTTCATAACATACGGTCCATTCTTGATGGAGTTAATCAACAACTTACGTTCTTTGTAACCCATAACAACGCTCATGAACCTTGAAGACCATTGAACATAGTTTCCTCCATATAGCATGGGAGGTCTAGCATCACTCCCTGCGGCCAATGCATCTTGAGTAGTAGGCATAGTGATAATGGATCTTTGATATGAGATGTTGTTTTGTTTGAGTGAGGTGTTTTAGTTTGTTTGAGTTGTGATGGTTGAATGTTTGGAGAATTGATCTAGTGCAAAGAGTATGATCAAAGTCTTTTACAAAATTTTAAATCATTTTGAGGGATTTGTTAAATTATAAAAGTCTTTAGGTCAAAGTATAGCAATAGAGTCTCATAAACAGTAACTATCGCAGTTTCTGGTGAAATTTGGGCAGAGTTTTCTTTCGTAAAAGGTGGGTAACAGTAAGTCTCGTAAAATCCAATGTCGCAGACTCTTAACAGTATCACACATATACAAGAGCTATCGCAGAAGTCTAATGCGATCCGAGCAGAGTTTTCTTTCGTAAATAGTGGGTAACAAAAACTTTCGCAGAGAAAGTATCGCAGCCAATTCTTTCGTATCACACAAACTCTTATCACAGACAACTATCACGGAGACCACAACCCTTGTATCTCGGCCTAGACTCTTTGCGATGTGAACAAAACAATGCGAACAAAGCTTAACCCTTACTTTTACGAACAAAAAGTACACTACTTCAAAAACCTTAAAACCACAAAAATCAACCTAGATCATCACTAAATACTTAGAAACTATGAATATAATGATGAAAAAATCTTTCTTTTTCAGAAATAAGTTATCCTAGCATACGTATAATAAGATTAATCATGTAAATGAGTAATCTAATCACTACGAATGAAGCATAAACTATTTTAGAGGGAGAAAGTGAAGAACACCAAGAAAAAAAAAGCTTCTAAATATGAGAGAAGATTTAACAACACTAAAACCAACACAACAAGAAACAACGATTCATATTTGGCTCTTGATACCAATTGTTGTTCCAATAATATCACATCTACAACTAATCTAAATATGTAAAGTGGGTGTGAGCACTTTAGAGAGAAGAGAGAGAGATATCAAAAGTCTCGCATTTCTAGGAAATAGAACACACACCCCATAACCCATGAGGTATGGGGTATTTATACCCAACATCTAGCCAAGCCTCCATCGCGGATATACAAGTTCCGCGATGGTAAACTTGTGTCGCATACAACAATAGTTACACAACACACCCTATACTAAGATAAAGTATAAATAGAAGTCTCTAACTAATGATTTACACTTTTTGTGTTCCAACAGTAAGGCTCTAAGAAACTTCCTAACATAGTTCTTGCTAGAATAACCTTCATCAAGAGCTTTAAGACTAGTAACAATAGTATTAAATCTAGCAAATGCACTGTCTATGGTTTCACCTTCCGGAATGGAAAATTGTTCATATTGTTGAACAAGAAGATCAATCTTGTTCTCTTTGACTTGATTATTACCATGATGTGTGACCAACAAAGTTTTCCAAATATCGTTTGCCGTATTACACATAAAAATTCTTTCAAATTCCTTTTTCGTCAAAGCATTATAAATTACCATTTTAGCCTCATCATTTTTGGCTAGTTTTCTTTTAAGATCATCGCTTTGTTGATCATAAGGAATAATTTTATCATTTTTAGTAATAGGATCCTTTTTAATAGGTTCAAAGTCACCATCAGTAATAACATGCCAAAGATCAATGTCTTTTGATTTCACATACATTTCGAATCTTGTTTTCCAATAAATAAAACAATCGGTTTCAAAAAGTGGTGGTCTTTGCATAGATTGCCCTTCTTTATATTTGACAAAATCCATTTATCGATTCAAGTTTTAAAATACAGTTTACTTTAAAATCTTGCCTGACGTGGCTCTGGTACCAATTGTGGGAAACTAGAAGGGGGGTTGAATAGTTTACCGACTTGTTTACTTTAGTTAAAAAAATATCTCTATGAAAAACTTAGATTCAATTGTAAGTGAAATCAACCAACACCAATATGAACACAACACTATACTAACACAAATATGCAATAAGTAAGTAAAGAGAAAAGATGGAAAGATCAAACCAAGACAACGAGATTTATAGTGGTTTGGTCATGAAGCTCTTCTTCGCCATACTCCACTCCCCGAGTATCCGACTCGAAAGTTCTAGCACTATATAAACAAGACTCTCTTCAGGCGGAGAAAACCGTACAACGTCGCATACATTATTTTTCGACACTAAGCTAGATGTCGAGTACTAATCTTAGCTAGTACCAATCTACCACGATCCACACTGATACGTGGGAATCGCACCAGGCTTTACCTCTCGAGGGATCTCGAGAAGCTTACAACCCCCACCAGGCAGTGTACCTGATCGTTGTAGTATAGTATAGTGACAAGTACCGGGGGATTGATCGTTCAGCTAGGAATAGTGTCGCTAGGATTAGAAAACCTAATTACTAGTGCTAAAGATGATGGAAGATTATTTTTGTATTTTTATATTTTTTAGAAAGCAAAGTAAAATCTTGGGTTTTAAGGATTTGGGCGGAATTAGTTGCTAGTCAACTAACCCAATACTAAGATGCAATCAAAAGTAAATACTAGAAAATGAAGATAAACTAAATTATACTAAGGTTGTGAGCAATATGTGGAGAAAATGTGTTTACTTAGATTTCACTACTCCCTAGACATCTTTTACACGTTAATTACTTGTTATAGTTGCGTGGATGACGGATTGTATTCCTTAATACCATTCATGGGGTGGCGCACTTACTTCCCCAATCCTATGAGTGCCTACTTCACTCCTATGTCGAGCCGTTAAAAACTCCTAACATGGGATCATTAGAAATTACTCATGCAGTAAATACAACCAATAAAACCTAGTGCACATCGGTTCATGTTTCTTAAGACGTTCAAGCATGTTACCAATTGGAGATCTGCCAGTTTTCTTAAGCCTAACATCGAAATCATTCATCCAATACAACCATAAACAAGTAATCAACACATAATTAACATCTAGGTTTCATTAGATCTAAGCAAACACAAGATAGATCTAGCCTAACATGATGGAATCAAGACAAGAACAAGATATAGACAACCAACACATATACATATTGATTGAATTAAAAGAACACTTATCTTAATTACACATGAAAGGGATCAAGGGCTTAGAACCCTTGAAAAACCTGTAAAATTCGTCTTAAGTTCGGACCTAGGGTTTCTCCAAAACTCCTCCTTTTTAATGTGAAAATTAGAAAACTATATATAGGAAATAGGGTCTGACGGCGTCAAAACAAATCTTGTGACGCCGTCACCTCGCCGCCAAAATACTTCTCGGACTGCCTTGATCTACTTCTGACGCCGTCATGTGTTAGCATTTTCCAGGCCGTCATGCATTTTACTCTTGACGCCCTACCTTGTGACGCCGTCAAATCTGTACTGGGTCGTCATGGAAAGTCATGAAATTTACTCTTGACGCCGTCAGAAATTCCTTCTTGACGCCGTCACCTACTGTTCCCAGCTTGAAAAATTGAGACTTTGCCGTTTTCTTCACTTTTATGCTCCAAAAACGTCCAAAATGCCTTCTTTTCCAGATTTCACTCCCAAAGTACCTAAAATCACAAAAGGAACGATTTAGGGCAAAATTTGATCAAATAAATTCAATTTCGGGCTTAAATGACCCCCTAAAAGTGGTTCATTTTTCGCCTCATCATATACCCTTACACTTGAGATTTGCTTGTCCTCAAGCAAATGCGCTTTTATTCTAGTCAAAATACAAGTTAGGGGTCATTTAATACTAATATAAAAGTAATTACAACAAATAATCGTTCCACTAAAGACCAAAAGACAAGCACGGAGGTCATACACTAGCACCTCACAAATAGTGTTTAGATACTCACATCTCTCGGGTGTAATAAAGTGTAAATTACAATATGAAAACGGAAGATATCTCTCACTACCTGTCATAGCAAAATAGATTACCATAGGCTTGGGAAAGGATCAAACCTCCACCACATGGCGTAAGCACCTAGGATAAACTATCAAAGAGGTCTTTTAAAGGGTTGTAACGTTAGGTGTAGGGATATGAAATACACGGTTTTGTTGGATAAAGGCAGTCTTTACTGGTGGCGAGTTAACAATCTTAGTCAATTACATGTACCACATGGCGTTGTTAAGCCAAGACTAGACTCGAGTTAAGCTAATAAATGAAAAATAACAAAAACATAAAAAGAACATGGAATGAAAAGGGATGGTAGTCCGTATGTTTTTTTCTCTTTTCTTCCTTTTTTTTTTTTAGACATACACTCTTACCCTACCATCCAAAATAATACATCATAGGGAATGAACATTCCCCTTACACTTGAATCTTTACATACTTTACAATGAACTATTCTAATGACTCGAATTAAGAAAATCAAAACACTTGGAGTACTTTTAAGATTAACGTACATATAGGGGTAATAATATGATGTTCTTCCCCATTACTCCATAAAATAAGTACTTTACCCATGAGTCCCAATCGTCCCAAAACAATATGTACAAGGATATGACTCGACTTAGCAACCATGTAATCAATTAGATAGTTAACTTAGGGTTTAACAAATAACAATAATGCACTAAAAATGAGCGCATACACGGAAGGCTAAGGCGATTTGGGTGTACATTTAAGTGGGGTGTAACAAATTCTTCCTTTAAGTAAGATGCTTAAAGTTAGAAACGAAAAGATAGGCTCAGAGGGGTGTACTAGGGGTTTCGTGTACTAAAAATGAGTACAACGCTAAGGGTGTGGGAGAAATTAGTTGACTTAAGTAGTCAAGCAATATGACTTAAATGGTCAAGTAATTAGATACGGGTTTAACACAAGGGTGATCCTAATGCCTCTTATCATGTAGTAAATCCTACTACACGAATGTATTCTCACTAGCGGTCTCGGGATGCATCACTAACGCAAGTTCTAGAATCTAAATGCTACCGGTACACTCATAAGCACTAATAGTAAATGCTTTCCCTATCAAATCTAAAGGCGGACCTCACATATTTGGGTAGAAAATTCTTCTGAATGATACGGTTATGTGCTAGTCATACAATCTCCTATCCATGAGACGCTTGCTATGGCTAAAGTTTCACTCCTAAATGTTGTAAAAAAATTTAAATTTGGCGCTAAAATTGCACTAACAAGTGTTTCTCATAGTTTTATTACACACCTACCATTAAACAAAGCAAACTCAAGCGGAAGTGTATTTGTAAGGTATCATCATTTTACCCTCCCCTTACACTTAAGATGAACATTGTCCCCAATGTTTAAGTAAAGAATGTAAAAGTGAAATAAGTAAAAAGAATGAAATCAAATACTCCCCTGATTCGCTCGGTATGGATAATAAGGTGGTCAGGTTAAATCTTCCTACAAGAAAATGAACAATCAAAGCTTCCCTTCCAGAATATAAATCATCTTCTTGTCATACATAACCTGTAAATCCTGAGAAAACAGACAAAAACCCAAAGCATCAACCCGAACAAAGATAACTCACAACTAGATGTAATTCCAGACTTAGGAATAAAAACAAAACAATTAAAGATATAATGCTTGTGGAATGAATGTTTGCAGATTTGCTGAAGTTTATAAAACTAAAGAATCAACAAAAATTTTAAGAGTCCGGTATAAAAAAAAACTAGCAAAATTTCCAGAATTTTACACGTGAAACCTTCAAGAGTAAACTCGTGACGCCGTCAGAAGTGACCTGCAGAAATTCTTATGTTAAGTTTCTAGAAAATTTCTGGAAAAACTTCGTCCTACTTCCTGGAAAATCCTGCAAAACATCATTATGACTCGATACAAGCATTTGACTCTAACAAGTACTAATACACATGTCCATTTATTATTGTTGTGGTTCATGCTCAATTTCGTTCTTATAAACAAATTTGGACTCTCCCTTACACTTATCTTTTGCAAAATACCTTTATATGCAATTAAGACGAAGTTAAAAACAAAATAAAGCATTTTCACAATTTACTTTGAAACATGAGCCACAAACAATAAAAATAAAGCAAGCATACGGAAACAAATAAAATCACATAAACAAACAAACAAAAAAACAAACAAATAAAATGAAAATCACACAAAGCATGGGTTGCCTCCCAAGAAGCGCTTTTCTTTATTTACGAGTCTTGTAGCTAGACTCAATGTCATGGGTTACTACGTGACTTCATCGTTGGTTTCACTTTCTAGGTCGTCTTCTAAACCAGTTTTGTATTCCGGACCTAGTTGCAAGCATTCTTTGTAGAAACCAAGCATCCTGTTTTTCACATACTCTACTCCTCTACGTCTATCCTCATCATTCCTATAATAAGCCGCTTGCTTGTGTTCCTTTTCGAAATTAGAGAGAAGGCGGTATTGCTCAATCTTGTAGGGCATTTGGTAAGCAACCTCATCATTCTCTTCCTTGAATCTAACTATACCTAGAGTCGGGTCATAACTCATCCTAGTGGCCTCAACAAATGGTTTTCCAAATATTACTTGGCTTAGGCAAGCATCAATCACCGGACGAGTGTCTTCCACTATCTTAAAATCTATCTCATAAGTGAGATTGCCTATAATCACATGCAATCCCTTCACTCTTCCTACAAAATTACTTATCAAATTCTTATTGGGCATCATCCTAAAATCAAGTTGCTTCTTCATTACCCAATTGTAGTAAGTCCTAGCCATGATGTTCACGGGAGATCTAGGATCGATGTAAGCTTTCCATATATGCATATGCCCAATGTTGCATGGTATGTTAATGTTAGAGGGGTCTCCCATTTTGATAAGGGGTGTGCCAAGGATATAAGGTCTCTCGGGACTATCGAATAAATCCTTATGGTATTCCCGTTCTTCCTTGGTGGTCATCTTATCAAAGTACTTTTCTTTAGGCTCTACTTCCTCTAATTCTTCTCCCCTATTAACCTCAACTTCCCTACTCTCATCCCTAATCTCGGTTTCAACTCTAACTTCATCCTTGTCACTCTCTTCTATTTCCTTATCCATTGGCTTAATGGTGACAACATTGACAAAGTGGACATGTTTAGATGATGAGGGGTCCTTAACTTGGATTCCATTATTTGTGTCCCTAATGTCCTTCCTAGGTGTAGTTAACGCTTGGTTGTTGAGGGCTTTCAACAAGTTGTCTATCTTATTGGTCATCTCCGTTTGTTGTTGGTTGAATTCGGTTTCAATCCTAGCTATGCGGGCTTCTTGAGATGCCATGAATTTTGACATCAATCCTTCAATATTGTTGGTACTACCATAGTTGTTGGAAGGATTGTTGTTGAAAGTACGGTTGGAGGGTGGACCGTTTGGTTGGTAACGATTAGGCGGATTGGAAGAATTGGGTTGATTTTGTTTCCACCTAAGGTTTGGGTGATTTTTCCAAGAGGGGTTGTATGAATCACCGTAAGGGTTTGGCTCGGGCTTGAAAGTGTACCACTTATCTCCCGCTTCGTCGGTACGCGTGGATGCGTAGTCCGCAAAAGCTGTTCCGGGGAGTTCCACACAATCACGAGTGTCATGGGGACCACTACATAATTCGCATGAAGAAGTGATTTTATTCACTTGGCTTGAAGGCTTGGGAGCTTCGTAAGATTTCATGAGAAACTTGACTTGGTCCTCAAGTTCCATGATCCTACGGTCGGGAGTGCTAGAGTTGTTCAAAGGCAAAGATATTGCCTTGACCGTTTTGTTCAAATCACGGGGATCATTCCAACTTTCGTTGTCATAGAGAGCAAGATCTTCTATGAGTTCCCATGATTGTTCCGAACTTAGATCACGTAGCTTACCACCGGCCGATTGGTCAATGGTTCGCCTCGTGGAGAGATCGATATGGTCATAAAAGATTTGGACTTGGAGCCAAAGATCTATGACATGATGAGGGACTTTTTGGAGTAAGTCCTTGAAACGAGTCCATGCTTTATAAAGAGTTTCACCTTGACGTTGTTGGAACATCAAGATTTCATTTCTAAGCTTAGTAGTTCTCCCCGGTGGGAAAAATTGAGCAAGGAAACGAGTGGTGAGATCATCCCATGTGGTGATGGATCCCGCGGGTAAATGCTCAAGCCATTGACTAGCTTGATCCCGTAGAGAGAATTGGAATAGGCGTAATCGGGTAGTCTCTCTAGTTTCAACACTTAGGTCTATAGAATCTACGATTTTAAGGAAGTCCTTAAGATGTTGATTTGGATCTTCGGAACGAAGTCCATGGAATGCACATCCGCTTTGCACCAACCGGATGGTGTCGGATCGCAAGGGGGTCACATTGGCTCCGGTGAGCTCAATGGTGTTTCGATTGCCTTGGTGGCTAGGTCGGGAATACTCTCCTAAGGTTCGGGGCCTAAGGGGTTCTAGTGGTGGGTTTTGTTGTGGTGGGATGACGGGTTCAAAGATGTTCCCGTTGTCCATGGTGTCGGGTGGTGAAGAGTTACCAACAAAAACACAAAGAATTAAGATAGACTAAAGAAACCTAAAAATAAAAATAAAATCTTACTAGAAAGGAATCTAGCAAGTAGACCTAATAAAAAGAGATTCTAACCTAGAGAATAACTATTCCCCGGCAGCGGCGCCAAAAACTTGATACGTGGGAATCGCACCAGGCTTTACCTATCGAGGGATCTCGAGAAGCTTACAACCCCCACCAGGCAGTGTACCTGATCGTTGTAGTATAGTATAGTGACAAGTACCGGGGGATTGATCGTTCAGCTAGGAATAGTGTCACTAGGATTAGAAAACCTAATTACTAGTGCTAAAGATGATGGAAGATTATTTTTGTATTTTTATATTTTTTAGAAAGCAAAGTAAAATCTCGGGTTTTAAGGATTTGGGCAGAATTAGTTGCTAGTCAACTAACCCAATACTAAGATGCAATCAAAAGTAAATACTAGAAAATGAAGATAAACTAAATTATACTAAGGTTGTGAGCAATATGTGGAGAAAATGTGTTTACTTAGATTTCACTACTCCCTAGACATCTTTTACACGTTAATTACTTGTTATAGTTGCGTGGATGACGGATTGTATTCCTTAATACCATTCATGGGGTGGCGCACTTACTTCCCCAATCCTATGAGTGCCTACTTCACTCCTATGTCGAGCCGTTAAAAACTCCTAACATGGGATCATTAGAAATTACTCATGCGGTAAATACAACCAATAAAACCTAGTGCACATCGGTTCATGTTTCTTAAGACGTTCAAGCATGTTACCAATTGGAGATCTGCCAGTTTTCTTAAGCCTAACATCAAAATCATTCATCCAATACAACCATAAACAAGTAATCAACACATAATTAACATCTAGGTTTCATTAGATCTAAGCAAACACAAGATAGATCTAGCCTAACATGATGGAATCAAGACAAGAACAAGATATAGACAACCAACACATAGACATATTGATTGAATTAAAAGAACACTTATCTTAATTACACATGAAAGGGATCAAGGGCTGAGAACCCTTGAAAAACCTGTAAAATTCGTCTTAAGTTCGGACCTAGGGTTTCTCCAAAACTACTCCTTTTTAATGTGAAAATTAGAAAACTATATATAGGAAATAGGGTCTGACGGCGTCAAGACAAATCTTGTGACGCCGTCACCTCGCCGCCAAAATACTTCTCGGACTGCCTTGATCTACTTCTGACGCTGTCATGTGTTAGAATTTTCCAGGCCGTCATGCATTTTACTCTTGACGCCCTACCTTGTGACGCCGTCAAATCTGTACTGGGTCGTCATGGAAAGTCATGAAATTTACTCTTGACGCCGTCAGAAATTCCTTCTTGACGCCGTCACCTACTGTTCCCAGCTTGGAAAATTGAGACTTTGCCGTTTTCTTCACTTTTATGCTCCAAAAACGTCCAAAATGCCTTCTTTTCCAGATTTCACTCCCAAAGTACCTAAAATCACAAAAGGAATGATTTAGGGCAATATTTGATCAAATAAATTCAATTCCGGGCTTAAATGACCCCCTAAAAGTGGTTCATTTTTCGCCTCATCACACACGATCCTAACTTATCACATGATCCTCACACAATCTACACAATCAACACGATCCTCACACAATCTACACGATCTTCACAAGATCCACACAATCCTTACATTCTACTCTTGGTCTACTTGATCAATACTATATCAACACAATGACTAAGAAACACTAATATACTTGATGTATATCAAGATACAATCAAGTAGACAACTTGTAATGCAAGTGCACTACTCTATGACACCAACACCCTGTATTTTCTTGATACTTTGTGTTCTTCTCTTGACTAGTAGAGGTATGTAGATGATTCTTGGTTGGATGAAAGAATCACTCTTTAAACAAAAAAAAACTAACTAATGATCAAAGAAGAGCTTAGGTGATTGAGGATATGACCACAGAAAATTAAGTGTGTGAAAGGATATCCAAAATCTGGGAAATGAAGTGGTATCTATAGAATCTGAAAATCTGGCCGTTTTAAAGGGATGGCACCGCTAATTGTCACACGGTACCACTAAAAACGCTCTAATTTTTGTCTTTAGTGGTGAAAGTTTATTTGAGGGAGTTTGGATCTGGTTTGGGTAAAATATAGCTGTTAGGAATATTTTTGAAATGATTTTCCTAAATAAAACATTTCTTTTTAATTCAAAAATAATTTGTAAAATGTATTTTTGAAAAGAAAATTTTGTCAAGCTAAAAATGTGAAGTTCAAAACACAAATTCACTTCTTTGATCATTTGTCAAGTTGTAAATTTGTTTGTTCATACCTAGAGTGACTTACGTAGAAGTCGGATATATCGACTAAAAACTTGTTTACGTTAATTTTGACGTAAGATGTTTTCACATTTTGTTATCATCAAAACATTGAGATATCGAAAGATGAGAATAACGTTTTTAGATATTATTTGCATCAACAGTGTGTGTAATACCATGAATTGGACCTCTATTTATAGTTGCACTTCAACCCTAATATGTCCCTGGTGAGTAATGACAAGCAAGTGATCGGCCACATCATTGATGTGGCTCACTAATATAGAAACATAACTGTCATTAGAAGTATGCCGCACAACTTGTGTAAAACCGACGGGCTTCTCCTCTATACTTGGTGCCAAAGTGTCATTATTTGTACTGAAGACTGGCGCACTTATAACATATAACCGGTGTACTTATTGTTTGACTCGTGGTTGTATTGTTGACCAAAGGTGCCCGTAAGCGGCGTGCTTTCTCCATAAGATCGGCGTGCATTTGTCCAAACTATGAATAATTATCTTGAGTCATTCGTTTCTTGTGCTTCTCGCGTCATTTCACCAATCTTCAATCCTACACATTCATTCATATATTAAGTACCAAAATTCCTAATAATAAGGTTATTTACTATATAATTTACATAATAATGAGGGTATAAATATGTATAATACGAGACTCATCAGACTTCTACTACACTTCAACCGTTGAAATAAATAGACGAGCTTGCATCATCGTAAGTGAGGCCTTGATCCTATCAACCTTTAAAACATGACTCTAGCAGATCCATGGATCTAATAAATTGCAAACTTTTAACCTGCATCAAGGGTTAGTTTCTTGCAACAAAAATATATATAGATAGGGATGTAATACACATTGCCAATGCTCCCCCTTGGTGTATGCTCAAAACTAGTTTCGGCTACCAAAAAATTGAGCGATGAAGTAATCCCACAAAACAGAGTTAGTAGACAAGTGCACATATATATAATAATGATGATATATATAAGACATTATCTGAGATTAATACATGCATTACTCAAATCGGGGAACAAGATATGGATGTCTAAGGTATATGGTCTAAAAATATGACACATGCAATTATTGTTTTAAAAACAACAACCTAAATCCAAAAAAAAAAAAAAAAAAAAAAAAAAAAAAAAAAAAAAAAAAAAAAAAAAAGTGACCAATGCTTAAGACATGACAATGATTAGGACCTAATACAAAGATTCGATCGACATATTTTGGCGAAAGATGCCAAAATATATACTCTAAAAGAGTTAAAGAAAATGAAGATGAGAATGATACGTTCTTTTTATAAACGTAGAAAAATGAGGAAGGATGAGCGTGAATGGAAAGGGAAAGAGATGACAAAGGGTTGACAATTATGGTTTAGATTAATATATCATTTGACAAAGGTGGATGATTGGGAATTATTGAATTTTTAGGTGTTTTGTTTGTTGACGACCGAAGGTGGATATGTGAAATGAGGTGGTAGTAATTGTTTGCCTATTTTGGTGACTTGACAACACTTGAAGCTTGAATGTCTTCTTTGTGTTCTTCACTTGCTAGAAAGTGGAAATAAGGGATACGACATTATGGTGACTCAACAATACTTGACGCATTTCATAAAAAAATTCACTTGACTTTTGACTACACAGACAAACATGTTTATGAGTGTATGGAGATGGGAAATAGGTATTGGAGAAGATGGCTAGGTGGAGTTTACTACATACCAATGGTGACTTAACAACACTTGACGCATTTCATAAAGAAATTCACTTGACTTTTGACTACATGGACAAACATGTTTATGAGAATATGGATATGACGGTTGCCCTTTGATTCAAAGAGCGACACAAGGATGAACATGGGTTTATGTATCATGAGAGATGGTTTGACTTTCAGGGATTTAAGTTTTGGTGGTGATGACGCACTTAGTAAAAACATGATGTTTGAGTCACATTAAGCCAAGTATTAGTGAACCAAGCAAACTTCATATTTGATACTCTTCGATAGGTAAATTTAGGAACTCGATTTCTTCTAAAAAGAGAATGATTACTGAAGAATCTATTGACTAGAAATTCAATTTAACCTAACAGTTGAATTGCTTCTATGTGAGAAGTTGGGTGTGTGTAACCCGTAAAAATGGTCGTGTTTAGCCTGAATTAAGCACCACTAGTAATAGTCTCATACTCATTCTCCAACTTGATTAAATTGTTCTTCCTAAATATACCTAATGCTAGTTTACTTTTATGAAGTTTGCTTCTCATTATAATTTTTCATTCCTAGATTTATGGCATCTCGCATATATGATATTTCTAGATGTTTATTTGCTCCTATGTGATTTGATCGCATGCCTTCGTAATTATTTGCTTAGTTATTGAATGCATGTTTATTATAATAGTTTTTGTTTTTCTCTAACTATTTCGATATGATATAGTTTTGTACTTATTTATGATACATGCCTAAATGCCTTTATATGCTTAACTCTATATGTCTCATTCATCTAGGTATATATTTCTTGCCTTTAGATTTTACACCCTTATTTCATGAGAACCTTTGTGTCACAATCCGATAGGTCATAATAGTCTCAAAATTGTCTTAAGTGTCCTAGAGTCTTCATGCATACTCACTTCCTTATTCATCACCTTGTTTCCTTCCAAACAATCCACTCCTTTGTCAAGAGATAGTTAGATTGTAATCTAATACCTCTCTAAGTTGATGTGACAACTTAAATATTTCATCCGAAATGTTTAAGTATTTTTTTAATTAGCGTAATGCAAATTAAAATGTCACTCATCCTTCATCCTTCGTGTCATTGTCAATCTTATCGCTTTCGTGTTGATTTGTCTCTGTTTTTGTCACATTCTATATCCGGATGAGCATGAATTTAATGGGAAGGGAAAACACACCCACTCACATATATCCTTCTACATCACACTCAGACCTCATAACCATTCCTCACTTTTGTCAATGACATCCTCGAGTAACAGAAGGCATGAGATATGAGACTGGATGTTGAAGCAATCAAACGATAAGGATGCATTCTTGACCAGATAATACATCACCATGGTGAGGTTTTGTTAAAAAGCTACTTGTCAGAAAGAAAATTTGAGCTGATTGTGGAGAACCATCTCGGTAAAGGAACATCTGGCTTCAAGTTGAATTGGTTCCCAAGGGCTTTTAGATTGGTTGTTCCTCTCTTCATGCTCATATTAAATTGTATTGATCAGAGGCGGAGCTACGAAGGGGGCACGGTGGGCACGTGCCCCCTCAAAACTTTCCGGCGTAGTATAATTTTTTCAGAGATTCTCGTCTTTGTCGTCATTTCCTCTCCCCCCCCCCCCCCTACAAATAATGTCGTCGTCGAACTCGGTGATTTGGTGAAACAGATTTGGGTTTAAAACTTGAAATTGTAGATCTAATCTTTTTGAAGAAAAGAGGAAGAAGACGATGTACAAGTGGAAAGAGAGTAGAAATAGAAAAAGTATATTTGTTGGAGAGAGAGAGAGAGAGAGAGAGAGAGAGAGAGTACACGTGACCCTTTTGCAAACTATAATCATAGCCGTATTCGAGGGTGTGCGAGGCGTGGTATCGCACATGGCTTCAAATTTTTTAAAGGCCTTAAAATATATACCTCTTTATATAGTTGTGGCCTCAAAATTCATTTTCAACCTTAAAATATTCACGATATATGAAATTTTGTTCTATATATTTGTTAAACTTTACTTCATGTGGTTGACATTGATAAAAAAAAATCATAAAAATTAAAGCTAATCGTCACAATATATTTCTAATTGTCATGTTTAATTATCATATAAGCGATTTTGCACAGGGCCTCCGTTGGCCTAGCTACGGCACTGACTATAATATGAGTATATATATTTACCGTGGAAGATTTTTGTAGTTAGTAAACTTTATATTTACAACTACTTAAACTATTTAAAGTATAAATAAATTTATTCAAGATATACAATTAATACTCTTTTTAAATCATTCTCTAACTCAAAGATATAATTATTTTAACATATGATACAATCTAATCAAACTACTAAATCTATTATTAAAATTCAATAAATCAACCACTTAAAATACCAACATAAAAAAGTATCAACGCAACTTAAAACACCAGCATGTACAGCTACTAGCCACCACCTTTTGTCTTTTGGTACCGTTAACATTTATTTTAAAATTCATGTCGCCGTAACGTTCGAATACCTTACTAGTTAACTATTACTAAAATAACTTACTTTTTCAAATTCAGTGATTTTTAGATGTTTTGGTGTTTTATATATTGCATAAATGTTTTGGTATTTTATATTGTGTCACATGACTTGGCACGTATTATTCGTGATCAGTTAACTTAGGGAACCATCTTAGTGTTTCAGCCGGATCCGCCACTACGGATTTTTGGTTTTATTTGACGTATTTAGTTGTTATCGGTTTGTCAAAATCCTTTTTAACAGCACTTTGCACAAGGTTTATTTCTTTCAGGCCACAATAGTAAAAAAAAAATTCCCCTCTCAAAAATTATCCTGGCTCCGCCCCCGGTAATGATTGTATTTTTATTTTTATTTTTGAATGGCGAACAAACACACATTCCTGTGTGGGACTTTTGGATCATTCACCACTTGGATATCGTGTTATTCTGAAATATCAATCGATAGTTGAGACTTGTGATTATATATGAACAAATGAACATGATTATTAGAACTCTTTCAGATTATTTAAAGAGTTCCATAATGAAGATGTGAAGTTGTTTCGACCAAACATCATCATACAGTATTTGACACTTTATCTGAACAAGCTTGCAGATTTACAAACACAAACAGCAAAATTTAGAACAGAAACCAGCAATGTCATACTAAATCATAGCCAAGCTATCTGTTTTCTGTTGGCTTCTTCCAAATGAGCAAGAAAAGAAGAAATTGTTGGAATCATTATTCCAACAGAAACACCAGAAACTTTCTGAGACATTCTACGTATGCAACGAGAGACTATAATAACTCACAGAACCCTTTCCGGTTGGATACAAATGAAATGCTTTTGACCCATAAATTTTGAGTTTTGTAGACAACTACTATGTCCCCTTTTGAGTACAAGAATTATGTTAGAGTTAACTACATTTTTGGTCCTCGTGGTTTACCGGGTATAACGGTTTTGGTCCAATATTTTGAAATGTAACGGATCTTGTCCAATATCCGCTGACCCATAACACTTTTGGTCCATTTTTTTGTTGACCGTTAGTTTGACCAGTTAGAATATGTAAAATGACTAAAATACCCTCGTCTTGCTATGTGAAATGACTAAGATACCCTCTTTTCACTCTACTTTTTCTTATTATTATTATTATTATTATTATTATTATTATTTATTTATTTATTTTTATTTTTATTTTATTTTTTTTTATTTAAACCATCACTTTTATTATTACACCAAACACATACATTTACAATATCCAAAAGCACATACGCATATTATATCAAGAAAAAAAAATCATACAACAAAAATAAAAAACATGACACACAAAAGTCAAAACCAAATCATCTACTTTAACCCATACATTCATACCATCTTTTTTTTTTGTTTTGGTCTAGTCATTTTGAGTTATGGTGGCGCAGCGGCGGCGTAGCAGCGGCCTGAGCCAGGAGGTGGCTGGTTTGTGGTGTTTAGTAGTGGTGTCGGAGCAGTGGCGGGTTTGTGGTTTTTAGTCGTGGTGGCGGAGCAGCGGCGATGTCGGCGTCCGGTGAGCAGTGGTGTGAGCCCTGAGGTGGTGGTGGACGACGGATGTGATTTTGTAGAATTTAGGGATTTTTGGGTTTTGTTTAAATTGAAGAATAAACTCACATAAGTAAAATTTATGGTGAGACGACGGTGGTTCTTATGTGGTGGTGGTGGTTTGATGGTAGGGGTGGCGGTTGGGTGATGGTTGTTTTTGGTTGATGATGATAATGAGATAAGAAGATAGAGAAAATAAAGAAAAGTGATAGTGTTTGGTTTAAAAAAAAAAAAAAAAAAAAAAAAAAAAAAAAAAAAAAAAAACGTTTTTAGTACTCTTGCATTTATTTTAGTGGGTGGTGGATGAAAAGACGAATATATCCTCATTTTTAACAGTCAATATAGGTCAAACTGACGATGTTAGTGAAAATGGACCAAAAGTGTTACGGGTCAGCGGATATTGGACAAGATCCGTTACATTTCAAAATATTGGACCAAAACTGTTATACCCGGTAAATCACGAGGACCAAAAATGTAGTTAACTCATTATGTTATTTCACTAATAATTTTAGTTATCCGAGTATATACTCATCAGATCTTAAATATGTATATGTGTATTAACTTTGTTGATAAAGCACGAAGGGTTTCGTGGTGTAGTTGGTTATCACGTCAGTCTAACACACTGAAGGTCTCCGGTTCGAACCCGGGCGAAGCCATAATTCTTTTGCAATTTTTTACCTTTAAAGTTAATTCACCTCTTTACCACAATTTCTACTTTTTTTTATTTTTTAAATTTGTCATTCTGGTTAGACACCAAAATTATGGTATTTGTTGTTGCACAATTTTTGTTCAAAATAGTTTCAACCACGTTATATAAGCTTGTTGCGTCAAAACTGACATTTGGCGTGTGAATAAGGTGTCTATTATGACTGTAAGAGATCAAGAGGCCTAAAATAAAAAATGTGCCCTATAAATTTATCCTTTATACAACCCAAGTCATGTTAATTATTAAGCATAACATGTGTTACATTGACCCTGAATGTTCCATTAGTTAACAGCTTCAAAGCTCCCTTGGCACTCGTTTAATTGGTGTTGGAGGCGTCCCCAAAGATCAGATAGAGAGTGTGCAGAAGTCGGCAATTTGGAGGATAAATTACACGTTTTCAACCTCTCCTATAACAATGACAGTTGAATTTGGCATCTAGAAACTAGAAAGTATAAGGATTTTTCTGTGAGATTCATGAGAAGGTTGGTCGATTCTAAACTCAATGACAGGCTAGGAGATCAACTTAGATGGAACAACTTAGTCCCTACTTGCAAAAATTTTTAGAACAACAGGCTGTCAACAAGAACAAACCACGATATGCATGTTAGAGACTTGCACCTCTTGCAGTCTTGCTAGCCCTGTCTGTAATTCGTGTGTAGAGATTGACTGATTGAGGATCATATTCATGTGAAATTTACCTCCCCAAGGAAGTGTGGAGTCTTGTGTTTAAATTGTGGAAAGTTGGAGCTTAGAGTAATTTGATTCTCGGAAATGCAGGCCATCTCTTTTCAGGTTCTAAAGCTGCAGTTCTTTGACTTGGTCAATCTGACATCAATCTGGTGTTTGTGGCTAGCGAGAAAAGCGTCTTGCATTGATCCTCATCATCCCTCTGGCAAAAATGTTGTGGACAACATCCAAATTATATATACTTATTGTGGCTAAAGGATACATGTAAATCATGTGTGTTATCTGGGTTAGCTTGGGGTTATGATCCCCTCCAGGCATTAAATGTTTCGTTATGATTCATGTTATGTTTTCTTCTTTCTTGTTTGTTTCAACTATTGTGCTAGTGCTAATGTCTTACTTGTACGTGGATGTTATGTTTGTTTCAATTATGCACTGATCATTATGTTCTTAAAAAAGCTGTTCAGCTCACTAAGGGATTTGTACAATTTTAATTAGCTTATTGGTTCTTAGGCGGAGTAGAAAGCTTCATTAACAGGCTTCAACCTTTCGCCCTTTAAATTTTGGGAATACATAAAGTCATAAACTATCTAACATAAGCTTCAACAAAAAATTTAACCTCAAACGCCCTCTTATCCAAGTTATTTGATGCATACGTTTAACATGAAAGAAGTATTTTTTAGCCTTTTTCCCCATTTTCATCACTTTAACATTAACCATCCATTAATCAATTCCATCACCTTGAACCAAAAAAACAACTATATAAATGACACTAGCATTTTCAACACTCAACCAAATGGAGTTGATGGAACAACTAGAAACCCAATTTTTAATTAAAAATTCTATCTTTTAACTACAAACACTTGAACTGATCTGACATTTTCCCCAATACATCAGATATGTTTACAATCACAGTCCATTATTTGCAAGTATCAAAACAAATTTGATCCAATATGATTATCAAGACAGTAGATGACCACATGTAGCTATCCCATTAACATTCAAACTCCCAAATACTAATCATCAATATGTTAGATTCACAACCAAATAATAAAACAAAAAGAAAATAAACAGAAACAAGTAGTTTTCATTCAGTAGAAACGATTACATCTAATCAAATTAACTACACTAACTTCTCTATGAAATCAACCAAAAGAGAACACCCCAATTACATCAAATCAATCACCATCAAACTAATCTAAGCAGCAGCTTTCTTTGGCTATTTTCCAACTTTGGATGGAGACTTTGGTGTAGATTCTTTAGCAGCAGTTTTCTTAGGCAACAAGACCGGGTTGATATTCGGCAAAACACCACCATGAGCAATCGTAACTCCAGACAACAACTTTCCAAGCTCCTCATCGTTCCTTATCGCCAACAACACATGTCTTGGGATTATTCTGGTCTTCTTGTTGTCCCTTGCTGCATTTCCAGCCAATTCCAACACCTAAACAGACAAATTAACTCATTAACAACCACAATTAAAAAAAACAACAAAATGTCATATGTAAGTGAGATTTTGATTAAAAAAGCTTACTTCAGCTGCGAGATACTCAAGGACCGCAGCGAGATAAACGGGAGCACCAGTACCAACACGCTTAGCATAACGACCTTTCTTCAAATACCTTCCAATTCTACCAACTGGAAACTGAAGCCCAGCTTTAACAGATCGAGTGACTGACTTCTTTCGTGGCCCGCCAGCCTTCCTTCCTGCTGCTCCCTTCTTGATTTTACCGGTTCCGTCCATTTTTTAAACAAATGAGTAATTGATGAATGTGTGTGTTTTGAGTGTGTGAATGTGGTGAGTGAAGTGCGTAGGGGTGTTTGTTTATATAGTAGTGGATGGGTTGGGGTTTGGGATTGTAGATGGGGTGATATTGGCCGGTGATCCGTGTGATGTGAAATGGACCAATGGGAGTGAGGTATGAAATTTTTGAAATATTTGGGATTTGTTTGAATTGTTTCGTGTTCCCGCCGGAGTAAAGGCTATTTTCTTTTTGTTTCCATTTTTTTCCCAGTTCGTTTAACATAAAAGTAACACTTAAATAAAAGTTTGTATTTACTGAGGTAAAAGTTAATCCACTACATTTAATCTTTGAAAAAAAAACACTTATGCAAAAGATTGTAAACTTTTTTTCCGCTGCATTTAAAGAAAAAACATAATTTACATATTCTAAACATTTTTTTTTTTTGCCATGATGTATTTCATTTTATATGTTTGTTCACTAAGCCACTATTCAACCGTTAGTTTTCTGTTTTGATAGATTAAAAAAAAACACTTACGATCTATTTTGGTAATAAAAAATGGCGTTGACCGGTTGCCCAGTCGCACTTGGCATTTAAGAATAAAAATGCAGGCTGGGGCAATTTTTGATGTCTTGAGGATGTCTCCGGGGCAAATTTGAAATTTTCCCAACAAATTAACACATTTAGGCTATCTTGGTAAAATCCTAAAACATTACCTTTTTTAATTATCTAGTTCAGTTACACCGAGAAAACTCAATGTAATACTCATTATAGTCGTCTCGAAATGATATACATGTCAAGTTCTAAAGTCTACATTAGCTATCGGCACACTCAGTTTTTGGTGGAATTATGTACTGTAATATGAGAAAACGGACTGAAAATAAGCGTAGGTGTGCTCGGCTAAGAAGTAGTACTATAGTTTGGCATGAAAAACATGTCAAAATTTTCATAAAAAAACTAGAAATGGAGGGCAAATATCATCAAGTGGCTTAGTTATACTCTCATCCCCCGCTTAAGCTGCACAATGTCCCTATTAAACTTAAAATTTAAGAGGAAGAGTTGAATTAAAGCAAAAGACTCATTTGGATTCGCTCGGTATGATCAGTGATCTACGTATGCAAACATGTTCACATTGTGTTTCTTGAGCAAAATCCATGAACCCTGAATACACTAACAAACCAATCACGTGCATCATCATAAAGACTTAAAAAGAAGAATAAAAATAAAAATAAGGAAGAAAGATAAAAATGAAATAAAATCTCTAATTCACTTTTCTAGAAATCACGGTTGCATTTAACGTATGCAACAAGCCTTTAAACTCTTTGGTATCCTGATTGGACGAGTTGTAGTCTCGTGAGAGTTTCCAGGTAACACACCCACAAAGGTCGAAAACAAAATACATGGTTTTGAAATGTTAAGAAGGTTTTCAGTAAACACACCCACAAAGTTCAAAAACAAAATACATGGTTTGGAAATGTTAAGAAAAATCATTTTCAAAAAGATTAATTAAAATCGTTTATGGCGTAAAGAGCATCGAGCCTCTACGTCGTGTACAGGTTGAGTTGTTTATGGTTTTTGAATAGTACGTTCTACGGCGTATAGATGAGTAACCCTCTACGTCGTAGACAAGAAAAGGAGTTTCTCACTTTTACACAAAATGATATACGGTGTAATACGGGAGTAATCCCTACGCCGTAATCACCTTTCTTTTTTCTTTTTTCTTTTTTTCTTTTAATTTTTAGGATTTTCAATTTTTAAGGTTTGAGGAAAACTTACATGGGCTACTTCAGTTGTTCCAGCTAGCAAAACCTGTAGAAACGAAAATCCAGACCATTCCAAACCCAAAAAGAAATCTAAAGCTAATAAAAAATCTAAAAAAATGAAAAAACGATCGGTCGCCCCTGGGACCCCACTACCGGAGGCGCTGCCCCCGGACCCCTGTGATTCGGGGCTTCCCCTACGAATGATAATCATAATAACGTCATACAAGTGTGCACTCCGCACAACCCTGACTTGTTGAACATTTATCATGATTACACATTGGTCAATTAAGTCAATCCATTACACTTAAATCATATTGGTGACGTAAAATCACCAACAGCTACTGCTCTAGGCATTTTGTAAAGAGGAATGCTAGTCTCACTCAAAATTTACAAAAGAATTCTCACACGTACACATGTTGTTCAAATATTGGAAGTGAAAGTAAGAAAAAGAAAAGACACTTTAATTTGATTGGTGCACCTCATTTGCCACACGTGCGTATGAGATTTTTTTTGCAAAAATTGTGTGAGTCTAGCATTTCTTTTTGGTAAATAACCTCACCAACCCAGTCTAAAAACGAAATTAAACCTTCAAGACTCCTTTCTTCAATCAAGGCTACATCCTTAAAAGTTTTCCTTAAAATTACCTTCGTCAATTCCTTATCATTAAACTCCTTTAGATCCTCCAGAACCACAAAATCAGATAGATAAGCAAAACAACCTACAAAGATGTTGAAGTTTTAAATATCTCTATCAGATTATCCCCTTCATACACGAGTTCCTCGGCTTTAATTTCATTATACTTAACTTGTGACATCACATGTATAGGTAAATCATAATCCAAGTAAGCGTTTAAAATTTTAAATCCTATTTTGCACGTAAATTGCAAGTTACGAGGATTATCCTTGCGTATCTTTCCATGAGATTCTAATTGTTGAGGAAGAAGAGGTATAAAGTTTACCCTATTATATGCTAACTCATGTTTGAACTATCCTTAAGGTTTTCAAACTTCTTATTCACATTGTTTATCACTTCACTCACATCAGATTCATCTCCAGGGTCTGAAAAATCTACAAAAGGTAGCACATGAGGCGCATGCTCCTCTTCTAACTCGGGGATTCGGTCATTAAGTTAAAGAAAATCCCCTATGTCATCATCGTTTGCATCACCCTTAAAATGACCCTCCAAGTCAATCTGCAAACCAAAATCAGGAGCTTCAAACTATCAACACAAAAACAAAAGCAGTACGCAAATAAGGCGTCATAGCATTCTCATCAATCTTAAACATAATTTTATCTTTACCTACTTCTAATGAAATTTGTTTATCAAACACATCTATCTTTGCATGTGCAGTTGCAACTCGCAAGCATCTGTTGTCTGAATATAATGGGCACCCTAACATACTCAATCATGTCAAGGATGACAAAGTCTATAGGGAAGATAAACTTATCACTCTTTACTAGGACATTTTCAACTATATCCATTGGGACTTGCCTATACTTATTTTCCATTTCAATCAACATATTTGTAGGTTTTGGTTTTCCTAAACCTAATCTATTAAACATTGAAAATGGCATAATACTCACAATGGCCCCTAAATCGGCTAACGTATTCTCAATAAAACAAATTACCAACAAGACAAGGTAAAGTAATTTCCCTTGTATCTTTTTCCTTTGGTGGTAACATGTTTTGTAGAACAATCGAGCATCTAGCATTTATTTATACCGTGGCCACCTCTGTGGTCATTGACTTGCTAGATAATAGCTCCTTCAAGTACTTGGCATATTTGGGAATTTTCTTGAGATCATCGATGAATGAAATGTTGATATGCAACCCCTTAAGCTCTCCAAAAATAGCTTAGCTTATTCGTCTTCCCGTTGTTTCTTTAATCGTTCCCATGAATGACACAGGTGGCACGTAAGGTTCCACCATGGGTTTTGGAGTAGGCACATCTCGTCTAGTTTCATTTTCTGCCTTCTTTTCCTATAAAACCTTATAGAAATAAGAGGTACGGTAGAAGTAACATTAGTATCATAACTATAGGAAGAAGGAGAGTTGGTGACCAAATCGCTTCTTGTCACCACGGATTTGACTTGAGCAATAGAATTAGAAGTATCTGGTGTACTTCTCAACATCATTGCTTGAAACTCCTTAGTTAATTGACTAACTTGGGTTTCTAAGCCCTTGATGGCGACATTTTAGTTCTTTAAATTCAAATCCGTGTTCTCTTGAAGTTTCTTTGTGAATTCACGATTTCCGGCTTGCTTCTTAGTCGATTCCTCCAATAATTGTTTATTGTTTCTTCAAGGCTAGTCTCCTTATCTCCAAATGGTGGACGATTGTCCACTCGAGTGTAATACCCCGATGGTCATACACAATACCTTGCACCATTTCCACCACTGCCTTGGAAAGGTTTTATGAACTCACCATGCTTGTCCTCTTCTATCACCTTACCTTCCTCATGCATAGGGCATTCATTGGTTAAATGCATCCCATCGCAAAGCTCACAACCTACTTGTATAGCATGAACTCCTACAATGAGCTTCTTCATATCTCGGCCAAGGTTGTCAAGCTTGTTGGCGATAACAACCATATCATCCGAACTACCGCCACCCCTTCGTCTAGTGCTCACCCCGTCATGCCATTTTTGAGAACGACTGGTCGTGTCTTGAATCGCCTGAAGACCTTGAGCAGGTGTCGTCTTAGGGATCGACCATGAGAATCGAGCATCTGCCGAGTAGGCGCATCTAAACCTTTGTAAAACACTTGCACCATCTATTGGTTGTTTAGATCATGCTGAGGACATTTGAAAAGTAGGTTATTGTACCTTTCCCAAGCTTGGTACAATGTTTCGTCCATTTCTTGCTTGAAGTTGTGTATCTCTTCTATTTGCTTAGCAGTCTTCGAGGGAGGAAAATATTTTATGAAAACAATTCGAATGTATGATCTTTTAAGATGAAACGAGCTCGAGGTAACACCCCTAGTAGCAAGCTCAGAAGGTACTAAGGATCCGATTTTTTATTTTTATTATTATTATTTTTTATTTTTTATTTTTTATTTTTTTTTGGTATCAAATATTGACCATTTAAGAGTTTGAGAATTTGGATATTTTGGGTTGGTGGAAAGAACGGGAATCCAAATTTCTGGTTCTAGCCGCCATGGCCCGTGACCTACTAACGGTCCAAGCAAGTACGGTAGCTTCGAAATCCGCCTTTTCGATTAATGGGAGGGTTATATCACCGAGAAGATCAAAACTCACTTCGGTGGCAGTGGAAACTTGCATTTGTTTGAAAGTCCATCTCGATAGCATGTAAAGGATTAGACATATATCACCACTCGAAGGCGACTTGGAACGGGTTTGAAGAAGCAATAACGTTTGGTATGTCCCAACCTCTTGACAAAGACGAAACATGCTACAACCAAGACGATTAATTCAAGACAAAGACCGGGACGAAGACGTTATTTATGTACTCAAGAAGATGATGTATTCCTTTTATGTATTTCGATATCTGTTTATGTATTAAAGAAACAATTTGATTTTGATGTTTAAATATGTTTAGTGTTTGTGTTTTGTTGTATATTTTATATAGTTATATTTGATCGTGTTTCTGTTTGTCTTGAATCAATTTTTTTTTTTTTAATAATCAGGATCATACAACATCACGGTTCCAACCCACTATTCTAAAGAATGATTGGTTTATCGCGAACCGGTTTTTTAAACCAGTTTGCCGAAAATCGGTCCCAAACCGATTAGTGTCGGTTTGGGTTTTCTTTTGCCAAAAGCAGTTTCAAACCGGACCGCTTTTAGGCAAAACCAGAAAACCGGTTTTTGACTGGTAAAAAAAGTACGTAGTACTAGTAACAAATATCAATTTGGTCAAACGGGCATTAAAAACCTAGAATAAAAGAAAAGTAACCAAAAAGGGAGGTGATTTGTACATCATTTCTTTTATCCATCCGCCAGTAGTAAATCATGCATACAAGTGTTGTAACGTGTTAATCACTCATGTTTGGTAAAAACTTGTTTGGTGGTATCTGCTTCATGTTATTTCGACCTTAACGCTGCTGCTTCTGTCAATCAATAAGGTAACTTTATACCTTTTCTTCTACTCAATTAAATTCATTAAACTTAAACAAACAATGAAAAAAACGTTTTGTTTCTTAAATTGTTATCATATAAATAGGTCACCAAGTGTTTTATGCTGGTTCGTGTTTCATTTTTTGTTCTTTCATTATATTCATCAGATTTGGCAAATAACTGTGCACAGCAATACGGTATATCACTTTAAGAATTTGTACTACATGTTTATATGTATCTAAAAATTAATTTTTTATGAAGTATGCCTTATGCCTGTCAATTGAATCAATTTGAGACATTTATATGTTCATAGTAAGCAGTAATTTCCCATTAAAGTTTATAAAATTTCAGGAGCTGTCAAATAATATTTGTTTGAAGTAATGAATTAAATGTTTTAAGTTAAAAGAAGATTAAAAAATTTGACGTTTCTGATGCGTTCTTTATATGTGCTGAATGTACCAACTTCTATCAAGATAAGTAAAATCGAGTGGTGACTGGTGACATTATTTATGCTACTTGTTGACATTATTTTTGCTACTTCCATTAAGGCATTAACTGATAAACTATACGTTTATCGATTGATATAAATCTAAACCTATAATAGGCAGCGTATGTGTAATGGTTATAGTTATTGCTGAGGACTTTGCAAAAAGTAAGCTTATGTAGGTTTATGTAGCTGGCTTGTGGCTTATATGGTTGTGGGCTTATGTTTCATAAGCTCACTTTTTGTAGCTTATTTTGAAACTTTTTCGGCTTATATAAGCTTATTATGACATATAAGTTTATATAAGCCAAAAAGTTTCAAAATAAGCCACAAAAAGTGAGCTTATGAAACAGAAGCTCAAAACCAAATAAGCCATAAGCCGGCTAGATAAGCCGAAACAAACTCCCCCTTTGACATTAGAAGGATGTACTCAGGTAGGGAGACTTCTAAACTTACATTTTATACATTAGAAGATTGTATGCTGTGTTAGTGTGTTCATACGGGCAAAGTGCAAACGTTAGTGCAGACTGTAGTAGTGTTTAGTCATATACTCATATCCTATATGTAATGGTAATATTAATCTTTGGTTGTTTGAGGGGGTCTAATAGCAAATCTATATCTGAGTGCAAACTTTGCTGCAGATATTACTAGTCTTTGGATCGATTATATTACCTCATAATGTTGATTTTACACATATTTGTGTCTTTCTGATATCACAACAGTTTTAAACTTATCATACATATTTTTATTTTAGCATACTATCATCCCCGTATTGGACAGCAACCCAATTTGAACTCAACTGTTGCTGGATTGAATGTGTTAGGTTTCTTTGTTCTATTATTTGGGAAAAAGCACAAGGAAAGTTGTGTGTTGGATAATAGTCGGTGAACAACTAATCGCTACAGTAATTTTTCAAGTGGTAAAAGAAAACAGGCAAATAAGGATGTTGATGAATGTGGTTTATCGGTTTCCCACATCTCCTTTGTTCCGATGGGTGTCACGGCGCCACTCTTCCAGCAAACTGTTTGTCGGAGGTACGTGTTCCCACTTTCTATCAGTTTGTGTTTATTTCTTGGCATCTTAAAAGGACAGTTGAAAACGAATGATGCCTAGATTTCTGCTACAACATTAATACATTAGGAAATGGTCTAGTTTGTTATTATTTCTTATAGTAGTCTTCGATCATCTATTCAGGGTGATATATATGTATGGCCACAGGGCTTTCGTATGATACCAATGAACCGGTGTTAAAAGACGTTTTTGGGCAGCATGGAGAATTAATTGAAGGTATGTGATTACAATCCTACAGTGCCCCAATCCATTTTAGATGTAACACGCCAAATGGGTAAAAAATAGCTAGAACTGGGAACTGGTTAAATGAGTTGAACGGGTTGAAAGTCACACAAAGAACATCTTTACTACCTAAAACCTCCTAAAATCATTCTCTTCAAGCACTTAAGTTATCATTGAAATTATATGATTTTTCTTTGAATCAAATTTGACTTTCTAATATTGTTATAAAAATATTTTCTTTAGATAAAAAGTGTTATGTGTCAACCGGACCCGATTTTTCATTTTATACATGTCATAATAGTTAAACAAAGGAGTGATGTGACCATCCTTTGCAGTAAAAGTTATATGTGATCACAAGAGCGGCAAATCAAAGGGATATGGATTTGTGCATTTCATTTCTGAGGACTCTGCCAGTAAAGCCTTGACAGAAATGGATGGCCAGGTAACTTTTTTGTTCAAATGGGATGTTTGTTGCTACAATTCTTAACGTAAGATCATTCATAAATGATTTTGTGGTTAACGCTTTTTTTTCCAGCTACTCGATGGTAGAAATATTCGGATCCAGTATGCAAACAAGAAATGAATTAACACCCTCTATGCCAGGTCTGGTTTTATTTGCTTTTCTTATGATATATTAATGTTTAAACAGTGACGTGTGCTCATAGACTCTTGTTGTTATTAGCTTTTCTTATGAGATATTAATGTTTAAACAGTGACGCATGTGCTCATATAAATAAATTGGAATTCTTGGAAGTTACGTTAATTTTCCTCAATATAAGCCAAGTAATGGTGATTTTTCATCCCCCATATGTTCAAATATCCATTAGATATCAACTATCACGGAATGCATGACTAACGTCTGAATAGTGATGGACTATAAGTCTATAAACAACCTTTTAGGGGGGCTTGGATCTGTGTTATTAAACTAATTATTGCAACTTGAAGAATCAAAATCAGATGATCAGTTCATCAGTTGATTGTAGTTAGACTGTTAGAGATGATTTGGTAATCTTGCATTGTTGATCTCAATAATTAGTTTGATATCTATGTGGTCTATGCAAATGAGTCATGACTCGATACATAACTTATGCACAATTAGATACTACCTTATTGCTTATTCTTCCACTCAACAACTTTGATTTTGCCATAAGGTTCAAATATCTAAGTATTTGATTTCTCTATCTTTTTGGTTTCTCTATCACTCGCACTGGTGCACGTGCCGGAGGTCTCCCTGGAAGCAGTCTCTCTACTCCCAGGTTTTACCTGGGGTAGGGGTAGGACCTGTCTACATTTCTACCTCCCCCATACCTCGCCTTCGCGGGATTGGGTATGTTGTTGTTGTTGTTGTTGTTCAAATATCTAAGTATGCTGTTGCATTTTGTCATATGAGCCAAATCCTGATTGGTTCAAAATGTTAATTACCTTTTGGTTGGAAATATATGGTTCTCACAAGCTTGTTTCCTTTTTTTGGATTTTACTCTATTTCTTTGAATTGTTTTTAATTTTTATTATCTAATATTTGATATGTTTTCATTATCGGAAGGTATCTCAGCTTGCTATATTTTTGCTGTATACGTGTTTAGGTTGTTGTTTCGCATTCTATACGTGTTTCGCATTCTATCGTTTGTGCAGTCTTTAGCATGATTGGCTTATCAGTAAATCTCAAGACTAATGATTGCACATTATTTTTACTTTTGAGTCAAACTTGTTGGTTCTGCTACTTTCTTACTGTTGAAAATTCATTTGCAGGTTTTTAAATTATTAGCATCCATTCATCCAGATGCTTTTACAGTAAAGAAGGGTGGTCTTGTGTCTCACAAGTGTAAACGACCTACTGTCAAATCAGGTAGGTGTTGATGGAAGATCGACATATGTTTTTTTACTTTGTTTTGTACACACATGAACTTGGTAGGTGTTTTGATGTGATCTAGAATAGAGAAAAATTATTTGATTGATGATGTGAAAATTGTGTTGGGAATCTTCAAATGTTTGTTACATCTGTAATTGTGTTCTAGAACACATGGCAGTCATGTTCTATGAGCAATAGCTTTCTAGAGACCGCCACCCTTGCAATGAATTTGATTAAAGAAAATTGTTATTCACCTCTTGTAAGATTGCAGTGCTGATGTTTTTTTATACTTATAATGTTAAAATGATTGTTTGCAATGGTTTGTAAATATGACATATTTACAGGTATGTTAAATCAACTAAGTTGGCAATCAATGTGTAGTTGAATCCAGTAAGTTACTTCTTAAAGCATGTATTTGCTGGAATAACTCAATAGAGTTACTACTTCATGAGCTTGAGCTCGCGCTTTAGATTTAGTATTAGATCATATATTTCAGTTGAGTTCATACTTCGAGTCAAGCTTTGAAGGGTTTAACTCAATTACACCCACAGGCAGTAGGCCATAGGTTGCGTTAATTTTTTTGTTTAGTTAACTGAAAAAAGGATCATTGGCGACAAGCAAACTTGAGTCGGTGAGCCCCCTATAGCCAACTAGAAGTGTTCTGTGTTCAGGTTTCTTTAACAAAAATGCTTATCTGTTAGTTGCGTTTTCATAGTACATATAGAAAGAGGATGGATAAATAGATTTGACTGCTCAGTTTGGGATGTGTTTGTGCCAAACTATTTCAGATTTATTAGGATGACGTGTGTGTAATGAAATATTGAAATGAAATTCAACCCTGAATATGGTCCTCCATACCCCATTGAGAGTTGTTTAGGCATTGCCACCTGATACATATTAATGATATGATGTCAAACATGGCCTCTAAAACTTTGGCAATGAGCACCGGCATTCTTAGGCACCTAATAACGATCACAGTGATGATGGTGAGTACTTCAAATCCTTTGCTGACAAATCATATCATAAAAGAAGAATGCGATGACATTAGATTCCTTATAACCAACTGATATAACACTTTCATCCACAAATTTCATGACAGTAACACTACAGAAACTTTGTTTCACAAAATTTCTTGATTCAATTGTTGGCACGCTGTATACTTATAATCATTTCAAAGCAACAAGTAAACAGTTGTTATGACTGGTTAAAACCGGTTATCGACACTTAACAAAATAGTATAATCAAAGGTCAGTGTTTAAACTTTGACAATGCTCTGCCTCTATTTATAAGAAAATATTTTCAGAACTCTAATCGCAGGTTTAACCAGTTAGGCAGTGTCTACATTCTTTATTGTCTGTTGTCTATCAAGTTTCAGCATCAAGATTAGGTATTGTGATTGTTGTATAACTGCAGGCTATGTTTTTTTATATATTGAGTTAGCCACAGCCTGCAGTAGTTGTGAATATTAGGGGGTGTTTGTTTCAGCTTATATAGCGAGCTTATAGATTATGTGATTTTAGGCTTATGTTTCGTACGCTCACTTTTTGTGGTTCACTTAAAAACTTTTCCAATTAAATAAGCCGAAAGTTTCAAAATAAGCTACAAAAGTGAGCTTATCTCATAAGCCAAAAACCTAATAAGCCATAAGCCCCCAATATAAGCCAAAACATACAACTTAATGTCAGGTTAACAACATTTTAAATTTGTTAAATGTAAACATAATTCAATCAAACCAGAAGAACAATTAAAAACAAACAAAATCATAACCATAACCATAACATCCATTCATATTCAATAACACTACCACATCACATTGGATCAAACAATCCAAATTTACATAACACCATACCAAACCTAAAAACACATAACATAAAAACTAAACCTAAACACAAACCATAACCACCACCACCACATTACATCAAACCACCCACCACAATTTACGAGCTCGTAAACTTGGTAACAGCCTTAGTCCCCTCACTAACCGCATGTTTCGCCAGCTCCCCAGGAAGCACCAACCTGACAGCAGTCTGAATCTCCCTACTAGTAATAGTAGGCTTCTTGTTGTACCTAGCCAACCTCGAACTCTCCTGAGCCAGTTTCTCGAATATGTCATTGATGAAACTGTTCATGATCCCCATGGCTTTGCTTGAGATTCCGATATCTGGGTGGACCTGTTTCAGCACCTTGAAGATGTAAATCTTGTACGTCTCGACTGATTTCTTTGACCTTTTCTTCTTTTTGTCGGTTGAGGCGGCGTCTTTTGGGAGCTTCTTGCCGGCTTTTGGCTTCTTCTCTGCTGGGGCTTTCTCGGCCGCGGGTTTCTTCTCTGCGGGCTTTTTCTCTGCCTTTGGTGCCATTGGATTTTGGAATTGGAATTGAATTAGGGTTTGTTGTAATTTGGGGGAATTGATTGTGTGTGGGGATTGGAGTGGGAATAGGGGTGGTTATATATAAGAGGTGGGGGTGGGTTTGATTGGGTGGATGGGTGTGGTGCGGATCGGTGACGTGGAAGTGAGATGGACGGTTGAGATTGATGGATTGTTGGATGGTGGTGAGATTAAAGTGTTTTGGGAATTTATTTTGGTTTTCCCGCTTGTGAAGAAAAATTTTGGCCCGAGGATTTTAAATTGAGTTTAGTGTGAAAGTTTTATTAAGGGTTGACAACACACCCTCACCCCAAATACCTTCACTCATTTACAACCGATCACCTTATGCCACATCATTTTTTCACTTTTTCTTTCACTCACTTATTTTTTGTTAGCATCACACCCATCACCCTTCACTCACTCATTTTTTTTTTTAATTCCATTAAAATTATTAAAAGACTAAAATTTCATTAAAATTAAATAAATATTACATAATAATTATTAAATTGGACTAGTTTTAACAACTTCTCTAAACATGGGCTGAAAGTTTAACATATGTGAATCCATTTGTACTTGTTTAGAGAAAAACAAACAACTAAGATAAAAAATGAAAAGTTCATAAAAGTTAGGGTGCAAAGTGTGAATGCTACCCTTATTTATCATCTTCCTCAACAATTATTTATCCTCCATTTTTTTTTTGCAGCAACATATTTATCCTCCATTTTTTTTGCCCCAGCAACAACAATTATAGCTCCCCAACGGTTCAATTTGTGGGTCTCCAACGTTCACTTTTTTTCATTTCTCATGCGGTAATCTTCCCCGCAAAACCTCCCTCCCGTGCGGTAACATGTGATCGGCAGCGGTGTTCCCGCACGGGAAACACCCCGCACCCATTGTCAACCCCCTAAGAAAAGATTATGGGTTCAATATCATTTTTCTCGAGATTTTATAACTATGTTGCACTGCCAGACCAAACTTTCTTCTCAATGATGTATATAAAATTATTAGATAAATCTTTCAAAGTGTTTGAATATGAGTTTTTTAATATTCTTTTGCAAAGAAGCGGTGAATTTTGCTATAAATCTCGAGATTTTATAACTATGTTGCACTGCCAGACCATGTTTTGTGTGATTTTATTCGTTTGTTTGTTATTTGCTTCCGTATGCATGCTTTATTTTTATTGTTGGTTGATCATGTTTCTAAATTAAAATGTGGAAATACTTTACTATGTTGTTTGGCCTAGTCTTAACTCCAACCTAAAAGTATTTTTGCAAAAGATAAGTGTAAGGGGAAACCCCAAATATGTTTTTAAGAAACAAACCGATCATGATTCTCCACAATAATAAATGAGCATGTATATTCGTATTTGTTAGAGTCAAATGCTTGTATTGAGTCATAATGAAGTTTTGCAGGATTTTCCAGGAAGTAAGACCAAGTTTTTCCAGAAATTTTCCGGAAACTTAACATAAGAATTTCTGCAGGTCCATTCTGACGGCGTCAGAGGTTTACTCTTGACGGCGTCAGGAGTTAAAATCTGGAAATTTTACCAGTTTTGTTTTTCTAACGGAGTCTTATGGTTTTTGTGAATTATTAAGTTTTATAATCTTCAGGAAATCTGCAAACTTCATTCCACAAGCATTATATCTTACTTTGTTTTCTAGGATTTAGTAACTTATATAGGATGCCGCCGATTTTACGCGAGGTTGTCTTGTCTATTTTTGTCAGGATTTACAGGTTATGTTCGACAAGGAGATGATTTATATTCTGGAAGGGAAGCTTTGATTGTTCGTTTTCTTGGAGGAAGATTTAACCTGGCCAACCTATAATCCATACCGAGCGAATCAGGGGAGTATTTGATTTCATTCTCTTTACTTTTTCACTTTTACATTCTTTACTTGAACATTGGGGACAATGTTCATCTTAAGTGTAAGGGGAGGGTAAAAAGATGATACCTTACATATGCACTTTCGCTTGAGTTTGTTTTGTTTAATGGTAGATGTGTAATAAAACTATGAGAAATACTTGTTAGTGTAATTTTAGCGCCAAATTTAAAATTTTTTACAACATTTAGGAGTGAAACTTTAGCCATAGCAAGCGTCTCATGGATTGGAGATTGTATGACTAGCACATAACCGTATATTCAGAAAAATTATCCACCCAAAAATGTGAGGTTCGCCTTTAGATTTGATAGGAAAAGCATTTATTATTAGTGCTTATGAGTGTACCGGTAGCATTTAGATTCTAGAACTTGCGTTAGTGATGCATCCTGAGACCGCTAGTGAGACTACATTCGTGTGGTAGGATTTACTACATGATAAGAGGCATTCGGATCACCATTGTGTTAAACCCGTATCATAATTACTTGACCATTTAAGTCATATTACTTGGCTAGTTAAGTCAACTAATTTTTTCCCACACCTTAGCGTTGTACTCATTTTTAGTACACGATACCCCTAGTACACCCCTCCGAGCCTATCTTTTCGTTTCTAACTTTAAGCATCTTATTTAAAGGAAGAATTTGTTACACCCCACTTAAATGTACACCCAAATCGCCTTAGCCTTCCGTGTATGCGCTCATTTTTAGTGCATTATTGTTATTTGTTAAACCCTAAGTTAACTTTCTAATTGATTACATGGTTGCTAAGTCGAGTCATATCCTTGTACATATTGTTTTGGGACTCATGGGTAAGTACTTATTTTATGGAGTAATGGGGAATAACATAATATTATTACCCCCATATGTGCGTTAATCTTAAAAGTGCTCCAAGTGTTTTGATTTTCTTAATTCGAGTCATTAGATTAGTTTAAATGTAAAGTATGTAAAGATTCAAGTGTAAGGGGAACGTTCATTCCCTATGATATATTATTTTGGATAGTAGGGTAAGAGTGTATGCAAAAAAAAAAAAAAAAAAAAAAAAAACACATACGGACTACCATCCCTTTTCATTCTATGTTCATTTTATATTTTTGTTATTTTTCATTTATTAGCTTACGTCGAGTCTAATCTTGGCTTAGCAACGCCATATTGTACATGTAATTAACCAAGATTGTTAACTCGCCACCAGTAAAACTTCCTTTATCCAACAAAACCGTATAATTCATATCCCTATACCTAACATTACAACCCTTTAAAAGACCTATTTGATAGTTTATCCTAGGTGCTTACGCATTGATCCTTTCCCAAGCCTATGGTAATCTATTTTGCTATGACAGGTAGTGAGAGATATCTTCCATTTCCATAATGTTATATTACTTTATTACACCCGAGAGGTGTGAGTATCTAAACACTATTTGTGAGGTGCTAGTGTATGACCTCCGTGCTTGTCTATTGGTCTTTAGTGGAATGATTATTTGTTGTAATTACTTTTATATTAGTGTTAAATGACCCCTAACTTGTCTTTTGAGTAGAATAAAAGCGCATTTGCTTGAGGACAAGCAAATCTCAAGTGTAAGGGTATATGATGAGGCGAAAAATGATCCGTTTTTAGGGGGTCATTTAAGCCCGAATCCGACTTTATTTGATCAAATATTGCCCTAAATCGTTCCTTTTGTGATTTTAGGTACTTGGAGAGTGAATTCTGGAAAAGAAGCCATTTTGGACGTTTTTGGAGCATAAAAGTGAAGAAAACGGCAAAGTCTCAATTTTCCATGCTGGAAACAGTAGGTGACGGCGTCAAGAGTAATGCCATGACGGCGTCAAACATCAAGAATTAAAATCCGTAGTTCATGAAGGCGTCAAGAGTGTTCCTGACGGCGTCAAAAGCCCAAGAATAAAAATCCGTAGTTGATGACGGCGTCACACAGGGCGTCAGAAGTAGATCAAGGCCGTCCGAGGAAGTATTTGGCGGCGAGGTGACGGTGTCACATTGTTGTCTTGACGCCGTCAGCCCTATTTTCCTATATATAGTTTTCTAGTTTTTCACAAAAAGAGAGAAGTTTTGGAGAAACCCTAAAGACGAATTTGGTGCAACTTTTACAGGTTTTTCAAGGGTTCCAAACCCTTGATACCTTGCATTGTAATTGAGATAAGTGTTCTTCTAATTCAATCAATATGTCTATGTGTTGGTTGTCTATATCTTGTTCTTGTCTCAATTCCATTATGCTAGGCTAGATCTCTTTTGTGTTTGCTTAGATCTAATGAAACCTAGATATTGATTATGTGTTGATTACTTGTTTATTCTTGTTGTGGATGAATGATTTATATGTTAGGCTTAAGAAAACTGGCAGATCTCCAAATGGTAACATGCTTGAACGTCTTAAGAAACATGAACCGAGGCGTACTAGGTCTTTATTGGTTATATTTAATGCATGAGCCACTGTTTACAATCCCTATAGTTGTGTTGGGCATGGTGTAGGAGGAGATAAGAGCTCATAGAATTGGGGAGTTATGTATGCCACCCCATGAATGGTATTAAGGAATACAATCCGTCATCCATGCAATTATAACAAGTAATTAACGTGTAAAAGATATCTAGGGAGTAAGGAAATCTAAGTAAACACATTTTCTCCAATTACTGCTCACAACCTTAGTATAAATTAGTTTAATTTCATTTTTAGTATTTTATTTTGATTGCATCTTAGTTTTGGGTTAGTTGAATAGCAACTAATTCCGCCCACTCTTCCAAAACCCGAGATTTTACTTGCTTTCATAAAAACATAAAAATACAAAAATAATCATCCCTCACCTTTAGAACTAGTAATTTAGGCTTTCTAATCCTAGCGACACTATTCCTAAGCTGAACGATCAATCCCCCGGTACTTGTCACTATACTATACTACAACGATCAGGTACACTGCCTGGTGGGGGTTGTAAGCTTCTCGAGATCCCTCGAGAGGTAAAGCCTGTTGCGATTCCCACGCATCAGGCCCTAAGAAAATGAAGGCCCTGTGCCGTCGCACACCTTGCACATGCTTAAATCTGGGCTTGCTCACAGCTCACTGCTATTGTCTACTGCTCACTACTAATTTCAACAAACACACCCTATATCAAAATGTTTATCACTCGGAAGTTTTGTTATATTTGTAAGAAGACTTCGTATATGAATGGAGGTGAAAACCATATATTTGAAAAAATAATTACTTACATTTCTTTTGAAATTACAAAAGCTCCTCCTCAAAATTAGCATAAATCCGTTAAAAGATTAAAAGATGGGAGTTTTCATGAACATCAATCATTTTTCAGCCTTTCTCTGAGGACATTTTTTAAACACAAAATTTAAGAAATCTTTTTATTGTTTTGAAACAACGTGCTTAGAAAAAAAAATTCAAACATTTTAGCACGCGTGTTAATCATAAGTAATTAACAGCTATCCTTTTGAAGTACGTGATATGCATTGAGTATTCTCAAGCCATTTTCTTTGAAGAACGAGTCTTGGTATTAAATAATCATAATTCATAATGTTGAAGTACAAGTCATGATCTCAAAAGATGATGAGTTATGAATTTGAAAAGCGGATCCTCAACATGGTGCTGAGACATCGTGTTGACATCAAACTAGACAACAACTACCTTTAGTATCCATTTAAACTTGGTACCAACCATGTTTGAAGTTTTTGAAAACCATTTGTAAGTTGTGTCTATTTGTCGTAAAGATGTTTGATTTCATTGAGAGTTGAAAATCGGTGTTTCATTTTAAAATACAACTCGAGGAATCAATGAAGATTTAAAACTCTTTTGATTTTTCCTTTTTGCATTAAAGTTCATCATTTCATTTTGAGTTTTAAAACTTGATGAAGGTTTTCATTTCTTGTTGAAACTCGTTGTTTCATTTAGAAATTTTGTTATAAAGACAAATGTAGACCTTGCATTCTTCGGTATGTCCAAAACAAAGTTGTTCCCTTTTTGAAACAAAAACATTTCTTCTCTTGTATACTTGAAAGGTTTGGAATAACTTTGTTTAGGTTTCCACACTTGTTTTGGTTTTGAAAAACGAGAGTGTGGACTTTCAAAAGTAGAATTATGAGAATTATGAACATGATTTAGTAGTAAATGTTTGAGATGAATGTTGGTTCTTGGAACACTACCTACCTTTTTTGAAACATTCACTTTTAGTTGGGAAAATGACAATTTTTTGCAATGAAGAAGATCACATTTTGCTTTCAGCTCATTATAAGAAGATCCCAAGTCACTGTACTCGTTTTATAAAGAAGCATAATTTTGAGATGACAATTTGTATTGTCATGATACATTTTGCCCTTCAAGATAAGCAAAGTATGATTCAAATTTGTATGTTTTATTTGCAAATCCAGCTTTTACATGATCGAAATCTTTTACTTGAGATTGGAGAGACCGAATTTTAATAAAAAGATAATCATTTTCTATTTCCAAAGAACGAATTTTTTCATGTTGATTTTGAATATTATTAACTTCTTTTCCAAGATAATTAACATATTTTAGATCCTCTAACATCTCAACTTTAAGAGCATTTTCAAAGTGGATCAAACGAGCATGGACGTTATAAGTACACTGTTGACACAAAAGTTGGGCGTTCCTAGTTTGGGCTCTTGCTCTCGTACCAATTCGCTTCTTAATGCTTGAAACCTGTGCACTAAGAAAATAAACAACGCTGTTAGGCTTATCGTGGGATTGTCTCCCATGATTAGACTCCTGCGTGAGAGTAAGTAATCGGTTTTAGGGTTTTGTTGAAGAGTTAGAGATTGTGTGAATCGTACCTTTAATGAGAATATATTATTCTATATATATAGGCGCAGAGACCGTGTAGGTTTCTTGCTCCTTACTCTTCACACACGTGGTGCTTATCCGGGGTAAGGATATCTATTCCGTAGATAAAAGATCCTTATCCTATGACCGGGTAGTTTGGTTGGGCTTCGGACTTCGTGAGTCCAAGCCATTGATATTATGGCCCAAGTCATTTGTCATGATAGCCCACTCGTGGTGGGTTTGGGCTTAGTAATGTTTATCATTTGGGCTCGTGGCCCAACTATAGACTATACGTCATTATGTCCCCCCAGTCTAGTGTACGCGGCTCATATCCGCGGATACTAGACTAGTGAGAATAGCGGTAAGCGTGGCGGTAAAAAATCAAATACTTCCCACCCAAAGGTGGGAACAATGTATCAAGTCCCAAAATGTCGTAAGAAGTGCTTCGAAAAACAGGGAGAGTGTCCACGTGTTCCTCGGGAAGAGGGAAAAAGTGTTGTACCTTCTCTCATCCTAGCCACACATTTTGTTAGTGGGATCCACGTGGCGTCTCTTTTAGGGTTTGTGATACTTATAAAAGTCACTGCCTCCTTTCACTGTGGATCACACAGTTAAAATCATTTCCGCCATTTTTAAACCTTTCAAAGCTTTTTTTCTTCGATCTACTGTTCTACTAGGTAACTGCGCGTGCGCAATTTAGTACACCTTGTTTATATCTTGAAAATGGTTGCTCAGTTGCACGAGTTTCGCTCTGAGATGGATGAGGATGACGTACGTCAGTTTTCCTCTGATTACTTCATTCCTCTCGACGTTCATCCTGAAGCACCAGATGTTGACACGTGTATTGCCGATTTCCCCGATGGGAAAATAGGTTTATATACACGCTTTTTTTATTACACGAATTATCGCGTACCAATATCAGTATTTTTGAGCAACGTGCTCAATTTCTACCAACTCCATATCTCACAGCTGCACTGTATAGGTGCGGCGAAGATATCCAATTTTGAAATAAACTGTCAGTTACTTGCAATCAACCCGACTGTCGACCTATTCCGTGTGTTCTACCACACAACGTAGTCGCACGGATGGGTTTCATTTGCAAAGCTCTCAGGGCGCCTTCAATGCTATACCGATAAAGTAGATTCCTTAAGGCATTGGAGAATATTTTTTCTGGGTGGATGATGTTGTTTTTCCATCGCGCTTTGAGTTCTATACTCAAGGGTCGCTGTCGAGGGATGAGCGTCCTGTCCCTGGTTCGTATAGTGTCGCGGATGCGGATACAATTGATTGTAACCGCATTCCCATTAACTCCTATCCTGAGGAGTTTTTGGTGCATATGGGATTGAGTCGCAACTATTTTGATGGTGCGGACGAGGTTCCAACCTTCATTGATGGGAACGGCCAGGGTGGGTGCTCATCCTTTCTTGCCTTTGCCTCTATAATGTAAGTGTTTGTTTGTTTTGCGTGAATAACTAAGTTGTTCTTCTTATTTGTTTTTTGTCTGTCGCAGAGATGGACCTGTTCGATGTTGTGAAGTTGAAGGAGCCCAAGCGCGTGACAGTGGGGGTGCGCCCTCTGAGGGATGGTGAGGAGCCCATCTTACAGGCTACTGCGGGGCACCTAACGGTGTTTGGGCCCGTTGCACGTGAAGATTCTCATCCTGCATCTACACTTGTTATGCCAGTGCAGAGTGTTCCTCTTACTGGGGAGCTGTCTCCTGTGGTGGAGGAGGCGCATGTTGAGTCTTCCAACAGCGTGGAGATCCTGGAGCCTGTTGCGGAGGCTCAGGGAGAGAAGCGTAAGGAAGCGTCTTCTGGTGGTTATGGCGCTGGCACTTCCAAGCGGAGGCGCCATCTGATTGCTGATGAAGAGTCTGCCACACCGGATGATATGTCCGTTTCTGGCGCGGAGAAGAATCTGTCCAGGTCCCCACCTCTTATGTAAGTATTTACAACTTTCGTATTCCTTATTTGCTGTATCCTTGCACTAACTTTACCTTCTTTGTTTTGTAGTGACCATGCTGCGAATGATGATGCGGTATTTGTTGATCATGTAGTATCACCGCAGGCTGCTCGCGTGAAGGAGCCTTTGAAGGCAGCGGCGCAGATGTCTGTGCCTGAGTTGGTAGAGGAACTAGCTGTTGTTGCTGCTCGCCAAGCTGAGTTGGTCACTCAGCTAAAGGCGCAGGCTGTTTTGGAGGTAGGTAACCTTGCTCAGAAGGATGAGCAGATTGCCCTGCTCAAGGCGCAGTTAGCTGAGGCGCAGGCAGAGGTGTTGGCTGCCGATGAGCGCGCAAAGAAGGTTAGTGAGGAGAAGTTGACTGTGATGGCTGAGCTGCAGCGTGAGCGTGAGGAGTCGCAGCAGTATAGAGCTAACCTCACCTGGGGGGTAAAGTACCTTGAGGAGAAGAAGAATGAGGTCTGTGGCCAGCTTGCTGACTTTGGCAAGAAAGTGGAGAGCTCTGTGGAGGCGCAGGAGGAAAAGCTGCGCAAGTTGAGCATAGACTATGATGAGGAGTTGTATCCTCATCTGATGTCCATGATTGTAGAGCGCAGGTACTTGTTGTACCTTATCCTTTGATTTTGTATATATATATATATATATATATATATATATATATATATATATATATATATATATATATATATATATATATATATATATATGTATATATATATATGTATATATATATATGTATATATATATATGTATATATATATGTATATATATATATATATATATATATATATATATATATATATATATATATATATATATCTTTTTAATGCATTCTTTGCTGTTTGTGCAGGTGGTTGATCAGCCATGGCTTGCACCTGACTGCCATGGGCACGTTGGAGTCCCCAGAGGTCGTGGGTGCCTTTGGTAAGGTGGTGGAGTGCGCCGTTGCTCGTGGCAAGGCGCAGGCTGTGGAAGAGCTTGCTGAGGGTCAACTACTGACCGTTCCCCTCGCTGAGGTTCTTGAATACAATGCTGATGCTTTTGAGGAGCTTGTGAAGGCGATGGAGGGGATGAGGCTCTTCGAGCTTCCACATATTGCGCGGCTGGAGCGTGACCAAGATTGTCCCATCACAGTAATAATGGCGGGGTTAACTCTGGGGAGGCATATCTTGGAGAACGTAGAGGCTGAACCTGATTTTTATTTGAAGCCTGACGAGTCTCAGTTGCAGGTTCCAGTGTTCGCGCAGCCGCGTGATATTCTTAACCCCTTCGCTATTGAGAAGGAGGTTCCGTTGAAGGAGGTTTTGGAGCGTCACGCAGAGAAGGCGGCCAAGAAGAAAGGTCTCAAAGGGAAATCCACTCTCTGCGGTGTGGGTGCTGCGCATATTCCTAGGTCAGATGGGGTTGCAGTCAGTGTGGCGACCGTGTCACCGAAAGATGCGTTGCTTTTGAAGAAACTCCAAGAGGCTGGGAGCTCTGCTGACCAAGAGCGCCGCCTTCAACGCCGACGTAGCTTGTAGATATGTATAACTTGTAGTTATAGCGTTGTAAAAACTCGTGGTTTTTGTTTAAATGGAAGTATGGAACTTTTGCACGTATAGCGTTTTGTACTTAGATTTTCCAAGAGTTACAATGTGCATATAATATCTTGTATAACTTATGTATTAAGTCCGTAACTTAATAAATAAATGGTCCATAACTTTAGCAAATGTGCAAGTAGGGGTGTAGCGTGCTATATTTATCATTTTGAGGAACCAAGGGTCTTGGTTTCTTAGTTCGTCTAAACTTGCGTAGTGTGCGTTGTTGCGCATTCGTCGCGAGATGCATACTAAAGTCATAGTCATGTATGAAGTTAGTGAGTTTGCGTACGAACTTAGGAGTCAATTGTTTTGAATCCATGTTGTGGTATGCAGCGTACTGCAAGTAAAAAAGTAACTCCCAATACCGTCTTCCACGGGTTATGGGTCCCAATACCGTCTTCCACGGTGTATGGGGGAGGTTGAGACGTAGACAACCATACCCCTACCTAAGGTAGAGAGGCTGCTTCCGGTTCTACCTAAGTTAGAAAAGGACCTCCGGCCTTTTGTAGGGAGTGAGGATCGAACCCTTGACCTCTAGGTTAAGAGGCAAGAGGTTTTCCAACTGATCCAACCCTACTTGTTAAAAAAGTAACTCCCAATACCGTCTTCCACGGGTTATGGGTCCCAATACCGTCTTCTACTATTTTAGGAGTCAATTGTCTTGAATCCATGTTTTGTTAAACGCGCACAGTGTGCATTTAAGTGCATCCATCGTGGGATGTACTTTGAACTTACTCCAACGTCTTGACAGTAAGGTGTTTAACAAGGATACGTGATCCAATGTTGATGGGTTTGCAACCCTCTTATTCAACAAGTATGTTAGTAGGTTTACTCATCCTGTCTGCCCTCGTGTGGTCTTAATATGTGCATGCACGCCATGTAGGCAATAATATAAATAAACATAATTGAAACATAAATGAATGATGTAAGCAATAATGTTGAAATGTGTTGTGGAGTTAGCTAGAAACCACAACGTTTTATTGATACTTGCAAGTTTTTGAGAAAGTAAAAAACAATTCCTAACAAAGAAAAGAAAAAACAAAAAATTATTGGGCATATACTAGAGTGCAAAGATGTCTGTTTGTGGGCCGTAGCCTTTCCTAGAGATAGCATCTTTTGAGATTGCAGATATTCCAAGTGCGCGCTAGGTCGTGGCCTTCCATATCGCGCAACCTGTATGCACCATTGCCTAGCGCATCGGTGACCTCATAGGGTCCTTCCCATTTGGGTCCAAGCTTGCCTGTGTCTTCTGCATGGCTTGCGTCATTGGCGCGGTATACAAAGTCTCCTGGCCTGAAGGAAGTATGTTTGACTTTTGCGTCATAATACTTCTTCATTTTTGCTTTAGCCTTTGCCTCGCGTATAGCTGCGCATTCACGTCTTTCTTCCAGTAAGTCCAAGTCTATGCGCCGCTCCTCGTCATTTGTTGTGACGTTGACCTCTGCTGTTCGTATAGTTGGCATTCCTATCTCAGCTGGTATGACGGCTTCTGTTCCGTAGACAAGGGAGAATGGTGTGTCTCCAGTACTGGTTTTGATTGTGGTGCGATGCGCCCACAAGACATGTGATAACTCTTCCACCCACTTGCCTTTGTGTCTGTCAAGGCGCGCTTTTATTCCTTCACCTAGAATGCGGTTCGCGCGCTCAACTAAACCATTGGTTTGTGGGTGTTTTACTGAAGCGAAGTGTTGTGTGATGTTCAATTGCGCGCACAAATATTTGAATGGGTTGTCGCATAACTGTTTCCCATTGTCTGATATTATCTCTCCGGGTAGTCCGAAGCGACATACAATATTATCCCATACAAAGCGTTTTATCTGGTTGCCCGTGATACTCATCACTGCCTTTGCCTCAATCCACTTCGTAAAGTAGTCTATGGCTACGATGAGGAATTTTAGCCCTTCTGCTGCAACTGGAAAAGGGCCTGCGATGTCAATGCCCCATTTGTAGAATGGCCATGGTGAGGTAATGGGTGTTAGCTCTTGTTGTGGTTGGCGCAGAATTAGCCTGTGTACTTGGCAATTGCTGCATTTTTTTATCATATCCCGCGCGTCGCGGTGCATAGTGGGCGAATAATATCCCGACCGTAGAGCGCGTGCTACAACAGACCGTGGTCCTGAGTGCATGCTACATGATCCAGCGTGGATTTCTCGGAATACATAGTCTGCTTGAAGAGGTCTGACACATCGGAGCCAAGGTTGCAAGAAAGAACGTCGATAGAGGATGTTGTCTCGTAGTTCAAATCGCTGCGATGTGCGTCACACTCTTCGAGCATCCTTATGATCTTGTGGTAAGATTCCTTTGCGGATGAATTCAATGATAGGTGTCATCCACGTGGGATCTTGTTCTTCTATCACTGTGGATACTTCCATCTCCAAAATTGATTTGTTTTTTAGAGTTTCTACCAATACCTGTTTTGACAAGTGCGCAAAGCTTGTAGATGCAATCTTGCTAAGCGCATCAGCTTTTCTGTTGTCCCCTCTAGGTGTTTGTTTGATTGTAAACCTATCAAAGTTCTGGATCAAGGACTTGGTCTTTTCCAGGTATTGGATCATGTGTTCATCCTTGGCTTCATACTCACCTAGCACATGGTTAGCTACTAGCCTGGAATCCACGTTTGCCTCCAGGTTGCGTACACCCATTTGAATTGCAATACGCAGTCCAGCAAGTAAGGCTTCGTATTCCGCCTCATTGTTTGTGGCTGTGAATTCGAAACGCAGCGCGTAGGTGAACTCCATTCCTTTTGGATTGGTAAGGATAAGGCCTGCACCTGATCCATCCACGCATGAGGATCCATCTGTGAATAGAATCCAAGGTTCCTGTAGGTCTGTTTTACTTGCTGAAGGTGGATTATCAGTATCTGGCTTTTCGACAATAAAGTCAGCTAATATCTGCCCCTTGATTGCGGTGCACGGTCTATATGAGATGTTATACTCACTTAACAACACACTCCACTTTTGTAGCCGTCCTGATGCGTCAGGTTTAGAGATAACTTGCTTGATTGGCTGGTCTGTGATTACAGCTATTGGGTGCGCTTGAAAGTATATGCGCAGTCTTTTAGCTGCGAATACTAGAGCTAAGACCAGCTTTTTCATGGCGTTGTAGTTAGTCTCTGTCTTTTTCAATGCTTTGCTTACAAAGTATATGGGTGTCTGGACGGAGTTTCTATCTGTCAATAGTACTGCGCTAATTGCTCCATGGGTTGCAGATAAGTACATGATTAGCTTTTCCCCTGGTCGCGGTGCGACAAGTTTGGGGAGTGATGCCAGATGCTGTTTTAGCTATTGGAAAGCTTCTTCTGCTTCCTCAGTCCAACAAAAGTCTCCCTTTTTAGTGCACTTCGTGAGTGTTTTAAAGAGAGGGAGTGATTTGTCTGCTGATTTAGATAAGAAACGGTTCAGCCCCGCTAGCTTTCCGTTTAATGACTGGACTTCTTTGAGTGTGCGCGGCGAGGGAAGGTCAATAACAGCTTTTGTGTTTTCCTGGCAAGGCTTGATTCCATCAGGTTCTATTAAGTATCCGAGGAACATGCCTTCTGTCGTGCCAAAGGTGCACTTCTTGGGATTTAACTTCATGTTTATTTGTCCCAATGTTTTGAATGTTTCCTCGATGTCGCGCACCAATTCATCCTCTGTATGGCTCTTGATGACAAGGTCGTCAACGTAAACCTCCAATTTTTGACCTACTTGTTTCTCGAAATCCGTGTCTACCAATCGCTGGTATGTTGCGCCTGTGTTTTTTAGGCCAAAAGGCATTTTCGTGTAGCAATAGACCCCTTGACTGGTGTGGAAAGCTGTTTGTTCTTCATCCTCGACTGCCATCTGGATTTGATGGTACCCTTTGTATGCGTCTAGGAAGCACTTAAAAGGATATCCGCACAGGGATTCTACCTTCCAGTCTATCTTTGGCAGTGGATAGCAGTCCTGTGGGCATGCTTTGTTAAGGTCTGTGAAGTCTACGCACATTCTCCAACTGCCATCACTCTTCTTTACCATCACTGAATTAGAAAGCCAGTCGTGATAGTATACTTCGTGCATGATGCCTGCGTCTACGAGTTTGTGTACTTCTTCCAGAATAGCTTTTGCACGATCTGGGGCCTGGCCGCGCTTCTTCTGTCGTATTGGGGGATATCCTTGTCGGATTTGTAGCTTGTGCTCTGTGATAGAGCGTGGCACTCCGGTCATGTGTTTTGGTTCCCATGCAAAGATATTTAGGTTCTTTTGCAAGAGTGCACACACAGCTGCTTTACCTTTGTCAGATAAAGATCCTCCAATCGAGATTTGTTGATCTGGGTAATCAGGGTGAATAGCGACCTTTAAGTTTAGTGTTTTTTCTGTGCGCTATTCTGGAATACTCTCCACCTCAGTGGTTACTGCGTTGCATTCTTTTGGTGGTACCGTGGTGTTGTAGAGGGTAACAAATCCTCCTTCCACTGGAAATTTGAGCATCCCATGTGCTGTGGATGGTACAACGCGCATGGATGATATTCCAGGTCTCCCAATGATGCCATTGTATGGTGAAGGAGACTTGATTACCATAAAATTTATCCATGTTGCTGTTGAGTGTTGTTCATCGCCCACAACTACTAGCAAGCGCAATTACCCCGTAGGCTAAATCTTTTTTCCTGTGAATCCAGTCAGCGACGTTGTAGCTGATATCAATTGACTTTGGATCTCAGGTCGTAGCCTTTGAAGCAATGCTCATATAGAATATCCGCGGATACCCCACCATCGATATACATGCGGCGAATCTCGTGTCCCCCCGTATGTATCTCAATAGTTAGTGGCTCCACTACTACGTTGTCCGCAGCTAAAGTGGGGAAGGATATAACCTTTTCTGGAGAGAACCTTTGACTGACTTTTTGTTTTGTTTTGCGTTGCCATGACTGTATCATGTAGATGACGTCCGCTTTGTCTTTGGAAGGTTCTTTTTTGCCCCCATTCCTTTGTTTGTCCTTCCCTTCTTTAATGTTTTTTACAAGGTGATCCATTCTGCCTTCCCTTACTAATTTTTCAATTAGTTGTCGTAGTTGGACGCACTCGTTATTTGTATAGCATTTTTGGCCATGATATTCGCAGTATCCATTCCCTATGCGCTTGTCCTCTACGGTACGCATTGGCGGAGGTTTTGGGAAGTTTTCTCCTTCGGTAACAAATATTTCCCTCGGAGTTTTTGTGAGAGGGGTATACTTGTCATTATCTCGTCCACTGCGATAATTTTTGCTGCGGTTTCTGCTCTGATCATTGGATTGTCTCCTAGGCTGTTCTTGTTGCCTATAACTTGAGTAGCCTTTTTTGATGTCCGCAGCGGCTGTTTCTCCTTGTATGAAGGATCTTGTGCGCTTCATTAGCTCATCAAAGGTTTGGGGAACCTTGTCGTTTAGCTTCCGAATGAGTTATGGGTTGTTAATCCCATTCATGAACCCTGAAATTTTTAGGATTTCAGGACATGCTTTGACATGTATGCACTCATCTTTAAAGCGTTCCATATAAGTACTAGTTGATTCCCCTTGGCGCTGTTTTACTCTGGCTAGTTCAACCGGGTTTTTAGCGCACTTCTTTCTTTGGGTGAAGTTTAAACAGAATGCTTTCCATAATTCTTCAAACCCGCCGATGCTCCGTCGTGGGAGCTTGCTAAACCACGTGCGCGCATTCCCTACTAATGTGGAGTTAAACATATGGCACCACACAGGTTGTGGCCAATTTTCGATAGTAGCAGCTGATTCGAAAATTTTTAGGTGGTCATCCGGATCACCTGTCCCATCATATGTTTTGACATTAGTGGGCATGCGCCTCCTCTTGCGATCAGAATAATCGCTGATGCATCGTGTAAATGCATCAACTTTCTGGCGACGCCATGGAAGGGACATGTCTTCGTCTTCTTCTTCACGACGTCTTCCTCTTGACTTCCAATGTCCTGTTTCCTTATCCTTGTTGTCCGAGGAGTCGTTGGAGGAGGAGTAGTCTCTTTTGCGGCGCTTGCGCCGGCTTCCTTCAGAGGAAGAACTTGAGGGGCTTTCACTTGGGGATATTCTCCTCCCTAATCTGTCCTGAATTCTTTTGCTCCCAGACCTGGAGGAACCTTCGCTTGGTAAACGTTGAGGTCCTAATCTGTCTTGTATCCCTCGATTACCAAGTCTGGAATGAACGTTAGTGCGCCTCTCGTCGTCTTCATATTCCTCTGAATATTGTGAGTCAGATGTCGTACCCAGCCTATCATAGATAGTGGCACATTTTTCGTTATTTTTGTGTCTTCCTCGTGGGTGGCGCGGTGATGATGCTTCGCGTTCAGGACCAAAGTTGAGCCGGGCTTATAGGCTCGTACTTGACCTTCTCCTTGCTTCTTCTTGCATGAGTGCAGTTAGGGTTTCATAATTTTGGGATACAAAATTACCCAACGTTAGATCAGGCGCGTCCTCGTTCGCTGCAATAAGATCTGCCTCAGTATTAGGCACCCTATCTCTGTTAGGTGCGCCCGGCGGCACAGTGTTGTCCACTGTAGGTGCCGTTTGGTGAGGAGTATTGAAGAAAGTGCGCTGGAGTTCTTCAACGCTTGGGACTACGGTGGTGATGTGGGTAGTCCTTACAGGCACTTCCACCGCTGGGAGAGGTTGGGTTGGTCCTGTTTCTTGGTGACCAGGCGCGCTGGTTGTCCCAAAGGCCTGCCTAGGGGTCGAATCTTGTTGATTCTTCCTCTGGGGGTCACGTGTTTTTTCCAACTGCGGAGTCCGCTGGCTTGAATTTTAATTCTTCGTCATTCTAGTTCCTTAGTTCTTAGTGTTGGTCCCACGGATGGCGCCACTTGTTGATACAAAAGTTGGGCGTTCCTAGTTTGGGCTCTTGCTCTCGTACCAATTCGCTTCTTAATGCTTGAAACATGCGCACTAAGAAAATAAACAACGTCGTTAGGCTTATCGTGGGATTGTCTCCCACGATTAGACTCCGGCATGAGAGTAAGTAATCGGTTTTAGGGTTTTGTTGAAGAGTTAGAGATTGTGTGAATCGTACCTTTAATGAGAATATATTATTCTATATATATAGGCGCATAGACCGTGTAGGTTTCTTGCTCCTTACTCTTCGCACACGTGGTGCTTATCCGGGGTAAGGATATCTATTCCGTAGATAAAAGATCCTTATCCTATGACCGGGTAGTTTGGTTGGGCTTCGGACTTCGTGAGTCCAAGCCATTGATATTATGGCCCAAGTCATTTGTCATGATAGCCCACTCGTGGTGGGTTTGGGCTTAGTAATGTTTATAATTTGGGCTCGTGGCTCAACTATAGACTATACGTCATCATACGCGGTTCAATTTCATGTTCTAAAATTTTGCAAACTTCTCGTCGAACTTCCGCGTCAACATTGGAACGCATAAGAGCTTCCTCTGAAGTCACGGTTATTCTTGCACTCATTGCGTGTTGAAGTAAGGCAATTTACTCCTTTAACAAAAGAATTTTTTTCCCCTTAGCCAGGGGAAATCTCCTTAGTTTCGGAAGGATTTTTATCAAAGTGTAATTACAAGTTTTTTTTTTTCTTTTTTTTCCCTTCCCCAAAAGAATATAGGATTTTATTCCTTGTTTAGCAAAAATTTTGGAGCTTTTGATAACAACAAGTCTTTATTTAAACTTTTGATGAACGAACATAAAGTTTGTTTGATTCTTTGTAATTCACAAGTTTGACTTGAGTTTTCGCAATTTTAGCATTTTGAAAACATTCAATATAAATACTTGTTGATTGTCTCCTAAAGGCTCACCTTCTTGTATTCGATTGGTGATTATCTAGTGTAGTACCTCAGTGGTCCTACACGACACCTTCCTTGAAAAGGCCTACCAAACTCAATATATCTCACTTCCTTAACAGACTTAACATCTTCTTTTAAAGGGCATTCATTGGTAAGATGAGGCCCTTCACAAATTTCGCAACCTAACTCGATAGCATGAACCTTCTCGGTAATCCTCTTTGTTAGTTATCCATTGTATTAGTTGTCTATGTATTGTGCATTTATTTTGATAACCAATTAGTGACTAGATGATTAGTATAAGATTATGAGATGAGCTCATTACTGACTATATGATTAGTATTTTCCACATATATATATCTCTTGTATTGGTTCAATATATATGGGGTCTACATTGTATGTTACGATCATCAATAAATACATTATCTTCTCACTTACATGGTATCAGAGTACCAAAACCGATCCTGTAAACATAACTTTTTTTTTCGAGATTTGGTAGCTGCTGGTCAGATCGGGGTTCTTCATGTGCCTTCTCGCTATCAGTATGCAGATATTTTTACTAAAGGCTTGCCTACAACTTTATTTGAGGAGTTTTGCTCCAGTTTGAGTGTTCGGTGTCCTCCCCCGCTCAAACTGCGGGGGAGTGCTAGTTATCCATTGTATTAGCTGTCTATGTATTGTACATATATTGTGATTACCAATTAGTGACTAGATGATTAGTATGAGATTAGGATATTGGCTCATTAGTGACTAGATGATTAGTATTTTTCATAAATATCTGTTGTATTGGCTCAATATATATGGGGTCTACATTGTATGTTACGATCATCAGTAAACACATTATCTTCTCACTTACACTATTTACATAGTGCCAAAGATTTTCAAGTTTGTTAGTAATTGTAGCCTAACTTATTACTCCAAAAAAACGTTTAAGTACAAAGGATATGGGTGAATCACATATCTTAGCCCGTTACATAGACGGAAAAGCTTGCATAACAAGATACTTCCAATTCTCTAAACCAAAAAATAATTGTAGCCTAGCTTTCTAAACCACCACACCCTCTTCGCCTAGTACATGCCCCATTATGCCACATTTGTGAACGAGGTCGGCCATATCTTAAATTACTTTAAGACCATGAGCAAGTATCATCTTGGGGATCAGCCCATGAGAGTCGAACATTTGGCGATTAGGTACATTTAATCCTTTGTAGAAGGTCTAAACCACATGCTGCTCATTCAAGTCATACTGAGGACACTTGAGTAATAAATCACTGTACCATTCCCATGCACAGTACAATTTCTCATCGACATCCTCCTTGAAGTTATGTATTTCATTCATTTGTTTAGCAGTCTCCGTGGGAGGACAATATTTATGAAGAAACGCCTTATTCAACAAATTCCATGTGTTGATCGATCATGCGGGTACCTTTTATTTCCATGTCCTTGCTTGCCCCTTAAGTGTTAATGGGAACACTGATAAGGATTTATTTGATATCTTTTTAAGGGGTCATTTAAGCCCAAAATTGTGTTTAAATGATCAAATATTACTTCAAATCGCTTCTTTTTGTATTTTAGGTACTTGGAACGAGAAATATGGAAATCGGCGCTTTTTGGGCATATTTAGACGATAAAGTGAATGAAACGACAAAGACAATAAAAACCCGTCAAAAAAGAAGGCCTGACAGCGTCACGTTCTATTTGGTGACGCCGTCACTTGTTATTTTGGAGCTAGAAGAATTAACACACGTCGCTTCAGAAACAATTTGAGTATTTACACCTGACGGCGTCAGGTGTATTTTGAAGTAAGGCGTCACGCTTTAAGATTGCAAGAGACGGCTTAGAATACTTATAACGGGACGACGTCAGCCATAAGCTGACGGTGTCAGAGTATAAAGAGTGACGGCGTCAGAGCGGCGACTTGCACAAGACAAAACCCTAAACACGGCGGGCTGACGGCGTCAGAACCCATAAGCTGACGCTATCAGCATTGCAACTCTATATATACTTTTTCGTTTATTTTCATTAAGTGTGACATCTTGTGGTACAAAATCCTAAACGAATTCTAGACTTATTGTGTGGCTTTTTCAGCCTTTTTCATCCATGTTCTATTGAAGACAAGTTATCATTTTAATCATTCAATATGTCTATGTATTAGTTGGTTTTTTATTTATCTTTTCTTCACTTTAACATGCTAGCTTAAGTTTATTTTTGTTTGCTTAGATCTAATGAAAACTAGTTGTTGATTATTGATTTGTTGTCTATTATTTAGTTGATTGATTCATGTTATGCTAAGAAAACTGGCTGACCTCTTTATGTAACTAGCTTGAACGTCTTAGAAAACGTAATCATAGCGTGCTCTATTGGTTTTTCTCATTGTATTTATTGCATTAATTGATGTTTATGATCCTAGGATTCTTAATAGACTTTAAGGTTTTAGGTGAAATTAATATTCCTAGAGTGGGGAAGGTAGCATACCCCCACGACCGATTTTAAGGAATACAACGCTTCAACTAAAACAAGGACGTGACAATTCAACAAATCAGTAAAAGATATATAGGGAGTAGTGAAATCTAAGTAAACACGTTTGTTTCACCATAAAAAGTTCACCACTTCTCTTTTCTTGTTATTTTTAATTTTAGTTTTATAAAAGTAGTTTTTGGGTTAGTTGGATAGCAACTAATTCCGCCCTTACCTTCAAACCGAGATTTATACTTTCTCTATAAAAAACATAAAATCACAAAAAAAAAAAATCATCCCTCACCTTTAGACTTATCTCGGCATACACTTCAACCTAACGACACTATTCCCCTAAAGAACAATCAATCCCCCAGATTTACCTATAATACACTACAACGATCAGGTACACTGCCCGGAGGATTGTAAAATTTCATGAGATCCCTCGAGAAGTAAAACTCCTTGTGAGGTTGAAATATCTCGCATCAAACACTCGTAGCATAATCTAATCATGTTAACCCCCAAAATGTTGAATAAATCCACACTCTCCCATATCTTGTCGATGTGCTCATACGCATCCTCATATTGACCTCCTTAAAAGGTGTTCTCCTACATAAACTGGCCATTGATCTCAAACTGGACAGTGTTAACAATGTCGAGTCTAACAATGTCAGGACTAAATTTTCCTCTCGTCAAAGCCATGTACTCTTCCATTGGCAGCGCAACGATGTCAACTTCAGCCATTTATGTAGTTTCCTACTAATCAATAGGAAAGTAGCTGTACATGAGCAAACAAACAAGAAAGAACATAGTAAACGAAAAATAAATAAACTAAAAATACGAAACTATATATTTTGTTTTGAAAAAAAATCCAAATGAAATGTTCTCCGACAACGGCGCCAAAAAATTGATGTGTTAGATTTAGCTTTAAATTTATAAAACTATATTTCTTATATCTATCCTACATACTTAATAGCAGTGTACCTTTGCGTGTAGATTGTGCTTAAGATCCACGCGACCATATATTTTAGAAACTAATGTGGTAAACTACGAATTAAAGCATAAAATGAAATAGACTGTAATCAATCAAGGGAAGAAATGGTGCTAACCTCATTAATCCTCTATGATGCTAATGACATGGTTTATCGTTCTAGTTCATGATCTTATTAGCGGTTATATTATCACCTAAACCCAGTATTAATCTTTGAAGCTTAAGCCTATAAACCCTAGTTAATTAATCATAAGTTTATAACAATCAACTAAATAGGTTTTAGTCTTTATGAACACCATCCTATATGAATTGTTTATGCTAACAATCTCACTTTTTAGCATTAAACTCCTATAAGTATTCACAAATAATTGTTTACTTGCAGTCTCACCTACGAAAGGTTAATACTCATAATCCAATGACTAAGAGGGTTTGTTGTCCATTAGTCAATCTTATTACTTAGTTTTCAGCCTCTAACCTAATGACTAACGTATCATCAACTAGGCGATCTTAATCGATACCAAAACACAAGGTTCAATCGACAAGCATATAAAATATCCAATAAAATCATAAACCAAACCAATAAATCATATCATAAACGTCAAAGGTTCATAATGAGGCTAACACACAAAGTGTCTAGCTGAATATCACAGTCTAATAATAAATAACAATGCATAAATCAAATATAGTGTTGTAATGATCAAACCAAATTGAACTAATGATGATGATGGATGGTGGTGTCTTCTCCATTGGATTGTAGCTTGAAAGAGGTGATTTTCGTCCTTGGGTAAACCCTAAGTCAAACCTTGGAATGAGTGATGATTTATGATTAAATTAGGGCTTGTATTTATAGAGTTTTGTTGTGTCGGTCCCTCTACGGCGTAGAGGTTACTAAGTCTTTTTTCCGTATAGCTCTCTGGTGAAAAACGCCTTCATGTATTTGATGTCTACGGCGTACGGTTAAGTATCATTCTACGCCGCAAAAGCTGGATCAGTTAGATAATTAAATCCTCAAAAATTTATACACCGTATAGATAGATGATTGGCTCCAAACGGTCAACCTAAATTGACCAAGTGATTGGTCAACAAAGTCAAACAGCTTAGAGTCAATCTTCGTGGAATACAGGGTATCACCAGGTCGTTATGTCCCATCGAGGTGTGAATGTTACTAAAGCGTGCTTGTGATCGGGTGATTTTCACAGGAAAGGGGTAGGATGATTATACTACTGATTTTTAACTGAAAATGATACAAATACTTGATATGGACAAAAACTGAAAAACCAGACAAGTGAAAACGTTTTAAAACTTAAAAGGTATGTTTTAGTTTAAATAAACGTCAACGTACCAAAAAAAGTGAAAACTGAAATCTGAAAACCCTCACGGGGTGAAAATGACTTTTTTACAAACCTAAGGATGAAAGAAAATTTTTGGAAAAAGAAAATGAATTTTTACACTAATTAATTATTTAATATTAATTAAATACTATTTAATACTAATTATTAATATTTAAATAACTTAAATAAAATATAATATTATTTAAATACTAGAAAAGTGAAAATTAAATTTCTAAAATTATACAATATAATATTATTTAAATACTAGAAATGTAACTCCCCCTGCAGGTGTGTTTGGGGTGCTGTGGGGTCCACAGAAAAAATTGCAAAATTACAATGATAATGGGACTTCAAAGACTAGCTGGTAAACTACAATTTGTGAAAGTTTCAAGACTTAAATCTACCTACAAAATTAAAACAAATCTTGGAAGTTTTGCATTTTTCATGAGATATGCAATTTTGACTTTGGAGATTTTTGTACCATGTTGACTTTCATGAACTTCAGTTAATTACTAATGACTAAAAGTGATGTATTAAGCTTAAATGAGACTAATATGAGCTAGGATAACAACTTGTGGACCAATATGGGTCATCATGGACTCATAAGTCCTCACAGTGACTGAAAGTCATGGATCAAAGAAAGATTCTTGACTTTCTTTCAATTGACCATGGCATATGGTGCAACACTGAACCTATATGACCTTATATGGACTGACTAAGCTGAGAGTAATCACCAAAACATAGCCAAACACACCAAACACCATAAATCCAAACACCCCTTATGGTAAATCTGTTAAGGATTTTGTGAAGCAAATGGTATACTTAGGCTACAAAACAGATTTCCAAGGGCTTAGATTGGTAGGGTACACTTAAATAAGCAAAGAAACCTGAAACTTGAACCACAATTACCAAACTTTCTCTCATGAACTAATTTAGACAGTTTACTAGAAATTTTAATACCTATGCATTCCAATTTATAACTAACTGATTTCAAGCCTTAGTATGAGTTAAATATGTTAATTAAGTATGAAAAACACAAAATCAAACAGTTATAAGCTAATAAGACAATTGAACTTAAACTTTGGAAACAAGACTTACAAAGCCATCATGCCAAAATTAGAAGAACCATGAACCAAGTACCTCATCCTAAGCCTCCCATGAGGTTCTAATACCCACAGCAATCCTGTATAAACCCTGCTTCAAGCTTGATTCTCCATGGACACTGATTTTTTTTTTATTTATTTTCTATATATATATATATATATATATATATATATATATATATATATATATATATATATATATATATATATATATATATATATATATATATATTTTGTATTTTTGAACTAAGATTCTTTCAAATGATTTACAAGCTCAGAAAAGCTACTGAGAGCTTAAATGAACCTAAATTCACTATAAACAACAACTTTTAACAACATTATAATTAAAAGTAAATTTTCATTAAGATTACATAAACTGAATTATAACAAGAACTTGAGTTTTTTTTATTCAAATATATCTTAAATACACTAAAATACTTGAAATTACACTTGGAGACTGACTTTTACAACTAAAACAAGGGATTACATAAAAACGATTTAAAATTAATAATTAACTAACTAACTGGTGCCCGGCTGCTTCCTTCTCTATTTATATGGAACCATTAGGGTTAGTGGACTTTTCCCATCACAAATATGAGCCATTGGATGACTGTCTTTCAATCTTGGCATTTGAATTGCAATTTGGTGCCCAAAAGTATTTATGTGGCATGTGGGATTACATGGAACCATTTCAATGTAATTAAGGAAGTTTGGATTTGTGGAAGTGGAGGTGAGGGTGATGGAGTGTTGGTTGAAATTCTCAGGCAAGTGTAAGGAGGTGGGGGATGTGTTTGACTTATTTTGACCGAGGGAGGGAAGGGATAATCTGGGTGTTTTTTTATTAGTTGTGAGGGAGTGGGCTGGTTTGGTGTTTGGACTTGGTGAGGGTGAGTTGGGCATGTGGAGTGATAAGGTTGGGCCTGGGGTGGGTGATGGTTGTGTTTGTTTGTTGGGTTAATATAAATAACAAAGGATCCGTTTGGTAGTTTAGTGAAAAACAACAAGGACCAAAATTGTAATTGTCCGAAATTTGAGGGGCTGCCATGTGATTTTCCAAAAGTACTAGTAAGGACCAAACTTGTCATGTTTCATATTCCCAAGAACCATTTTTATATTTTTCAAGTTTTGAAAATCACATGGACCATTTTTGTAAATTTCAAAAGTTGAGGGACCTTTTTCTGCCATTTGTCCAAAAATTCATTCAAGGACCAATTTTGATGACTAAGAATATTTCAGGGACCTTGAATGATAAAACTCCACTTTTTAAATAACCAGGGACTAGTTTTGACATTTTATGAAAGTTGGGGGACTGAAACTGCCAATTTTGCAAACTTTGTTCGTTTTTCATATGTTTTTACTCATTTTGCATCTGAAACATATAAAACACAATCCCTAAGATATTTTCAGTATTTTGATGCATTTTTTAGTGTTTTTGGATGTTTTGCAGTTCAGATTTGACCAAAAATGATGAGTGTTTAAGCACTCATCAATTTCCCACACTAAACTATTGCTAGTCCCTAGCAATCTTTTTGAGAAAACTTAATGGTTTTGAATCTCTTTACCAAAAGCCATTACTTCTGGAGTAGCCAAATGTTTTAGTTCAAGTAAGAACTATGGTACACTGATAACCATGTGATTTTGAGCAAACCACCAGCTGTCAACGGTTTTGATTTGTCTTTACCAGAAGCCGTTTGCTTCTGGACTAGCTAACTCTTGATAGACCGCAGTTAACATCTTGGTGAGCTGATTACCAATTATGGTTTTCCACTGCCTTTACCACAAGCATAATCTTGCGGGCTAGCCAACTCTTTACTTTTTAGGATATGGTGAGTTGAGTTGGGCAAATTGTAAGCCATAAACGGATTTGAGATATCTTTACCAAGAGCCGTTTGCTCCTGGATTAGCCAGTCCTTTTGTCGGTTAGACATGGCGGACTGATAACCACAAAAATTTTGAAATAAAGTGATTTTTTTTTTTTAAATTTTGGCCAAAAACAGGGGTACTAGAAGGTATAATGTGATAAAATTCACTAGAATTCCCCCCCCCCCCCCCCACACTTAGAATTGAATATTGTCCTCAATATTCAAAGTCCCGGCTAGTATGCCGACTCTTTGAACGTAAAATGGTAATTATCTAAGCTAACTGTGGAAATACTATTTTTAACTTTATTTATATCTACATACAAACACATTTTCTTTTTCTTTTTCTTTTTTTTTCTTTTTTTTTTTTTTTTTGTTTTTTGTTTTTTGTTTTTTGTTTTTTTTTTTTTTTTTGAAACTTATATACATATATACATTGCAAACAGCAGGGGACGACCACTCCCCCACACTTGGGTGTTAGAAAGTAGAAAGAAGTCAGAGATATGGGTGAAAACCCATATTGTGCTACTGTTTTTGTTCATCGAGTCGCTAGCTTGACTCGATCCTCGAATTTAATTGTCCTTGGGGAAAGTTTGGAGATCCGGGACAACCATGGATGGTATGTCCTCTCCAAAGTAATGCTTCAAACGATGCCCATTCACTTTGAAATTCGGACCGTCATTTTGAGATAACTCAACGGTGCCATAAGGATAAACCTTTGCGATAGTGAATGGGCCAGTCCAACGGGTCTTTAGCTTTCCCGAGAAGATCTTGATTCTAGAGTTGAAAAGAAGGACTCGATCACCAACGTTAAAAACTCGGTTCTTGATTTTTGAGTCATGAATCTTCTTTGTCTTTTCCTTGTAGATCAAAGAGTTCTCGTAAGCTTGATCACGAAGTTCATTCAATTCATTCATTTGAACTTTCAGATCATCACCCGCAATTTTGAGGTCAAAATTTGCATGCTTAAGGGCCCAATAGGCTTTATGCTCAAGCTCGATCGGTAGATGGCACGCTTTTCTGTACACAAGCTTGTAAGGCGTACACCCGATGGGTGTTTTATAAACTGTACGGAAAGCCCAAAGTGCATCATCTAATTTATCCGACCACGATGCACGATTTTCACCAACGGTTCTTTCTAAAATTCTTTTAATGCCTCGATTGGAAACTTCTACTTGTCCACTTGTTTGTGGGTGGTACGCAGTAGAAAGACGGTGAATTACACCATACTTTTGCATGACTTTATCAAATTTGTCATTGCAAAAATGCGTACCACGATCACTGATAATAGCACGTGGAGATCCAAATCGAGCAAAAAGAGCTTTCAAGAATTTCACAACAACTCGGGCATCATTAGTGGGTAAAGCTTTCGCTTCAACCCACTTTGACAAATAGTCAACAGCCACGAGTATGTATTTATTTCCATGAGATGACGGAAATGGCCCCATAAAGTCGATGCCCCAAACGTCAAAGATTTCACAAACTTGAATTGCATTTTGAGGCATTTCATTCTTTTGAGAAATGTTCCCGTGACGTTGACAAGCGTCACAGGATTTGACTAATTCCTGGGCATCCTTATAGATCGTGGGCCAGTAAAAACCGGAATCAAACACCTTTTTGGCGGTGTAGTTTGGATTGTGGTGGCCCCCCGTGGGGCCAGTATGGCAAGCCTTTAGAATTTCAGTGGCATCCTGACCATAAACACACCGTCGGATGACTTGATCCGCACAGATTTTGAAAAGGTAGGGGTCGTCCCATAAATAGTGTTTTACATCTTTAAAGAATTTATTTTTCTGTTGGGACGACATTCCTTTCACAACAAAGTTACCCACATGGTAATTTGCAAAATCGGCAAACCATGGGGTAGTCGAATCTCCACGAAAAGAAACCGCATTGAGGGTTTCGAGAGGAAATGTTTCATTTATTTCCTTTTTCTCGAAATCATCCTGATGAGGGTTTTCAAGACGGGACAGATGATCGGCAGACAGGTTCTCAGCTCCCTTTTTATCACGTATAATGATATCAAATTCTTGTAGGAGGAGAACCCAACGGAGCAATCTCGGCTTTGCATCTTGTTTTACAAAGAGATATTTGAGAGCCGAGTGATCCGTATACACTGTGCATTTGGTTAAGATTAAGTACGGCCAAAACTTTTCAAATGCATACACCACAGCCAACAATTCTTTTTCTGTTGTGGTGTAATGAGCTTGAGCCTCGGTCATTGTTTTGCTTACATAGTGTATTGGCTGAAAGTGCTTTAATTTGTGTTGCCCCAAGACTGCCCCTATTGCATAATCACTAGCATCACACATGAGTTCAAAGGGCAAGTCCCAATTGGGGGCAACAAGAATCGGTGCCTCAGTAAGCTTTTTCTTCAATGTTTCAAAAGCTTCGATGCACTCGGGGGAGAAGATAAAAGGATCATCCTTCTCGAGGAGATGGGTCATAGGCCGGGCGATTTTAGAAAAATCTGGAATAAATCTACGATAGAAACCAGCATGACCCAAAAAACTCCTAATACCTTTGACGGTAGTGGGATGAGGTAATTTTGCTATGACATCAACTTTGGCTTTGTCAACCTCAATCCCGTTTTTTGAAATTTTATGGCCGAGGACAATGCCCTACTTGACCATAAAGTGACTCTTCTCCTAATTTAAACACAACCTTGTATCTTCACAATGTTTGAGCATGTTGTCTAAATGGGAGAGACATGATTGAAATGAATCCCCAATGACCGAAAAATCGTCCATAAAGACCTCCATAGTTTTCCCAATCATGTCGGAAAATATGGCCATCATACATCTTTGAAACGTGCCCGGATCATTACATAAACCAAATGGCATACGTTTATAGGCAAACGTTCCATAGGGGCACGTGAAAGTGGTCTTTTCCTGATCCTGCGGATCAATGGGAATCTGAAAGTAACCCGAGAAACCATCGAGGAAGCAATAGTACTCATTCCCCGCTAATCTTTCGAGCATCAGATCCATAAAGGGTAGAGGAAAATGGTCTTTGCGGGTGGTGTCATTTAACTTGCGATAGTCAATGCAGACACACTAACCCGTAACCAATCGAGTTGGAATCAACTTGTTTTCTTCGTTAGTGACAACAGCAATGCCACCCTTTTTTGGAACATAATGTATGGGACTAACCCAAGGACTGTCCGAGATAGGGTAAATCAGACCGGCATCAAGAAGTTTTAAAACTTCTTGTTTGATGACCTCATGAATTTTTGGATTCACCCTTCTTTGTTGTTGGACTGCTGGTTTGAAGTCATCCTCCATTAAAATTTTATGGGTACAAAACTCGGGGTCAATGCCCTTGATGTCGGAGAGTCTCCAAGCAATTGCTTTCTTGTGCGACTTCAAAACCTTTACTAGAGCAGCTTTTTCCTCAACACTTAAATCTTTAGCAATTATGACTGGTAATTTATCATCACCCTCCAGAAATGCATATTTAAGATGAGGCGGCAAGTCCTTAAGTTCGACCTCAGGAAAGTCATCAGTTTTCTCAACATTTTTCACTTCCTCTTTATGAAGTGTTTGTGGTAGAACAGGAAGAGGAGAGGGATCTTCGTTTAATAATTTCTCAAGTAGGAGAATATCCTTCTCGGGGTCAATCTCTTGGTTATCGATTCCATCGGAAATCGAATCACTCTTGAGAAAGGCCTGAATCTCTTCTAAGACAAAGTCATTTCCCTCAAATGGAGTGAGGGAAGGAGAAGAATTGGCAATGATGGGATAAGAAGATGGAGTGAATTTTTATTGGATCGATATACTCTGATCAAACTACTTTGTAGCTTGTAATGGTTTAATAATATTAAGTAAACTCAACACTATTAATATTGAAACACTGTTTGACCTTGTAAAGTATGCGGAATCTACTAACACAAAGCTTAAGAAGAACTTTTATATTAAACCAAACTTGAACCTGCTTTGTTACACAGATTCACTAACAATCCCTAACTATTATCGACTTATAAAGCTCTAAGACTATTAGAACTTTGACTAAAAACATATATCCCTAATACCATCATAAGGCTCCTTATATAGATAACCTTAAGTCGGTTTACAACATATATCTTGAACGACAAGTAATTATCCCTAACTAATTCTAGAATATTCGTTCAATATTACATAACAATCCTTTAATCAATATTGCAATTAAGTCCTTATACTCTTCAAAGTACTTTAAACAATCTTCAATAAACAGCAGTACTTTGACTTTGATCTTCTAGCAGCACTTTGACTTTAATCTTCTAGCAGCAGTACTTTGACATACAGAAGTACCTTGATCTTTTATATCCCAACAATCCTCCCTAACTTGAACTCCACTTGCTTGATTTCAAGTTTCTTTGTTATCTTTGATCTTCAAAATCTTTAATTATTCAGATAGATTGTTTCTTTATCTCTTTAACTTTTATCTGTCATGTGTCAAAGTACTCTTTATCAGCATCTTCTCTGCAATAAATATCCTCAGCTACTCAGCAACATTTTGATACAATAGTCATCAAATCTTTTGAAGTTTCATACTATTCTCATCACTTCCAGGTGTGTAAGCTCCTATGAGAGGTGAATCATTGAAAATTAATGGATTTTGATGTCTCTTTACCAAAGCCATTAACTCTGGAGTAGCCAATGTTTAGGTTAGAACAACCATGGTACATTGATAACCATATGATTTTTAGCAAATCATCAGCTATCAACGGATTTGAGTAGTCTTTACCAAGAGCCGTTTGCTTTTGGACTAGTTAGTTCTTTGATATCAACCATGGTGAACTAATTACCAAAAATAGATTTTCCACAGCCTTTACCACAAGCCATTTTTCCTTGTGGGCTAGCCAACTCTTCACTTTTACAGATATGGTGAGTTGAAAACCATACAATTTTTAGTAAATTTTCAACTAAAAATGGATTTGATTGTCACATCAGAGCCGTACCCTCATGACGAGTCAAACTCTTTCTTGTTTGTTAAACATGGTGAGTTGATTACCATTTGCTGTGCTGTATAAATACTAACAGCACGTGTTTCTTTTCAAATCCTTTTATTGACTACACTTTTTAAACATCAAAAACTTTTTATTTTATTTTACAAAGGACTTATACTGGTTTAATGCAGCAAGCAATACTTTGGTAAAGTACTTTTTGTCTTTGCAGTACTTTGAAAAGATACTTATTATATAAAACAAATCATACCAGTATTTTGCAATATCATTCTTCAGACTTAGTCCATCTGATAAATAGCTTGATCACATCCAAAGCTACATCAGATTTATCTTCAAGTTCCATTCCATGATCTAGCATTCTGAGCATAATTTCTCTAATCAATGGATATCTTCTCTCAGCAAGCATGTGAATCATGGTATCATCTTCCATCTCTAGTGAATGAACTCCTGATGACTCAAAGAATCTCCATCTTGTAATTTCCCAATTTTCTTGATCATTCCACAGAGTATCAACACTTGTTTCTTCTGTTTCCCAGATGGTAATTAAATCTCCAAGCAAAATTAATCCCACTCCTGATGCTTCAATCTCTTCATAGTATGTCTGCACTTGCATGTATAAGTCATTTAGATCTTCTCTGGTGATAAAATGCAGAACATCCCATAACATATTGAATACTGTGAAGCTTTCATCTTCTCTGGTGAACATAAGATAATTCCCTTCATTTGATTCAACCACAGAGAATGAGATTATCTTGGACTTCTTTCCAGATTCTACTATTTTCTTATTCTCAAAATCAACTACTCTGAAATAGTTTCTCAGTTCATCAATTGTATCTTCATGTATCATCTTAAGTCTTTTTGACAATTGATCATCTTGAACTGCTTTCTTTTTCTTTAATTTTCTTTGCTCAGCCTGTTCTTTCCTTACATCTTCTAACTTCTTCTCTCTATCAACATCCATGGGTATAAAATTTTCTACCTCTTTCCTGATAGACTCTTGTACTTGTTCCCATAGAGCTTTCACTTCTGGATACCTCATTCTTTGTAAATTCTTGTATCCTCTTCTTTTCAAGAAACTAATCATCCAGTTTCTTTCTTGAGCAATAGTCATTGGCTTCTTTGTAATAGGCTTGCTTATCTCTGCCAAATACTCTGCATCATACTCAGCTTGTTGCTTTCTAGCAAGCTCTGCATCCTCTGCTATCTTTATTGCTCTAAGCAGTGCAAGAGAAAATTTCTTCTTCTTCTTGATATTCTTCTGCTTCATGATCCCTTTCCCTTTATCTTTGGGATCAAGTTCTTCAGATTCAGAAGTACTTTCAGAAACTTGTGCAGGCTCAGAAATATGTATTCCTCCTGAAGGTCTATCAAAATTGATCATAATCTGAGCTATAGTTTCATCATCACCTGCTGTATGTACCTTCACTTCTTCTTGCTGTATAAAAGTAGAAGTACCAGCTTCATCTTCAAAATTTATTGTAGAAGGTTCAGCTTGCTCAGCAGTACCTTGCAAACCAATACTTTCAGCAACAGTACCTTGAACATTAATTCCTTCTAAGTCAATTTCTTTTGTATCTCCACTTTTAACAGCATCATCCTCAACTTCAAGATTAACTTGTTCAGTCTCATCACTTTTCCTCTCAGTGGAATTTTCATAATTTGTTTCTTGTTGAGCAATGTTTTCTGTCACAGCATACTGCCATAGATGAGCATCTTCTGAATATTGAATCTTAGCATCATCTCTATCCAAATTATCATCTTGATTCCTCCCCAATTTGATAGATGATGACCTCTTATGCTTCTTCTTGGATTTAGAAGGCTTTTTGGAAAATTTAGACTTGTGCTTCTGAGACTGTTTCTTTTCCTTCACATAAAGCCTAAAATTTTGGACAAGAGGCCAGACAAACTTTTTCAACCTTCTGAACTTCTTCCTTAACTTCTTGATTTCTGCAGCTTGATCATCCATAGTTTTCCTCATCCTCTCCAACTCTCTATTCAAAGCATAATCATTCATGGACCCACCAACTCCCTCATCTCCTCCAGGTGTTTGAATCCCACCTGTGGAAGTATAATCATTGGGAGAAGGTACTGGAGTATGCTCTGAAGCAATACCTTTAGAAGAAGTACTTTGTGGAGAAGTACCTGCAGCAGAAATAGGTTTATCTAAAGAAGCTGATACTGAGGGAGTTCTCTCACTTAAATCATCATGCTGAGGGGAAACAATAGGTGGTGTAGGTGTATGTACTGATGCAGAATGCTTAGAAGGATCAGGTTGATCAGCATCATCAGAATTAGCATAACCACTATTGTCAATATCATCCCTAACAGCCTGTGCTACTTCTAACATGTAAGCATTGAGAGGTGTATTTTTACCCGAAAAATTTACTCCCTTGTGAGACATAAAGGTGAACACCTTAGGTGGCATCCTAATCCTGAGGTTTTTGTATCCCATCTAGTGGATTCTCTAAGAGAAGTTGAATAAATCTAGGATACATCAAAAAAGGGGATCCACCCTTAATATGTGTGATCATACCATCAAGGATCATGTATGAAAAGTTGAAGGATTGATTGGTAATGAGACCAACAAATGCAGAAGCTATAGCATGGCTAAATTGATCCCAAGCAGTACTCTTTGGACTTAAGCAATGAAGTAAAACATGAATGAGAAACTACCAATGAGGACTTACCATTGATTTCTGAAAAGTAAGCCTATCCAAAGGTCCTTCATACCCAATGTCTCTAAGTGCAACCCAAATCTCTTGTTTAGCAAACAAAACAGAGCCTCCTTCATCTTCAAACAACAGAGCCTCCCTGATTGTTGCTTCTGTAACACGAATAGCTCTCCCAGTAACTGTAACATGTATAATATCCTCTCCATCTTCAACCGCAGACCTTGCCGTTGCCCAAAACTCCTGTATCCAAGGTCCAATAATCTCGGGGTTGACTAAGAGTGAGTAACAGATGTGGGTTCCAGTGAGAAAATCAATAATACCATGAAAATCAATGTTGCTTTGCGTTTTCTCAAGATTGACTATCATGTTGTGTTTGTTGTTGATTGGGCGGATTGCCATGATAATAAGGATTTGAGAGAAGAGTGGTAATCGATGATGATGTAAGTGGGTTTGATGAATAAGAATGGGGAATGAGTATGGGTGAATAAATAATAAAAAGATATTGATACGTGGGAATCGCACCAGGCTTTACCTCTCAAGGGATCTTGAGAAGCTTACAACCCCCACCAGGCAGTGTACCTGATCGTTGTAGTATAGTATAGTGACAAGTACCGGGGGATTGATCGTTCAGCTAGGAATAGTGTCGCTAGGATTAGAAAACCTAATTACTAGTGCTAAAGATGATGGAAGATTATTTTTTGTATTTTTATATTTTTTAGAAAGCAAGTTAAAATCTCGGGTTTGAAAGATTTGGGCGGAATTAGTTGCTAGTCAACTAACCCAATACTAAAGATGCAATTAAAATAAAATACTAGAAATGAAAATAAACTAAATTATACTAAGGTTGTGAGCAATAAGTGGAGAAAATGTGTTTACTTAGATTTCACTACTCCCTAGACATCTTTTACACGTTAATTACATGTTATAGTTGCGTTGATGACGGATTGTATTCCTTAATACCATTCATGGGGTGGCGCACTTACTTCCCCAATCCTATGAGTGCCTACTTCACTCCTATGTCGAGCCGTTAAAAACTCCTAACATGGGATCATTAGAAATTACTCATGCAGTAAATACAACCAATAAAACCTAGTGCACATCGGTTCATGTTTCCTAAGATGTTCAAGCATGTTACCATTTGGAGATCTGCCAGTTTTCTTAAGCCTAACATCGAAATCATTCATCCAATACAACCATAAACAAGTAATCAACACATAATTAACATCTAGGTTTCATTAGATCCAAGCAAACACAAGATAGATCTAGCCTAGCATGATGGAATTAAGACAAGAACAAGATATAGACAACTAACACATAGACATATTGATTGAATTAAAAGAACACTTATCTTAATTACACATGAAAGGTATCAAGGGCTAAGAACCCTTGAAAAACCTGTAAAATTCGTACCAAGTTCGGCCTTAGGGTTTCTCCAAAACTTCTCTTTTTTTTAATGTGAAAATTAGAAAACTATATATGGGAAATAGGGTCTGACGGCGTCAAGACAAAATTTGTGACGCCGTCATCTCGCCGCCAAAATAAATCTCGGACTGCCTTGATCCAGATCTGACGCCGTCAAGTGTTATGTGTTTCCAGGCCGTCATGCTTTTTCCTCTTGACGCCCTACCTTGTGACGCCGTCAATTCTGTACTGGGCCGTCATGCAAATTACTCTTGACGCCGTCAAGATTTTCTTCTTGACGCCGTCACCTACTGTTCCCAGCAAGGAAAATTAAGACTTTGGCGTTTTCTTCACTTTTATGCTCCAAAAACGTCCGAATTGCTTCCTTTTCCAGATTTCTCTCCCAAAGTACCTAAAATCACAAAAGGAACGATTTAGGGCAATATTTGATCAAATAATTTCAATTCCGGGCTTAAATGACCCCCTAAAAGTGGTTCATTTTTCGCCTCATCAGATATGAGTTATAAAAGGATAATATACAAAAAAATCACGGTTAATTAATTACTTTACCGTTATTTTTGGAAGTGATCATCCCCATATCTTTCGAAAGTTTGTTACCCGCAAATCTGACCGTTGGAACAGTATTCTGACACGTCAGTATGTCACCAAGCAGTACTTTCCATAGATTATGGAGCAGTACGTTCAGTTATAAACCCAAGCAGTATGTTGACCAAAGTACTTCCCAAGAAAAATATCTGGATAGTTGACTGTTTGACCAAAATATCTTGGAAAGTCAACCCGAAGTAATTACTATCTCCCCAAATTAATTTCCAAAGCTACCAAGGCAAGTAGAATTCAATGAACTTCATTTAATAACCATATACCTTGCCTTTCCTATAAAAGGAAATCTTCCACTAACATACTTTATGCATCTCCTCTTTCAACAACACATCACAAAAACCCTAGTGAGAATAATGAGTCACTTTCCATTGGTGTACATCTCTTCATGGCTCCACAGACTCAGAGATAAGCTACTATTCTGACTCTGAGTTTGAGGATCCAGGATGGAGTGATTACTTTCCTCCTCATGTATCATCCTCATCTATGAGTGTAGCAAATTCTACCATAACTGATGCAACAAGTACCACCAATCCAAAGCCCAAGAAGAAAAGGTTTATCCCTGGTTCATCTCTGGCTAATGAGCTTCCACATGCTTTGACTCAAGCCCTGGAATCAGCAATACAGAACATGAAGTGGCCTGCTCCAAGAAAAGAGAAACCACCCAAGCAAGTTCTTGGCCTGGCTTGCCCAAGGAAGCAAGCTTCTTTTGATGACAAAAGAAAGACTGCTCAAAAGGGAAAGCAAAGCTATGAGGGCAAGGGAAAAAGGCCTATGGAGTAGGTTGTGTGGAGCTTGGTAGTAGGTTGTGTTGTAGTAGTTGTTTGTAGGCCTTGTCAGTGTCTGTGTTTCAACTTTGTCTGTGTCATGATGTATCTTGTGGAATGGTTGGATGTTACCCCTCTTGGAATTATGAATAAAAGACTTTTCTTTTGAATGATACATGTAGCCTCCCCTCAAATACTAACTACTAATGCCTCCCCTTAAAAATATCTTAATTATTAATCATACCAATACTCAAAACTAAAAAAGTGAATCTTGAAACATCAAAGCCCTTTGTGAGTAGGTCTGCTACATTATCATCAGTATGGACTTTAACCACATTGATAAGCCTATGCTCATAGCAATCTCTAATAAAATGACGCCTAATCTGAATGTGCTTTATCTTGGAGTGATATACTGGATTCTTCACAATACAGATAGTACTCTCATTATCAATGTTGATAGGAGTATTTTTGAAGTTGAATCCATAATCTAAAAGCTGATTTTGCAACCAAAGTACTTGTGCACAACAACTTGCAGCAGCTACATACTCTGCTTTTGTGGAAGATGTTGCTACAATTGTTTGCTTTTTGCATTACCATGAGACTAATCTACTTCCAAGGTACTGGCATCCTCCAGTTGTGGATCTTCTGTCATAGTTATCTCCAGCATAATCACTATCTGAAAAGGCTTGTAGATGAAAAGGTGAATCCCTAGGATACCACAATCCTAGCTTAGGTTGTTGCCTAAGGTACCTAAAAATCCTTTTGACAGCATTCAAGTGTGATACCTTGGGATGAACTTGATGTCTTGCATATAAACATACAACAAAAGTAATATCAGGCCTAGATGCAGTTAAATACATGAGACATCCAATCATAGACCTGTATAATGTTACATCAACATCTTCTCCTTCTTCATCTTTTTCCAAAGGTTTGTTAGTATCCACAGGTGTAGATGTAGGTTTGACAGTTGTGAAATTGAATCTCTTAAGAATATCTGCAACATCTTCCACAGGAGCAAAGACTTCATCATAGTCTACTCATTCTTCCTGTCTATATCCTTGAGCCACTAACCTTGCCTTATTCTTAATAACATTCCCTCTTTCATCTCTTTTTACCCTGAAGACCCATTTTGTTCCAATCAGTCTCTTACCATCAGGTAAATCACATAATTCCCATACTTCTTGAAGTTTAAACTGTAAGAGTTCTTCTTGCATAGCTTCAACCCAACTCTCCTTGGCTAATGCTTGTTTTATATTCTTAGGTTCTTCTTAAGACAAAAAACAAGCAAATAAGCACAATTTCTGATTCTTGTGATTCACCCTGTTTTGCTTGTAGATAAAGCTAAGTAAAGAAGTATGTTGTTGAGACATATTCTTAGCTTTAGTTCTTGTGAGCACTCCTGAAGCTGAGGGTCTAATGATGTTTTTAACATGATGATTTTTGTGAATTCTTAGAGTAGGAGTTGGTGAGACTTCAAGATTATCTTCCAAATTTGTTAAATCAGGATCTTCATTAGAATCTGAGAAAATGCCTTCTTGATCCAATTCATCATCAATGTCTTCTAAGGTAATCTTCTTTGGATCATTCAAGTCATCAGTATCTTCCAAGTTAGGCATGTTAGGATCATTCACAGCATCAGTATGTATCCAATTGGAAGTGTCTAAAGGCTGAAAAGTACTTTCAAATGGATCAGCAGTACTTTAGGGCAAAGTATTGTCAGTGCCTTTAGCCTTCTTCTTTTCTGCTTCATAAGCTCTCCTTTGATCATCTTCATAAGACTTAGCCATTGTTTCTTGAAAAAGCATCCTACTAAGTTCATCTTGAATGGCTTGGTCTTCATCAGATACTGTGGTTTTTGGTGGAGCAGTATTTTGAGGATCAACAATACTGTGAGGTTCAACAATACCTTGAGGCTCAGAAGTACTCTTCTTCTCATCATTTACTTTATCATTAGACTCATCTTCAGATCTTAAATTAACATCATGAACAATGTACTGTGCTTCTTCTTCAGTGGGAGCAGCTTGATTTTCTTCCCTTACAGGTACATAATTCATAGATGAAGACATTAAATCAAGATCAAACATCCAATCAGGACCTTTACCTTTAGAATTTTCTTGCTCTTCTAGAAAATCAACATGAAGACATTCTTGAACTTTCTTTGTAGCCCTGTTGTACACTCTGAATCCTTTGCTATTGGTACAATATCCCAATAAGTATCCTTCATCTGACTTCCCATCAAATTTTCCCAAGTTATCAGCAGTGTTCAAAATAGTCAGGGGACATCCAAAAGGTTTCATAAACTTGATGCTTGGCTTCTTTCCCATGAGTAACTCATAAGGTGTCTTCATTTGAGGTTTTGTCACTGATACTCTGTTCAACACATAACAAGCAACACTTACAGCTTCAGCCCAGAATGGAACAGGTAATTGGGAGTCTGCAAGCATTGTCCTTGCTGCTTCTATAAGAGTTCTATTCTTTCTTTCTGCAACTCCATTTTGCTGAGGAGTTCTGGCAATACTGAACTCTCTTTTAATTCCTTTCTTGGCACAAAAGTCATCCATTAGCTGATTCTTGAACTTAGTCCCATTATCACATCTAATACTTCTAACCTTGAGTCTTAACTGATTTTCAAGTGCTATTATAAGATCATGAATAGCATCAAAAGTTTCATCCTTAAAGCATAAGAAAAAGACCCAACTAAATATGCTACAGTCATCTATCACAACCAAACAGTACTTCTTCTTGTTCAAACTAACAACTGAGACAGGTCCAAACAGATCCATGTGCAGCAATTCCAAAGGCTCTCTAATGGTTTTCTCTTCAATCTTCTTACAGGAAGCCTTGTGCTGTTTACCCTTTTTACAAGCAAGACATGAGTGATCATTCTTGAATGTTTTAGAAGGTAAACCTCTAACTAAATTTCCTTTGACCAGCTTATTGATGTTCTTGAAATTTACATGCCCCAATCTTTTGTGCCATTGATGTGCTTCTTCCATTGTAGCTCTTGCAATCAAGCATGTTGCTCTTTCATTAGAATTAATATTCTTCAAGTCTATGTTATACACATCATTAGTTCTTGGTGCTCTCAGCATCACCAAGTTTCTATCTTCTAACTTAAAATCAGGAGAAAGTATAAGACATTCTGTGTCTAAGAATAACATAGGATACTTCTTATCACAAATCTGAGAGACTGACAAAAGGTTGAATTTAAGCTCCTTCACATATCTAACATTCTCAAAATCAATGTTTCCTGCCTTGATAGTTCCTTTGCCAGCGATTCTTCCTCCATCAGGATCATTCCCAAATGCAACTTTTCCTCCAAAATAAGCTTTAAAATCTGACAAGAGCTCCTTTTCTCCTGTCATACTTCCAGAGCAACCACTATCAACAATAAGATGATCTTTAAGCTCCTCTTCTGGGTTGCCCTGCATACACATGAAAAAGGTTAGTTTCTTTTAGGAACCCAAGCCACTACTGACTTGTGTTCCCCTTGTGGAGTGACATACTCAAATTCTTTGAGTATGTAATCACCACTATCTTTGAAAACATGATCAAGAATTAAGGTTTTTGTTTCCAAAACTGTTGGTTTATTATGATCAATTTTCCCTTTTTCACCCTTAACCTCTGAAAGTACTGGTTCTTCCCCAGCAGTACTTTCTTTCTTAACCCATTTAGTTGTAACTTTTGGAGTTGGGTTCTGTGTTCTAGTATCTTTTCTTGTGTTTTAAGGCCTTCTAGGTTTGTAGTAATTGAATCTCCTAGGTCTTACACTTGAGTGTCTGCTAGCAGCACCTTGGTTAGGGAACTTTCTATCAGTACTTTGTGAAGGTACTGAGGGTTTGGAGAATGATCTTTTCTGATGAGAGTACCTATAGTCTTTTGAGAAATTTCTATGGTTAACCCTATTTGTGTAATTCCAAACTGGTTTGTTATCCCTTGGCTTATTTTCCATGTGACTTTGATTTGCAGACCTGATCCTTGGGTATTTGCTTAAGTATTCTGAGTGATAATCACAGTCCTTAATCAAATGATGAGGACTATAACATACATAACAGACCTTTGGACCAATATCCCCAAATCCCTTTCCATAAGGTTTTCTAAAATTAGCAGTATTTTGAAAGTATTTTCATGGAGGTACTGCTGAGTGATCAGTAGTACTTTGAAAAGTGTTTAAAGGTACTGCTTGTTTTGAAAACTTTTTCTCATCAACACTAGGTGCTTCAACAGATTTTTCTAAAGTTTCAGAATTAGATTGACTTTTAAGTTTTTTCCTAAACTCTAGATTATCTACCCCATAACAAGAGACATCTTTCCTAGGTGGTTGAAAGCTACCTGGGGGATTAGGAACTGCATTGTATCCCTTGTCTTTCTTATATTCAGGAGGTGTTGGACTAGGGTATTCCTCATCACTAGAAGTGTTTTCATCTAAACTTATGAATTCTTCATCACTAGTGGAGGTATCTACTGTAAGATTTAGTTCCTTACTCTTAAATGGAATACCTTCTGTGCTATCATTATCATAACCTAGGCCAGTTTTAATGTTTGATGTTCTTTGCTTTTCAACAAATTGAACATGTGACAGACCTGATTCATTCCAAACAGCAAGTTTTTCTAACAACTTATCTCTCTCAGCAGTAACTTTCTCTAGTTCAGACACCTTACATCCTAGTTTCCATTCACTCAACTTTACTTGGTACTCTTGTTGCTTATATGTTTCAACCCATGCTACTTCATTGTTTTCATGTGTAATTATTTTGGCCTCCATTGACTCTAAAGTCAACTGGTAGCCAGCTATCTCAGACCTAGCCCTTTGAAATTTATCTCTTTCAGCTACATATTCACTAAGTAACTTTTGATACATATCATTGCACTTAGAGCATACCTCAGAGATAGTGGATGAACTTGGTGAAGTAGCTACCATAGCAAGCCGAACAGGATCTTCTTCAAACTCCATGCTCCAATCAAAGCTTCCTAGACCATCTCTTGACTCCAAAGCAGCATATCCAGGCTCTTTATCAAAAGCTGTGCTCCAGTCTTCCAATGCAACCATTGAATAGGTTACAGGTTCATCATCAAACTCATTGGACCAATCAATCTCTGACAGATTCTCTTGAGCAACCAAAGCTTTTGGTTTTGGTTCCGTAATAGGAATCTCTTTTCTTTCAGGCTTGGGTGGTTCAATCATCTCGTTTGCTTGATACTTTGCAAATTTACATTCCCTTGCAAAGTGACCACTCCTTTGACAATTGAAGCACTTAATTTTGGACTTATCAAATGTTATTCCCTGTTTAGCTTTGAAATTGATGCCTCTACCAGTCTTATTCACAAACTTTTTGATCCTTGCAGTGAGCATGGCAACTTGCCATCTGATATCAATTTCTTCCAAAGCATCATCATCTATTTGCAAGACATCTTCTTGATAGGTTACAGGTAGAGATGCTTGTTAAGCAAAGAATGAACATAGAACATCATCTGAGGTGGGGGTGTTTGATGGTGATGAAGTGGTAGTGACCATAGTTGTACATGGAACCTGAGTTTCAGTCACAGTACTTTGGACAGGATAAGCAGTACCTTTATTGGAAGTACTGCTTCTATTTTCTGAAGATACAAAAGCAATGTTTTGGGGTTTTTGATGTGTGCTTGAACTTGTTGTACCATTCATCTCATGCTCATACACCTTCAGATTGTTATAGAGATCATCAAAGTCCATCGTGTCCAACCCTGGTTGTCCTCTGATCATAGTAGCAACTACATGCCATGCTGATGGCAAGCTTCTCAAGAACTTCAAATTAGCATCCTCAACTGATGCCTCAGCATCATACAGTTCTAGCATACTCAGGAGATTTTGGAATCTTTCATAAGCAGAATCAAGACCTTCTCTTTCACCAACAGTGAAAGTTTCAAATTGTTGCTTCAACAAGTTCCTGTGCATCTTCTTGGAAGCATCATTACCTTCAAACTTTTTCTTAATTACAGCCCATAGTTGTTTTGCATCAATGGCATCATGAAACTTCAATAAGTGCCCATCAGGAATGGCAAAGAGCAATATGTTGAGAGCCTTGTCTTGATTTCTTTTGGTAGCAACTGGTATGGTTGGTTTAGGTGGTGTTGGTTGTCCAGGGATCTCCACTGGTTCTTCAATTTGCATATTACCATTTACAATCACATCCCATAGTGCATGGTCTGTGATGGCAATGTACTGCCTCATCTTCATGGCCCATAAGTCATATTCTCCCTTCTTAACAGTAGGAATTCTAACAGCAGTGATTGATGGAGCAGGTGCAGGTTTTGTCGACATCTTGAAGGGTTTGTAGTAGAATCGGTTTAAAGGTTTTTCTTCTTAATCAGAGTTTCCAACACAAGCTCTGATACCACTTTTTGGATCGATACACTCTGATCAAACTACTTTGTAGCTTGTAAGGGTTTAATAATATTAAGTAAACTCAACACTATTAATATTGAAACACTGTTTGACCTTGTAAAGTTTGCGGAATCTACTAACACAAAGCTTAAAAAGAACTTTTATATTAAACCAAACTTGAACCTGCTTTGTTACACAGATTCACTAACAATCCCTAACTATTATCGACTTATAAAGCTCTAAGACTCTTAGAACTTCGACTAAAAACATAAATCTCTAATACCATCATAAGGCTCCTTATATAGATAACCTTAAGTCGGTTTACAACATATATATTGAACGACAAGTAATTATCCCTAACTAATTCTAGAATATTCGTTCAATATTACATAACAATCCTTTAATCAATATTGCAATTAAGTCCTTATACTCTTCAAAGTACTTTAAACAATCTTCAATAAACAGCAGTACTTTGACTTTGATCTTCTAGCAGCACTTTGACTTTAATCTTCTAGCAGCAGTACTTTGGCATACAGAAGTACCTTGATCTTTTATATCCCAACAGTTTTCACTCGGAGAATCATCAATGAAACCTAAAACCTCTTGAGCGTACTCCTCAGCAGCAACATCGATGACATCTATTCGGTTTACCGATTCAGAGTCATAATTGGAGGAGTACCTCGAAGTTTGATTGAGGTTGAAGGTGACTGCTTCAGTTCCAACACGCAATGTGATCTCTTGCTCATATACATCAATAAGAGCACGCCTAGTTCTAAGGAATCCCCTTCCAAGAATTAGAGGGACCCTTGAATCGGCATCAAAGTCAACAATCACAAAATCTGCTGGAAAATGGAACTTTCCCACTTTAACGAATACGTCCTCGACAATGCCAAGAGGACGTGATATTGAACGATCGGCAAGCTCTAGTGTCATGCACGTGGGAGTAAGTTCGGGAAGAGATAATTTCTTCCACACAAAATATGGCATAAGGTTAATGCTAGCACCAAGATCGGCCAAGGCGAAGCATTCAACCATCCCCGGAAAAATACAAGGAATGAGAAATTTCCCGGGGTCTCCAAGCTTCTCGGGAAGCTTCTTCAAAAGAACCGCTGAGCTGTTCTCATTCAGAGGAATTCTAGCCATTTCAAATAACTTTTCCTTAATACTTAACAGATTTTTGATTGTTGAAGGGAATTTAGGCATCAAGATGATAGCATCCGCGATGCTAATGTCAAAGTGCAAATCTTGGAAGATTTGGAAAAATTTATCCATTTGGTGACTAGCCTTTTCGCGGAGCTTTTGTTCATTGAGACGTGATGGGTAAGGAATAGATGTTTTGGATTTAGGGTTGTCCACTGGTTTGCTTCGTGTAGAGCGGACCTTGGACTTGTTTTCTATGATTTGCAAAGCTTTTTTGGTGGTTTTACTCAAGAAGTTACCTCCCGCGGAGGCATTGAGTGAATCCTGATCAGCTTGGCTCACACCATTATAGAAAGTATCGAGTTGCATCAACTCTGAGAAACCATGATGTGGACACTTGCGAAGTAATTCTTTGAAACGATCCCACGCTTCACCAAATGATTCATCGTATTTCTGAGTGAACTTGGTGATTTCGTTCTTAAGACTCGTGGTCTTGGAAGGTGGGAAGAATTCATTCACAATTTTTTTCACAAGATCTTCCCATGTCTCAATAGATTGAGGAGGTTGTTTTTCAAGCCAAATCCGGGCTTGTCCTTCGAGGGAGAATGGGAAGAGAAGAAGTTTTATTGCTTCACATGGGACATTCTTGTACTTGATGGTTGACGTGATTTTATTGAACCATCGAATGTGAGCATGAGGATCATCCCTCTCAAAACCGTAGAATTGACTTGAGGTTACAAGATTGAGTAACCCGGTTTTGAGCTCAAAATTATCAGCCACGATGGCTGGAACAACAATGGCATCTCCGTAACCCTCATTGGGTGCTTGGAGAAGCTCACACATGGGGCGGTCTTCCGCCATGGTGACAGCAGAGGTAGAAACAGTACGGATCTCACATCCGACTGTTGGTGCTGAACGTCTACGAGGTCTTCGAGGTTTCCTAACAAGCTCACGTAATGGGCTCGTGGACCTTGAAGAACGAGTGCGCATGCACTAAAAACAAACTCACTCAAAACAAATTCGAGGCAAAACGACAGTGAACTTAAACCTATAATCACAAGTAAGTGGCTTCTTTAAGAAAAGGTACACCATTCACAGGGATACAAAGACAAGTTTGGATCTTATGTTTGCGAACTTATTAATGTCCACACCCCTAGTTGGTAGGTGTTCTGTCTTGGTTTGCGACGGTTTATTTTTATGTATTATTATTCACAAGAAAAAGACGGATGTTTTTGGGTTTTTGTGTGTAAGTGAAAAATCTTTTGGGATTATTTTTGGTATCGTCCCGTTATCTAAAATCGTATCTCTTTAAGAATCACCTTAAAAGAAACCCGATTCAGAAAACGTTACGATCTGTTTTGTTGGTTTTTTATTTTTTTGGTGTTTTAACACTTTAGGAAAAGTGTTAACGACTTTTTTGTATTTTGATTTGAAATTTACAAAAGTGATGGATTTTTACAGTGATGATGGTGAAATAACACTAATCTCTTAAGACGCTGCAGAAACGCGCACAACCTCCCCGGCAGCGGTGCCAAAATTTGATTGGCTCCAAACGGTCAACCTAAATTGACCAAGTGATTGGTCAACAAAGTCAAACAGCTTAGAGTCAATCTCCGTGGAATACAGGGTATCACCAGGTCGTTATGTCCCAGCGAGGTGTGAATGGTACTAAAGCGTGCTTGTGATCGGGTGATTTTCACAGGAAAGGGGTAGGATGATTATACTACTGATTTTTAACTGAAAATGATACAAATACTTGATATGGACAAAAATTGAAAAACCAGATAAGTGAAAACATTTTAAAACTTAAAAGATACGTTTTAGTTTAAATAAACGTCAACGTACCAAAAAAAGTGAAAACTGAAATCTAAAAACCTTCAGGGGGTGAAAATAACTTTTTTACAAACCTAAGGATGTAAGAAAATTTTTGGAAAAAGAAAATGAATTTTTACACTAATTAATTATTTAATATTAATTAAATACTATTTAATACTAATTATTAATATTAAAATAACTTAAATACAATATAATATTATTTAAATACTAGAAAAGTGAAAATTAAATTTCTAAAATTATAAAATAACTAAAAACTAATTTTAAACTTAAAAATATATCTTTTTGTCTTTTTGTGATTTTTATATTAATTAATTACTAATTATATTTAATTAAACTAATTAACTAATTTTAAATTACTAATAATGCTTAAATGACTTAGAAAATTATAGAAAAATTTATAAATCTAATTAACCATCACAGGAATCCTAAAAAATTATAAAAAATTGGTTTTATGTATTTTTAAACTATTTAACTAATTATTATCCTAATTATTAATTAATTACCAATTAAACTAATTAAATTCTAAAAAATATAAAATGAACAGTAGAAATTCTAGAAAAATTCCTAAAATTATTTTATAACATATAAAAGCTAGGAAAATTATAAAAACTAGGGTGTGCTTAATAAAAACTATTTATGCTATTTAATTCTTAAATATTAATTAATAATTAATAAAACTAATATTAAATCTAATAATTACTAAATGACAAAATAAAATTCTGGAAAAAATTTCTAAAAATACTTTAATATAAAAGAAAATTACGAAAAATATAAAAATGCCAAGTACTTAATAAATTACTAAAAAGGAAAATTAAAAAGATAAATTAAATTAAATAGAAACTATCACTTATTTTTAAAAATTGGATTTTTCTGGTTTTTTTTTTCCAAACTATTTTAACACTAAAATCTATCAACTTTTATGAAAACACTATGAATGGGGCCTAGTGAATAAGCACTTCAAGTGCTTATTGCCTTGACAGTTGACTTTGGTCAAACTGTCAAGCCATAAGCTTCAAATAAGCTTGCTAAGGCCCCACAATGGTAACTTATGATGAGAACAAGTTAAGTGAATGGAAATAAGCTATCACAAATCAGATAGAATCCCTGAATAAGCAATTAAGCACAAATAAGCAGTTTGCTACACCAAATTCTAAACAGAAATGGGACAATGTTGATGTTGATCTAAGAGTGGGGTCCACAGAGCTTAAGCTCAAGAGCTTGCTCAAAATTAGAAGATGGCCATGAGGGGGGGGGGGGTTGAAAGGAACAAAAATGGGGTTGTGGGACCCACTGAGGTGGCCAGTAAGAACCACCAAAGAGGTGTGATTGTGACTGTGTGGTGCTGCAGGGGTGGTAACTCCCCTTGCAGGTGTGTTTGGGGTGCTGTGGGGTCTACAGAAAAAATTGCAAAATTACAATGATAATGGGACTTCAAAGACTAGCTGGTAAACTACAATTTGTGAAAGTTTCAAGACTTAAATCTACCCACAAAATTCAAAACAAATCTTGGAAGTTTTGCATTTTTCATGAGATATGCAATTTTGACTTTGGAGATTTTTGTACCATGTTGACTTTCATGAACTTCAGTTAATTACTAATGACTAAAAGTGATGTATTAAGCTTAAATGAGACTAATATGAGCTAGGATAACAACTTGTGGACCAATACGGGTCATCATGGACTCATAAGTCCTCACAGTGACTGAAAGTCATGGATCAAAGAAAGATTCTTGACTTTCTTTCAATTGACCATGGCATATGGTGCAACACTGAACCTATATGACCTTATATGGACTGACTAAGCTGAGAGTAATCACCAAAACAAAGCCAAACACACCAAACACCATAAATCCAAACACCCCTTAATGGTAAATCTGTTAAGGATTTTGTGAAGCAAATGGTATACTTAGGCTACAAAACAGATTTCCAAGGGCTTAGATTGGTAGGGTACACTTAAATAAGCAAAGAAACCTGAACTTGAACCACAATTACCAAACTTTCTCTAATGAACTAATTTAGACAGTTAACTAGAAATTTTAATACCTATGCATTCCAATTTATAACTAACTGATTTCAAGCCTTAGTATGAGTTAAATATGTTAATTAAGTATGAAAAACACAAAATCAGACAGTTATAAGCTAATAAGACAATTGAACTTAAACTTTGGAAACAAGACTTACAAAGCCATCCTGCCAAATTTAGAAGAACCATGAACCAAGTACCTCATCCTAAGCCTCCCATGAGGTTCTAATACCCACAACAATCCTGTATAAACCATGCTTCAAGCTTGATTCTCCATGGACACTGATTTTTTTATTTATTTTCTATTTAATTATATATTTTTTTATTTTTGTATTTTTGAACTAAGATTATTTCAAATGATTCACAAGCTTAGAAAAGCTACTGAGAAAGCTTAAATGAACCTAAATTCACTCTAAACAACAACTTTTAACAACATTATAATTAAAAGTAAATTTTCATTAAGATTACATAAACTGAATTATAACAAGAACTTGAGTTTTTTTGATTCAAATATATCTTAAATACACTAAAATACTTGAAATTACACTTGGAGACTGACTTTTACAACTAAAACAAGGGATTACATAAAAACGATTTAAAATTAATAATTAACTAACTAACTGGTGCCCTGCTGCTTCCTTCTCTATTTATATGGAACCATTAGGGTTAGTGGACTCCTCTGTCTCTTTCCCATCACAAATATGAGCCATTGGATGACTGTCTTTGAATCTTGGCCTTTGAATTGCAATTTGGCGCCCAAAAGTCTTTCTGTGGCATGTGGGATTACTTGGAACCATTTCAATGTAATTAAGGAAGTTTGGATGTTTGTGGAAGTGGAGGTGAGGGTGATGGAGTGTTGGTTGAATTTTTCAGGCAAGTGGAAGGAGGTGGGGGATGGGTTTGACTTATTTTGACCGAGGGAGGGAAGGGATAAACGAGGTGTTTTTTTAATTAGTTGTGAGGGAGTGGGCTGGTTTGGTGTTTGGACTTGGTGAGGGTGAGTTGGGCCTGTGGAGTGATAAGGTTGGGCCTGGGGTGGGTGATGGTTGTGTTTGTTTGTTGGGTTAATATAAATAACAAAGGACCCGTTTGGTAGTTTAGTGAAAAACAACAAGGACCAAAATGGTAATTGTCCAAAATTTGAGGGGCTGCCATGTGATTTCCCAAAAGTACTAGTAAGGACCAAACTTGCCATGTTTCATATTCCCAAGAACCATTTTTATATTTTTCAAGTTTTGAAAATCCCAGGGACCATTTTTGTAAATTTCAAAAGTTGAGGGACCTTTTCTGCCATTTGCCCAAAAATTCATTCAAGGACCAATTTTGACAACTAAGAATATTTCAGGGACCTTGAATGATAAAACTCCACTTTTTAAATAACCAGGGACTAGTTTTGACATTTTATGAAAGTTGAGGGACTGAAACTGCCAATTTTGCAAACTTTGTTCGTTTTTCATATGTTTTTACTCATTTTGCATCTGAAACATATAAAACACAATCCCTGAGATATTTTCAGTATTTTGATGCATTTCTTAGTATTTTTGGATGTTTTGTAGTTCAGATTTGACAAAAAATGATGAGTATTTAAGCACTCATCAATAGATACTCTAATACGCCGAATATGCCTCGAAGTAATTTTGCTTCAAACTCTATACAAACTACAACATAGAGACAAATGCCTCTCTACGCCGTAGAAAGACCTAATATTAGATTTCTTCAAACTTCATCCAATTTCCGCGTCTTTCCATTCCAATGCTCCATTATACCCTAATATGCAAACATGGAGCAATTAAGTACCAATTCAACATAAAATGATACGAAATAAAGCAATAAGCATGGGATAATAATAACTAAAAAGTTATATTATTTGATGTTATCAGAGACTTATGGAAAATATTTGAAAGATACATTGGATCTCGAAAGTATGACCATGATTTTCCTAATAGAAGACGGACCCAAATGATCCTCCCTTAGGGGAAGATTGCTGAAAACGTAAAAGTGTGTCTCATATAGTATATGGTCCTTATTGCGAATTTAATCATTCTTGTAACAAGAGGTGGTATAAATACCCCTCCTATTTCATTTGTTATGTGTGACACACCGACACATATTATAGTTATAATACATTTCTATCTTTTTTTTTTTTTTTTTTTTTTTTTTTTTTTTTTTTTTTTTTCTCTCTCATCTCTTAACTATGTGTTCACCCTTTCTCTTATGTGTTATATATTGATATTGATTATGGAACAACAAACACCCTTTATACGTGTTGGATTAGTTATATCACTGATTATAAGATCTGTTATTAGAGGTTTGGTCTGAATGGCCATTATGTGTTTACTTTCCGTTGTATATGGTTTATAGGGCATGCGGGTGACCACCAATACCCTACAATTTATTATTAACATACAAACATTTTATAAAAAGAGGTTTTCTTTGTTCAGATTATCTAGTGAGGGCAAACCTTTTTTACATAGATGCACACGGCCTCAGCGGGTTATCTCGAGACCGTCTCCGACCCTTGCATTACCACCCCTAAATGTACACACCTAACGATGTTTGAACCATTGATCTCTTGTGAGAAACTTCTCCGACCCTCCCTTTACCACTCCTAAATGTAGCGATGTTTGAACCCTTAAACTCTTGTTAGAAACCTTCGACCCTTCCCTTTTAACCTCTAAACGTATACACCTAACAATGTTTGAACCTTAAGCTTTTGTGAGAAAACCAATGACCTTAGATCACATGTAATGGTAATTCATGATTGCACCAAAATGGCATAAGCCACGCGTGAAAGGAGCAAAATAGAGTCGGTTTGGTGGTGCAGACCAACAAACGTTTTGTTGTTTGTGTGTGTGTGTGGGGGTATATTAGTATTTAGTTAGTGTAATTTTATATAACCAGTTTGGTGGTTACAATTACATCTCTTTGATGGTTGGTTTGATGAAATAAATGTTGAAGTGACGGTAGTGGATACTGTAATATTAGATTCAATCTATAATACCAGAACCTAATTAACACAAAACATTCTCCCTTCAAAAGTTGGCGTTATAACTTATAAGACATCTCTGACCCACACATAACCTAATAAAATACAATACAACACAAAAAAACGAAATCACTTATGGCACGAGGTCTAGCATCCTTGTCGCGTTATACACTTAGCTAGTGGGTTGGCGCGAGGGCAAACAACCAACGACACCGTGAGCTCTTCGGTTATTTGACGATCGTTGCATACTTATCATACCTTTTACCGTTTACCGCACTTAAAATTTTAAAATACGTAAAAACAACATGTAAGTAGTGAAAAACAATGGAAATGGTGCATAGTTTTACGGAACTGCTCCCATCTCATTGTCTTCAAAACTCGCACCACAGTTTCAAGTCAAATCGTCGATAAAAAAATGGCTCGATTGGGACAGCTTTCAAAGAACATCAAAGAACTCCGTGTCCTCTTTTGCCAATCATCACCTGCTAGTTCTTCCACAAGGTAAATACATCATTTTTCATTTCATATTTTTCCCCTAAATTGATTTTATAATTATTGTTGCTGTTAACAGGGCGTTTGTCGAGAAGAATTATACGGAGTTGAAGAAAGCAAACCCTAAGTTGCCTATTTTGATCCGTGAGTGTAGCGGTACTGAGCCTCAGCTATGGGCTAGATACGGTGAGAAATGAATGTGTGTTGTTACATTAGATTTGATTACTTTTATTTGATGATCTATATAGAGTTGAGTAGTTGACAATAATCTTGGTTTTAGTTCGCGAATCGCGATTAATTCAGTATTGTCGGCGTAGATTAAGCCGACATGGTCAAAATAGTATTGGACAATCTGGATTAAGGGGGTGTTTGTTTCGGCTTATATAGCGGGCTCATGGCTTATTTGGTTTTCAGCTTATGTTTCATAAACTCACTTTTTGTGGCTTATTTTGAAACTTTTCGGCTAATATAAGACTATTATGTCGTAATAAGCTTGTAGCCTTGTATAAGCCGAAAAGTTTCAAAATAAGCCACAAAAAGTGAGCTTATGAAACATAAGCCGAAAACCAAATAAGCCATAAGCCTGCTATATAAGCTTAAACAAACATCCCCTAAGTAAGAGGTCATAAAGTGAAGAACCAAATGGTTTATTATATGGTAAAGATGTTACAGGGATTAGAAGTAAAGTTGATTTCAACATGTGTAAATGGACTAATAAGTAAGAAAACTCGTGCTTTTATTAGTAATGGAAATAGATGATTTATAGGCGAGTTTTTAAGGCCTCCCCAATTGATTGTCATGCTTTTGGTTTTGGCTTGATCAAATTTTATAGGGTTTCTTAAAAAATGAATGCTTGAGAGGCTGTACTACTAGCTTGAATGATAATTATTGTTATGATTAGAACTATCATTAATATGGGATGCTAGAAATGGTAGTGGAGCGATCATGTGTTTATGTGTTCTTTTATCACTGACGAGGCAAATTGAAGCTTTTTCATGTTACTGTTGTAAAAGCAAGTAGAACTGTTGAAAAGTGAGGTTGCGCTAAAACACTCTTTGCAGGAACTTTAGCTAGCTAGCATATGACATGAACTCCCTGTGAACAGGAAGTACATTAAATCTCATATTGAAGAATGTACTTGACAGTTTAGGACACCTGCAAGTAACTTGCAGCTTCGAAAATTTATTATTATTTTTTGTTAAAAGAAGGGTACCCCAGCTCCTCTGAGTTGGTTGATAGAGCTGTTTAAGTTATGACAACCATTCGTTAGAAACACATAGAAAACGGATTTCGGCAAGCACATTAACTTGGCTTGTACTTTGTTTAGATACTTAGAAATCTTACACAAAGATAGGGAAGAAAAGTACCCGTTCGGCAACTACTTGATTTTGGTAGTGTAATCATTAGCATGCCCTGTCCGACATTTGCATGAGACATGTTAGAAAAAGTGGACCAGCATGGTCATAATTGTATTTGTAGTTAAGGATATTATGCAGAAAAAGTGAAAGAACATCTACTGGGTTAGGAAATAGAAAGTGAGATAGTAAAACCTCATCTTGGAGGGCCTCAACCGTGTTCAAGAATGCGCTAGCATCTTGCGTTCTGGCTTGATTTATAGACCCCATTTCACGCTAGTGAAAGAGCATCAAGTTGGAAATAGTTAGTGTAATTTGGCTGACAACTGTTGGTGAGGGATTGAGGGTTTTGTCAAGAAAATTTGCTGGGTTGGGGATTCCGGGTCTTCACAGGGACACTCCTCATATACTTGGAGGATCCATCCATGGTCTTGCTTTCGTGATTGGTCGTTATGACTTGAATCCCCCAGTAATATGTCACATTCTACATATGGCAGCCCCTAATGGCAAAACTAACAGCCTCTAATCTGCGTCTTTCCTACTCTAGAAAAGCAGATGCCATGCTTAAGAGATTAAACATATCTTGGCAATTACTGTTTATCTTGGTAAGAATATATTGACTAGCGGAGAATCTCTTGAGTACGTATTCGAGAAAAAAGATAATCTCCTGGTTCACTAATTCATATAATATTACTTAATGATATTGGGTTGATTAGGAAGAAATGTTTGGTCATCTACTTCAGTAGCCAATCCCTCCCAGTCTTGTCTCAGTCTCCAATGACACAGCTAAAGAAGCATCTCATGTGGATAACATGGGCATTCAGGTATGACGACTGGTAGGATCAAGAGGCAGAATAAGTAGTACTTAGCCTCTGAAAATTCCCAGCCATTTAGTAGTTGAGCTTCTCTCTTGTTCACCTGTATCTTGAAATAAGGGGCAAATGGCCTTATGTGTCTTGTATTGCAATGTGTAAGATGGATATAAAGCTTTACGTACTACTTGAGCAAGTTGTAGGGATCGCTTATCATAGTTTAGGACCTTTACTTAAAGAACAATAAAAAGCCTTAGAAGTTATTCTCCATGGCTCTATGCATATAACATGTGTTATTTAATTGCTTTGGGCCCCTTATATTGTTATGCAGGGTGCGTCTAGTTCCAGAATATCTTTCCTAGCTTTCTATCTCTAGTTTATTTGAGAACGAGAATGGTTAATCTTTTTCTGCAGAACTCTTTAAAAGCTGGAGAGCCCTATATCGAAGTTTTATAAACTCTAGTTTTATTTTATTTTATTTTGGAAAGGCAATCTAAAACACCCACTTAATATATACACAAATCTCACTTTTGTCCCAAGCCAGACTTGAAGCCACAACCTCTTGGTTGGGGACATAACTTTCTCACGGGTATCTAGGCCAAAGGCCCTTTGTTTTTCTAAACTCGATAAATAAATGATGAAAACTAGTTTTATGCAGTGAAGTTTCAAAAAAATACTCATTAAGAACACATTTTTATGTTTTCTGCATTGTTTTATTAACTAGCGGAGAATCTCTTGAGTACGTATTCGAGAAAAAAGATAATCTCCTGGTTCACTAATTCATATGATATTACTTAATGATATTGGGTTGATTAGGAAGAAATGTTTGGTCATCTACTTCAGTAGCCAATCCCTCCCAGTCTTGTCTCAGTCTCCAATGACACAGCTAAAGAAGCATCTCATGTGGATAACATGGGCATTCAGGTATGACGACTGGTAGGATCAAGAGGCAGAATAAGTAGTACTTAGCCTCTGAAAATTCCCAGCCATTTAGTAGTTGAGCTTCTCTCTTGTTCACCTGTATCTTGAAATAAGGGGCAAATGGCCTTATGTGTCTTGTGTTGCAATGTGTAAGATGGATATAAAGCTTTACGTACTACTTGAGCAAGTTGTAGGGATCGCTTATCATAGTTTAGGACCTTTACTTAAAGAACAATAAAAAGCCTTAGAAGTTATTCTCCATGGCTCTATGCATATAACATGTGTTATTTAATTGCTTTGGGCCCCTTATATTGTTATGCAGGGTGCGTCTAGTTCCAGAATATCTTTCCTAGCTTTCTATCTCTAGTTTATTTGAGAACGAGAATGGTTAATCTTTTTCTGCAGAACTCTTTAAAAGCTGGAGAGCCCTATATCGAAGTTTTATAAACTCTAGTTTTATTTTATTTTATTTTGGAAAGGCAATCTAAAACACCCACTTAATATATACACAAATCTCACTTTTGTCCCAAGCCAGACTTGAAGCCACAACCTCTTGGTTGGGGACATAACTTTCTCACGGGTATCTAGGCCAAAGGCCCTTTGTTTTTCTAAACTCGATAAATAAATGATGAAAACTAGTTTTATGCAGTGAAGTTTCAAAAAAATACTCATTAAGAACACATTTTTATGTTTTCTGCATTGTTTTATTAATTCCCCCCCCCCCCCGAACACCTCTCAGTTTAACACAACTAAAAACACCCTTAAGCTCTTATTTTTCTTGTCTGTTATCTTTTAATCTGCTTTAGCTTTCTCTATGCTTCCAATCAATCCTCTTCCTCTATTTCGCCATTTTGAGAATTCCTTAACATACAGTCACACACTATTAACATAACTTGGTTCACCAGTAGGCTTCCAAAGTAAAGATCAAAATAGAAACTTTTTACCTGGTCTATTTTAGGCCTTGAATGTGTTATGATCTGAAAGCTTGAATTAATAATGGATCATTTGTCAGTTACATAATGTCTAAAACTTAAGAGCAGCAAATGTGCAAGTTACTTTACATATGTTATTTAAATGAATTTTAGTTTTCCTGGAATAGCTGTGTCACGGTTCAATTCTCAAACCAGTTTTTTTATTTATTAAAATTGGACTATATTAGTAACCACTGCAGAAATCTACATTGTTATTATCCAATCAGTTAAATACTGTTGTACCAGGTCTAAGCTTATTTTGCCAGTATAAGCCAGGTGATGCAGTTGGGTTAATCTTATTTGTCCCTAAGATTGCCTCTAGGCAAAATGCCATCTTGGCTGTTGGTATGCTTTTTGGGCAGTTTGTCAAACACATATCTCAGGATCAATTGCTTAGAGAAGTTTTGTAACTGAAGATGTAGCAATTAAGTTCTTCAAATCTTTGTTGTACGCTTTTTTCCCCTTCGTGTTTAATCTCTTACTGAGAGTTCCTGGTAGAAGTGTGCTTATTTATGGCCAGTAACCCCTGATACATGTTATTTTATGAGTCAAGGAAGGTTCATGTCATATAGTAGATTCGTGAATATATTGAGCTCCATCGCCTTCTTCAAAAATCACCTCGTTTCGGTTTTCTGGAGTCACTATTAGCATAAAAGAAACTGCTACCAAGTCATGGGTAGATAATATATCAGTCTTAAGTAAGAAGAGTGTACCCAGCATAGTTTGGGACCAAAACACCGACATCTGTTTAAGTCACATACTCACATGAACTCAATGGTAGCTTAAGCTGTCCGACACATGTAAACAAAATAGTATGTTTCTAGTGGGTGTTTGAGAATGTAAAAAAACAAATTCTTCAACTTGCTAAATTGTTCGTACTTTGTTTATTTCCCTTTAGCATTTAAATGGAGAGAGAGAGAAAAAAAAAAAAAGTCACTTGTCATTTGAACACAAGAGATACATGAGATGTCAGTAGTTGCTTGGGTCCCATAAACTACGTTTATATCATTGGACTTGGTCAATGATATCTTTAAGGTAAATTAAGCGTGTTAAATCATCATTTCTGGATTACAAACTACTATAGTACTACTACTGCTACCACCATCTTAGTATTCTTTCATTCGGCTGTGATTGTTGATTGGTGATTTCGAATTATGGGTAATTCATCAAACTTAAAAGTTATGAATAGCAAAAATAGTTTATTGCCACTTTTCATTTGAACACGGAGTTTGAAGAGGGGGAAGTAGAAGGAACCCTCGACCGGCAGGAACAATATCAAGAGATACATGTGATGTCAATAGTTCTGTGCCCGAGAAACTACATTTAAATCATGTTTTGACTCGGTACATACTAACATTAATCTAAAATAAGCATGCAATACCATCGTTCTTACATTACGATCTACCACTGTCTCCTTCCATTGCATTTCGCAACGCAATTATCCAATCATATAGCTAACTTGCTATCTGAAATTATAGTTAATCAATCGGACTTTAACAAGGGTTGTCTTCATTCTGTCCAGTAACTTCTCTGGTGTGATTGATTACTCAAAGTGCTAGAAACGTAAAAGGACCAGGGGAAAACACTTAGTTGGTTCTGGAAGAACGCATATTATCTTTAAAAATACTTTTAGCAGATGTAGTAGATAGAGATAGTTAAAGACCGTAAAGTATGTATTTTCGATATCTTAAATGTGTTTTCTGTCTGCAGGCACTATATATTGCAAGTGCATATTCTTTATTTGCATGAACACAACTTGAATAGTATGTTAGAATTGATTTCTGTTCATAAGCAAAGTTCTGTACATTACCAGTTTCGTATCGAAAACCTCTACAAAAGAGCTTCACCATTACATAGGTTGCATTTAGACTCTGCTTTACACAGTTTTGGATATGGAAGGAAACTCTGTCTGACTTATAGCTTTGCACTTCGTTCAAATTTAGGTATTCAAAGTATTTCATGTGACTAAGAAAAACTAAAATGTGACGCTTCACGTTAGTGAAACCAGCAAAATCATGTTCTTGTAACTTTGTGGCGTCGACCACACGCCCTAGCATAGCCTTTCCCGCAGGGACATCTGCAGTAGAGCATAAATGTACTATCGGGAGAGGGCAAAAGCAAAAGTATTTATAGTGAAGTTGAAGCTTTTTAGGTCAAAGATGGGGTTTATGAATGTTTGATTGAATTAGTTATCTAACTCGTTTGTCTTCTCACTTTGCAATAAAACAATCATTATACCTGGAAAATCCCATAAACAATCTTGTACTTGCAAAACATGAATAGCTTTATCACATTTTTGCCAATCACCTGAAGTGGCCACGCCAAAGGGAAGGTCTTTACCCGGTTTAAGTCTGTGTGGCTGGACTCAAACCCCGTAGATTAGTCGGCCAAAAGGCCGGAAACCATTGGTTACCCAAAAAAGAAATTGCCAATCACAATGGTGACAAGGTCTCTTTGTTCCATCTATCAGGTTTTAAAAATGAAGTGTATATTTAGTTGTAAAAGTAATTCGTCATTTATATCTATCACAATCTACCCGTTATTATGATTTTTACAGCGTATCCTTCTTAAGATGCTGAATGAAAATTGCAATGCCACTTTTTAACTGAAAAGATTTCGAGTCAGAGTTACTTATTTTCGTTGCATTGGTTTAGGCTTGTCTTTCTTAATGGTCTTTTGGATATCTCATAACTAGCCACACATTTAACTCGCATTAGATGTCTTAACTTGTGAATGTTTCAATTTAGGTTGTGTTTGATCTCGAGCAGTTAAAACCGAATATATGTATCTCTAAAGGGTTAAGGAAATGTGTCAAATAGATTGAAAGTTTCCAAAGGTGTATTTTAATGCATACAACCTCTTATATCGTTTTATTTTAATGTTGAAATTATTATTGTAATAGCATAGAGATCATATTTAACACATTGGATATTTATTTATTTATTTATTTATTTTTTAAATTAAATCTAAACTAATGGAAAGGAACCTTTCAGGTCTATCCGACCCTAACAAATATCTTTACCATATTGACCTGTTACGCTTCCAGTCTTAAGTGAAAATGCCATAACTTTTAGGGGGTGCAAGGAGTAATTCATTCCACTTATTTTGAAAAAAGGCCACTAAGTATGTAGGGATGGATGGGATAACTAAGAACTTTTAGACTTGAGAGGTTTTTGGTCTGCCCATTGTTTTGATCAATAAGCAACAGAAACAGAGATTACAGATAAACATTCTAGCTCACTGATTCTCGATTAGAGTAACCCAACATCTCTGGAACGGCTCTAATTTTGCCTATAGGCGTGAACGATGTCTTAAGAACAAGGATTAAAGATACATCTGTAGAACTGTAGAAGACATCATTCAACAAACAAATATCCTGCAACATTTACCTGTTATATCATTAAAGCATCCGTAAACCTTGTTTATGGGTTTTTTTTTTTTTTTTTTTTTTTTAATTAATTAATTTATTTATTTATTATTATTATTTTTTGTTTGATTAGTGTATTTGACGTAGCTTTTGGTTTATGTACAGATATGGGCGTTGAGAGGGGCATTCGTTTGGAAGGGATGTCAGAGACCCAAATCTCTAAGGCACTGGAGGACCTTGCTAAAGCTGGGGCGTCCCTCAGATCCTAAACCATATGTCACCAGAACTTGTACTTCCTTGAAATATGAATAAGCCTGTATCAGCATGCGACATTATGAAGTTGGATTTTCTTCTGATTTTAGCAACCCTGAAGATATTGTAATGTGATATGAAAATTGAAATTAAACACCCTGAAATCTGCATCATTTCTCGCCTTTCAGTTCTGGTGTTTGGTCTAATGGTACTTTTGTGTGTTCGGCGCACTTTGGATTCCTTTGTGGCATTTTATTAACAACGATTGAGCCATATTCCCTTTTAACGCTTTCCTTTTTCAACTGTTAATACCATTTTTAAGGTAATGCGCATATGCAGATATAATGAACAGAGAGCTCATGGTGAGTGAATGATTTTGAAAGGGCCGTGTCATAGTTCGAAGAGTTTGAAAACCAACAAAGTTTGTCAAAGTAACTTTGAAGTATTTTGGGTACATCTATTTGGATCCATATTACCAACTATAACTAGAAGAGTTGAAGCTAACCTTGTCTTTTTTATATGTAACCAACAATGGTGTTCAGGATTGTTTATTTAGTTACTGTTTGGTAAAGTCTCGTTTATCAAAGCTAGCATCTATTTGTATAAACCTAAAAAGATTCAGTTAGAATAGAACGTGAAGAAGTTAATCGGTTGAGAGTCCCAAGCACATTTTTTCAAATGTTTTAGCCAGTTATTTAGTGTAGTAATGCAGTTTTTGCCTTCATACTTTTAACACTTCCAAGTAAATTTCAATATTTAGGGTGCGTTTGGTTTCCTCCTAACGGAATCAAACTATCACTATGAAAGTGATAGTTTGTGTTTGTTTAGAATGCATGAGCCCACAACTATGACTATGAAAGTCTAATATATTCCATACTCCATATATAACTCTTGAGGGGGGGGGGGGGGGGGGGGGGGGATGAATCTTTCATAGTTGAGGGACCCACCACTACTATCAAACTCATACTCATTGTTATTCCTCGCAGCATACCAAACGCACCCTTAGAAAACAAAATGTCATTGTAGACCAACTCGACCAAAACTTCTTCGACAAGTTTTAAAATTGATACACATACCATTTAATTATTTAAGTGTCATGTACAATACTTTTATTTATGTTTGACAAAACTAACAACAATTGCTGTTCGTGATTTGTAAAAGCTTTTGGTAGCAAGTTGTGACGGTAATCATAAAGTGTAAAACAAGCAAATTCAAACACTTAAATCCAAAAGTTAAAAAGCATGTCATCAATCTAAATTTCAAGTCTAAAAGCCAACGCTTTAAAACCCATGTATACCCATTTGATACAATCAGTTGAACTAGAGAAGCCGGTCGATTGAATTGAAAACCCAAAACTCAACCGAGTCGATTAAAAGCACTTTAAAGGTCCGCTTGGTTCATAGACGGGTTTAGTCTTATTTTTGGGACAACAAGTATACATTATAAAAGCTATCGTTTACTTATAAAAACAAAAAATAATAAGAAAAAATATTTATACAGAAGAAATAGAATATCTTAAGTGAGACTATTCAGAATATAATGTGAAAAACATGCTATCACAAAAGGTTTTACGGATACTTTATTTTTTGAAGTGAATTCCAATTTTAAATCCAAAATACTCAAACTAAACAACTGATTTCATCTTAATCCCTAACCCATTGGACAAAACCATAAAGCAAACCGCCCCTAAAATGGTCGTAAAAACTAAGGGTGCGTTTGGTTCGTAAGTGGGATTGAAATTAAGAAATGTTTGAAAGAAATAAAGGAAAGAGAATATATATATATATATATATTTGATAAGTTTTATTATTTTTGTTTGAAATAAAAAAAAAAAAGTAAAAAATAAGAAAAATACAAATAATATGTGGCTTAAAAAATTCATCAAATAAAAAACAAAATTTGATGGTTGGATTCAAAGAAAGCCTACCAAAATAGGTTGGCTTCAAAATTTGAATCCAAATGCCATAGTAATGGAATCAAAATTGTACCAAACAAATGATTCTAAAAATTTTTGATTCAAAACCCCCGATACCCTTATACCAAACGGACCCTTAACTAAGAAGGGATTGATGGGTATATTAGTAATTTGCTGTTTACTTAAAATGGGCGGACTAATTGAGTGGGCTTTGACCCATGGACAAGGAATTGGGCTTTGTAAATTATGTAATTGGGTTTATATAAAACTCGAAACCCTAGCTTCATTTTACGCCTCTTCCTCACTAACCAGCAGCAGTCGCCGCAGCAGCACCCATTTTTGCTTCCAGGTATAAACACCAATCAGATCACTTCTATTATTTGATTTTGTTTTAATGTTTGTTTATTGTATGCATCGTTAGTTATGTTTCTGTAGTTTAAGTTTAATAATGTGATGTTTTTAATTTATTTATGTTGTTGTTGTTGTTGATTATTTGAATACAAATATTTTGAACAGTTATGGGGTGTTTTGTTATAGCTTATTTGCGGGATCATGAGCTTATTATGATTTAAAGATGAGAAATTAGTTATATAAGCTCAAAAAATGCTTTGCGAAATATAAGCCGACATGTCATAAGCCCATATATAAACTTTGGGGGTGTTTGTTTAAGGTTATATGTGGCTTATGAGCTTATTTGTATTTCGGCTTATATTTCATAAGCCCATATTTTCTAGCTTATTTTGAGACTTGTGGGCTTATATAAGTTTATTTCTAGCTTATTTTGAGACTTATGGGCTTATATAAGTTTATTAATATACTTATATAAGCCCATAAATCTCGAAATAAGCCGGAAAATTAGGGCTTATGAAATATAAGCCGAAACACAGATAAGCTCATAAGCTACATATAAGCTTATTGGCTAATTTGATGTTTTGGTAATGTACTTTGAGCTGTGCAAATTGGAAGTTATGTTGAATCATTTGTATGCTTTTTGAAACATAGTGATTGGTTTTTGTGTCTTGCTTTTGGTTGTCACTAACTTATTTGTTTTTAATTAGTTGAGGTGAATATTTTTGGAATTATCAAGTGGATCATTTTTGTTTGTCTTACTTTGTGCGTTCTTGGATTGTTGGTGCACACATATTTTTAGGGCTGATAGATATAATTGCTGTGTAAGGGAGTATTTGTCTTAGCTTATTTTGTTGGCTTATGGCTTATGGAAGCAATTCAAGGGCTTTTGGGATTTACAAAAGCTTATAAAGCCACTTAATAAGCTAAGTCAAACACCTACTAGTTAAATGAATTCCGGATGATGTCGTTTGTGCAATTGGGCTATGTAGAAACCATGTTAGGTGTTCTGTGTTCATGGGTTGTTGTGTTGACATTAAGGTTTATAGAGTATTGGGCATAAATGTTTGTGTTGTTTTCGAGGTCATGAGGAATCTATGTGTTGTTTCAATCTTTTCAACTGTTATGATTATTTATTGTTTGCTGGGGTTTGTTTTTGCAGCATATTTATTTTGTGAGGATGGTGAGAGTCAGCGTTTTGAATGACGCTCTTAAGAGCATGTACAATGCTGAGAAGAGGGGCAAGAGGCAAGTGATGATCAGGCCTTCCTCAAAAGTGATCATTAAGTTCCTTATGGTCATGCAGAAACATGGTATGCTTTTGTCGTCCTGTTTTTTAATATCATAAGTGCTACACTTTGATCAAATTCACATTATATTTTTTATTCTCTTTGATAACGGAATTTTATAATTAATGGTGCAGGTTATATTGGTGAGTTTGAGTATGTTGATGACCACAGATCAGGAAAGATTGTTGTTGAATTGAATGGGCGTTTGAACAAATGTGGTGTCATCAGCCCACGTTTTGATGTTGGTGTTAAGGAAATTGAGCCATGGACCGCTAGGCTTCTACCTTCAAGACAGGTTTGAATTCTATAATTTCTACTTTTTATATCTAAATGTGACACTCATACAACTTCCTAAATCATTATGTTTAAAGATTTAAAGTGATAATTTAGTAATACAGAGTATTGCCTTTTGTATTCAATTATTCATTGATCCGACATTCATTTTTTTCATGTATTTTGGACAAGAATACCCTGTTTGTTTAAAGCGATCCTCACTGAAACTTTGCATCACTTGGTATTTATTTTCACTATTTGGTGGTGTTGCACACTTGCTGATATTTCTAGCACTTGTAACTTGCAGTTTGGGTACATTGTCTTGACTACTTCAGCTGGAATTATGGACCATGAAGAGGCTAGGAGGAAGAACGTCGGTGGGAAAGTGCTTGGTTTCTTCTATTAAATCTCGAGATTTTGATGATCTAATGCTATTTTAGGCTAGGGCTTGAAAGAAATTATGTCTTGTGAGATTGGTTTTTGTTAAGGATTAAGTTATCGCGAGATTATGGTTTTGGTTTGATCCAATTTTAAAGTTTGTCATGTTGAAGACATTTATCGTATCACAGGTTTCAAATCTTCTGCCAATATTCCTTTTTGGATGAAGTATTTGTCACTTTTAATGTTTCAAGACATTTATCTATCATGATCCCTGTTCATTATGCAGCTAACGTTTAAGTTTTGCTCAGTTATTTTTAGATTTCTAGGTAATTTTAAAGTTTGTCATGTTGAAGACATTTATCGTATCACAGGTTTCAAATCTTCTGCCAATATTCCTTTTTGGATGAAGTATTTGTCACTTTTAATGTTTCAAGACATTTATCTATCATGATCCCTGTTCATTATGCAGCTAACGTTTTAAGTTTTGCTCAGTTATTTTTAGATTTCTAGGTAATATGTTAGAAAAATGTTTTTAAGCGATATAGCATTTTATAAGAATTTGGTTGTGTTGAGTAGGGGTGATCACTGCCCAAAAACCAAACCGGACCGGACCGAAGACTGACTTTGGGAAACCATAGATCGAGACCGGACCGAATGTGGTTGGTCCGGTTCAATTAGGCAAGATTTTGGCATGTTTTTCTGGTTTTTTGGTCGGTCCGGACCGGACCGAGGACCGAATTAATGAAAAATCCCAGACCGGACTGTTGGTCCTTCTGTCGGTCCGGTTGGTTTTGTCGGTCGGTCCGGTCCAAACGATCGGAATGCTCACCTGTTGAGAACTTGTAGAATGTGCAGCTTAGTGCTTGTTAGTGAGTGAAATTGACTACCTTCAAAACAAGACAAAATTACACGGATGGTTTATGTGGTTTATTCGGATTGCAAGTTTAGTCTCTAAGTCATTTTAAGTACACCAAGATATCTATTTTTGAAACTTGTCACACATTTAGTCCTTAATTTGGATGAGCTGTTAGTTTATTTGTTAAGTTATTTGCACTGTTAGTCCTCCGTTAATATTTTTTGCACCGTTAGTCTTCATTTTCTAAAAAAGTCCTCATTTTTTGCATCGTTAGTCCCTCCGTTAATATTTTGTACTGTTGTCAATCTTTTTACGTTTTCGTCTATTTTTTACATTCTCGTCCGTTTTTTTTAACATTTTCGTCCATTTTTTTACGTTTTTGTCAATCATTTTACGTTTTGTCCATTTTCTAACGTTCTCGTCCGTTTTTTTAACGTTTTCGTATATTTTTTACGTTTTTTTCAATCTTTTTACGTTTTCGTCCATTTTTTACATCCTCGTCATTTTTTAACATTTTTATCAATTTTTTACGTTTTCGTCCGCTTTTTTACGTTCTCGTCTGTTTTCTTATGTTTTTAAACGTTTTCGATCGTTTTTTTTTTTGGGAAAATTATCCAAAAAAGCATCATATTTGACACTTTTTACCGTTGTGTGTACTCAACTTTTTTTTTCCTAATGTATCACTAAACTTTGTGATTTGGTACATTGTGTGTACCTGGTGACCTGATAACCGGGCTCGTCCTACGTGGAGCCGGTAGCTTACACACAATAGTAAAAAATGTCAAATATGATGCATTTTTAGATAATTTTCCCTTTAAAATTCCAAAAAACATATTTTCGAAAAAAATTTAAAAAATTCAAAAAATTTTCTATTTTTTTTGAATTTCTAAAATATTTTTTTTCTAAAAATATTTTTTCTAAAATATTTTTTTTCTAAAAATATTTTTTCTAAAATATTTTTTTTCTAAAAATATTTTTTCTAAAATATTTTTTTTCTAAAAATATTTTTTTCTCTAAAATATTGTTTAGAAAAAACGAATAAAAAAAATTTTTTAGATTTTTTTTTAAAATTTTTTTCAAAAAAAAATTAGAAAATTTTTCGAATTTTTAAATTTTTTTTTTCGAAAATATGTTTTTGGAATTTTAAAATTCAAAAACATTTTTTCGAAAACCTTTTTTTTGCTACGTGTATGCACATTGCTATATCAAGACCCTCTAATGGTTCTTTTCGTGACGTTTCAAAGTCGAGCATTGCAGTTTTCGGTAGTGATGCTAGAAGGGCATCAGGTGCGAAGCTTAACAGCTCATGTCACATATCTTCTACAAAATTATTATGTCAAAATGTGAACTCCAGCCCTTCAAGATTTGGAAAGATGACCACAAAAGCCATGTTGTTTTTCTCTAAAATATTTTTTAGAAAAAATGAATAAATGTTTTTGAAAAAATGTTTTTGAATTTAAAAAAAAAAAAGGTTTTCGAAAAAATGTTTTTGAATTTTAAAATTCCAAAAATATATTTTCAAAAAAAAAAAATTTAAAAATTCGAAAAATTTTCTAATTTTTTTTTTGAAAAAAATTTAAAAAAGAAATCTAAAAAATTTTTAGAAAATTATTTTTATTCATTTTTTCTTAACAATATTTTAGAGAAAAAAATATTTTTAGATTTAAATATTTTAAAAAACATCTTTTCTAAAAAATATTTTTATTCAAATATTTTTTTTTTAAATTTATTCGAAAAAGAATTTTATTCGATTTTTTTTATAAACTATTTTTTAGATTTTTTTTTTAATTTTTTTCTAAAAAATATTTTTAGAAATTTTTAGAAATTCAAAAAAAAATTATAAAATTTTTCGAATTTTTTAAATTTTTTTTCGAAAATATGTTTTCTGGAATTTTAAAGGGAAAATTATCTAAAAATCCGTCATACTTGACATTTTTTACCATTGTGTGTACGTAGGACGAGCTGAGTTGGCAAGCAACCGGCTCCACCGGTTATCAGGTCACCGGGTACACACAATGTACCAAATTACAAAGTTTAGTGATACTTTAGGAAAAAAAAAAGTTGAGTACACACAACGGTAAAAAGTGTCAAATATGATGTTTTTTTAGATAATTTTCATTTTTTATTTTATTTTATTTATTTATTTATTTATTTTTTTTTGATTAGGTATGTATTCTAAAAGAAAACTTGACATTTGATAAAAATGTTTCTGTATCGATTATAAATCACGATTTTGACCTATTTCTGGTCCGAATAATCAAAAGTATAAAACACGAAAGTTGTCCGGAATGATGTTTTACATCAAGACCCACGAGATTTTAACCTGAAAAATACAAAACAAGGGCTGTTTACTACCAAAACTTAAGCCATTTTCGTTCATTATCATTCGTTCGTTATATATCAAATCGGGCTCACCGACTAGTGTATATGTCTTAGAGGAGAAAACTATATGAATATCTTTACGTTTTTGTCCGTTTTTCTCACGTTTTTATATTTTTTTGTCCATTTTTACATGTTTTGTCACTTTTTTTTCACATTCTCATACATTTTAATCCGTTTTTATCTTGTCCGTTTTTTCAAATAAGTTTGATGATTTACACAAGTACAAAAATTTATAAGAGTTTATAAGTTATGAATTTGATAAAAAAATGGCTTAAGTTTTGGTAGTAAGCAACCCTTGTTTTGTATTTTCTGGTTAAAATCTCGCTATTCTTGATGTAAAACATCATTCCGGACAACTTTCATGTTTTACACTTTTGATGATTCAGACCAGAAAGGGGTCAAAATCGTGATTTAAAATCGACACAGAAACATTTTTATCAAATGTCAAATTTTCTTTTAGTATACTTACCTAATCATAAAAAATAGGCGAAAACGTAAAAAAAGGGCGAAAACGGATAAAAATATGAGAAAACAGACAAAAACGTAAAAAAACGGACGAAAACGTAAAAAAATAGATAAAAATATAAGAAAACAGGGACGAACGTAAAAAAATGGACAAAAGTGTTAAAAAAACGAACGAGAACGTAGAAAAATGGACGAAAACGTAAAAGGATTGATAAAAACGTAAAAAAATAGACGAACACGTTAAAAAACGGATGAGAACGTTAAAAAATAGACGAAAACGTAAAAAGATTGATAACGGTGCAAAATATTAACGGAGGGACTAACGGTGCAAAAAATGAGGATTTTTTTAGAAAATGAGGACTAACGGTGCAAAAATATTAACGAAGGACTAACGGTGCAAATAACTTAACAGACCATCCAAATTAGGGACTAAATGTGTGACAAGTTTCAAAAATAGGTATTTCTGGTGTACTTAAAATGACTTAGGGACTAAACTTGCAATCTGAGTAAACCACATGGACCATCCGTATAATTTTGTCTCCAAACAAACATATATCTTTAATTGTTTCCAACTTCTAATCATATACTGACGGCACTCCTAGAGGTGGAAATGAGTCGAGCCCGAGCTTGCCAGACCTTGGCTCAGTTTGAGCCTTATTTTTAAGCTTGAGCTTGGCTCGTGTTATATTATATACTCTCGGGCTTGGCTCGTTTTATCAAAGCACCAATAAAAAACTAAAGTTCGAATCGAGCTCGGCTCATAGTATATCTATTTTGAGCTCGTTAATAAGCTTTTTATCGAGCTCGTTAATAAGCTCGCCTATAATACAAATTCATAACGCATTGTATGTGTAACATTTAAATAATGCTATAAATGAGCCGCAAGGCCCGCAACTTGTGCACAAGCTCGTTTAGGTTCAGCTCGTTGAGTTTTTTACCAATCCAATCCCGAGCTTTTCACGAGCAACTCGGCTTATTTCCACCCCCAGGCACTCGTAATCAGGTTGAGATCCTGGTATCAGTATTGATTAATGTGGAAGTGAAACTATTGGTACGGGTCCCAAGTATCATTTGTTTTGGTTAAACGATTTGGTATGCTGTCTGGGTTGTCAAGAGCTGATCATTGAGGGCAATGCACATTGTCATGACTTTTGTTGATCCCAGTTGAGCAAATCGATCTTATAGAAGCTGACTTAGAATTGTAACTTTAAACAGAATGCGGAATGTAATGTTTAACTTAAGAAGAACAATAAAATAATGATTTCACACTCAACACTTCATATATTAAATATAAGAGCACTCAACAATACTAGGGTTTTACAACCTTGAAGTGATTCGACTTAAACTTAATACGTACAAAACTCTAACCCTAGGAACCTCCTTTTATAGACTAAGGAGTCCTAGTCGGTTTACAATAACTTAGTACACAAGATAATATCTTTCTATAAATACAAAATGCGTATACAATATTATCACTTGAGCAGTAGAATATAACTCTAGCAGCAGTATCATGGAACTCCAACAATAGTATTCTTCAGTAGTAGAATCTCCATTACTAGCATTAGTATGACACTTAGTGTATTTTCCAGTTAGCAACTGAGCAGCAGAATCTCAAAACCCAACAATCCTCCCTTAAACTTGATATTTGCTCTCCAAATCATCAAGTTTCTTCAAAGCATAAACAAACACCAAGAGGATGCTTCAAAACACACTTATTCTTAAGTCTCTTCTCATACTTAGTTAGCAAATTGAAAGCTTGATCATCAAAATCTCTTTGTAAGTGTAACATACCAGGCTGCAACATCTGATTTAGGATTTGCGTATGAAGGTTTAACATAGGATAATCTTTCTCTGTTAGATATAGATGACTGACCCTCCAACTGTTAAAGCATGTACACCACAAGACTGATAGAAATACCATTTAAGAACCTTTCTAGTCTTCAATGTTTTCCACTCTAGGTCACCATCAGTTGGTTCAAACATAACCTTCAAACTACCATAAATCACCCTTTCATAAACCTCTCCTGGAATATTATCACCATATTTCTCCTTGTAGAGCTTCTAGAGAGTACATACATCATCCCTATCCATGAAATACAACATATGCTCAAAGGAAATAAAGTGAGTCCATAAGTTATTTGTTCTTTGAAATGCCCACATCACTATATTTCCTTCTCTTATTGCAAAAGTATACTTCAGAATTGGATGTTTTACTCCTAAAGGAACAACATTTATGATTTCTGGTTCTGTGTGTGTTGAAAGGACTGTGAGAGCCATCACTCCCTTTCTATCATCATCGGATCCATCTTCCTCATCAACTTGTGTTTCATTTTCTTTTTCAGATTTTGAGCTTTTCTCCACAGCTACTCTTCTCCTCTTCCTAGCAAAAGTCTTTTGCTTATAACCTGGTCTCTTAACACCAATACTAGGAGAAGTTACCTGCTCTTTCTCTACCTCAGCAGCCTCAACTACTTTCTCAGGCTCTTCAACTTTCTTAGGCTCTTCAACTTTCTTAGGCTCTTCAACTTTTTCAGCCTCTTGCACTTTCTCTACCTCTTATACTTTCTCAGCATCCAACGTCTTATTTATTTCAGCAATCCTGTCTTCATCTTCTTTTGACCCAATAGCTATGAAGGATTCTGTTTCTCTTTTTGCCTTTTGGTACATATCAAATATCTTAGTATCAGAGAATTTCTTTAACTGTACAAGTTTCCACCCCTTCATGTTTTTCAAGTATTGCTCATAACCTTTTCTTCTTTGAAGGGCAGTTGGACCTCTGAGAATCTTTCTCCTTTTTCTTTCAACATTATATTCTTTTTTCTTCTTATCCATGAACTCTTTCAACGAAGCTCCAACATCAAACTTTGGTACTTCCTCTTCTTCAATCTTGACTAAGAGAGTTCAATATGTGCATCCATCCTGATATTTTCAGCCTCCAAAGATAGTCCTTCTTAGTAGCAGCTTCCTTTTCAGCTTGTAGTCTTTCTTTCTCAAGAAGTTCTTGTTCAGCTTGATCTTCTTCTTCTTGATACTTTAAAGCAACAGCTTCATTGAATTCTAGCTGTTTCTCTTTAGTCCAATAATGAAAAGGAATTGCATTCAAGTCAATTTCTTTATCATCTAATTCAAGCTCAGGTTCTTCAACCATCTTGCCCTTTCCATTGTCAGTACTTGAAGAAACAGATGTAGATTTCTTGGCAGGAAGTGCAGGTTCTCTTATCACTACACCTTTAACAGGTGGTCTTGGGATTTGTGGTAGTTTTGGTGGTTGTTGTGGTTGTGCAGCTTTTTGTTGTTTCTCTGCTTCTTGATCCTTTGATGTCTTCAGAAAAATCATTACTTTAGCCATAGAGACATCATCTTCAAAACTTAGAGCAATAGAAACTATGTTTGGTATAGCAGCAACATCATTCTTTCTTGGTTCAGTAGTAGAATCCTGTGTAGTAGTAGAATCCTTTACATTTGTACCAGCAGCAGAATCCATCTCTTTAATCTTTTCACTAGTAGCAATTTGAGCAGCAGTAGAATCAACTTGAGCAACCTCTACAACAATACTAGCAACTGTTTCTTGAACACTAGTAGCAGGAACATCTTGAGCAGTAGAATATCCCAAGTGTTTTCCCATATCTTTGATTGAGTCAGCTATTACTCAAGCAACCTTCACTAGCTGTTCAGGCTCCAAAGTCTTTAGCTTCTCCACAATTTGTTCAGGCTCCATAACTATTGCATTACCCTCCATATCAGCAACTACAAACTCAGCAGCATTATCATCACTATCAATCTCCATTTCATTACCCATATTCTCATCTTGAATATTTTCACCCTCAGCAACATTCTTAGCCTCCCCTGAACCTAATGTCTCATTCCTCCCCTATTTGGGAGCATCCTCCCCCAAACTCTGATTTCCTTCAGAAGAGCTGACCCTTTGAGCAGTTCCAACTTTCTTCAATCTTTTGTACTTAGTGGTTCTTGACCTTGGTTGACCTTCCAAAATATTGACTCTTTGCTTCAATTTTTTGATTTTCTTGGCTTGAGAAGCAGTGAGTTGTTGAAGATCAAGAACCTTGGATTCCAAATTTGTGCATTTTGATTCCAAGTTGGTACATCTTTTCATCAATTCATCAAGTTGTTTCATTCTATCCTCACCACTTCGACCTGTATTACCTGGTCCAAGAGGTGAATCACTGGAAATGTCATTTTGTATAGTTGTGGTATCCATCAATTCCTTTGTTTCAAATCTATCCTCATCACTTCGGTCTGTGTTACCTGACCCGAGAGGTGAATCAATGGATGTAAACCCAGCATCAAACCTTGTTTGATCATCTGAGCTCCCTATATTTGCCATGTGCCTAGGGTTACCATCACCTGCTTCAGGTCCACTAGAACCTTCCACATTAGATGTTGCCAAGGTTGGGGTCTTACTTATGTTATCCCTATCCTGCTCTGCATCTAAGCTAGTAGTAGTAGGAATAGCCCTTTCCCTCATGTCACCTACATCTCCTGTGACAGCCTCATCTGGTCCATCCATCCTAACATGTAGTAACCCACTAACATCCCAACTAAGCCTCCCCTAGGTTAGCTATGCCTCACTAACTTAAATTAGGCCCTCACTAAGCACCCTCTAGGATTAGAAATTCCTATATCATTTTCTCGAGTAAAAACTTTTCTTTATTACATCTCTATTACCTATATGACTCTTAGACCTGCTCACGTATCTACCTATCCACAACACCACAATGTTTACCTCCTATAAAAATCCAGGTATATTAAGTCTAGGTTATAAACACTAATACACTAAGTAATCTATCACTCTAAGATACTATATCTATTAGAAACCCTAACAAAACCATAATTGCACCCTATGTGTTTACGGTTATCTTTAAAACCCTAATTGCTTATCTGAACTAGTTTGAAAGTGTTCAAGGCTTAGGTATAAGTTACTATAATAACTTTAGGATATCTTAGACTCCCTATACCATAGTACAACTCCCTAGAACTTAGGTACAAGTCCCTTAAGCGCAAAACTATAACTAGGGTTTACAAGTCCCAAAACTAGGTCAAACCTTCCCAAAACTTTCCCACAAGCTACCACCACTTAGTATAAGCCTCCTAGGACTTACTCTTAGTCACTAAACACTCAAGGGACCCTAATCTAGGCACCAAAACTTAGGCTAGACCTTAATCTTTCACTATACAAAACTAGGTTAAAACTAAAATAAAACTAGCTAAAACTTAACCAAAGCACCTCAAGCTCCTCAACCTAGCACCCTAGTAGCTTAAGAACCTCAAGATAGTACCCTAGCACCTCCCTAGAAAGCACACAAGGAGGTGGATCACCTCCTTGTCACCACCTTAACTTGCGGCACCACAACCACCACACACCACCCCCTAGCAGCCCCCTAGCAATAGATAGCCATCCTTAGTCACCTATTAGCTTCTCTTAGTCATATAGTAGCTGCCATGAGTCAACCCCCCTCCTCATCACCTCTTTCCTTGTTTCTTGCTCGACAATCCAAACGCACCCTATAAATAACCACCAAACTACACCAATTCACTTCACACCTTACTCTCTTCTCTATCACATAAATTTATTAGTACTAAGTCCCTAGAACCCTTAGAAGTCGAGTACAAGAGCCCTAGATACTTGTCGAGTTCAAAACCTAGTCAAACAAACCCTAGATCCTACGTTAGGACTCCCATGACCTAGGTAAGCCTAAAATTTGATTCTAATAGTCTTAGTACTGACCTAGGATAGATATAGGAAGCCTTATAACCCTTACATGAGCCTTGATCATTTCATTTTGAAGTTTTCATTTACAAACCCTAATTTTAGAAAAATATATGTTTATATGCTAAATTGCCTTAACATGTGCTATAATCTGAATTAGATGACTTAAATGAGCATATATTAGTTAAACATAAGCTAGGAGACTATTTTGTTTCATTAAAATATAGTTTACATGAAATTAGGACTAGTTTTGCAATAGTTTTCATGCATAGGGGTATATATGGTAACTTTCTGAAAATACTAAGTCTAATAACTATTTTGACATAAACTAGAAGTATAAAGTATAAGGACCCTTTTTACAAAGTTCTAGAACCCTAGGATACAAAGTAAAACAAGTTAGAATCTTATAAGGACTAGTTTTGCAAATATTATTAAGTTAAGGGTATAAATGGTAAATATAGAAAGTTAGTATAGTTTTAGGACTATTTCTGCCATTTCTATAAAATATATAAGTATAAGGGCTAGTTATGTGAAGTATAGATAGTTAAATACTTAATATATAAGTTTAGGGTATAACAAACTCTTTTCATATAAATAATAAAAACCTATTTTTACTTAAAACATAACACATTACTAGGGAGCTTCATGTGAGGGGTTTCATTTGGGTAATCGTTTTGACGAGTTTGCTGGGTTTACGAATTAAAGTGCCCTGGCTCCTCAAATGTTTACTACATGACCTCTGAATTATGATGACCCGAACGGTGTTATGTATATCTAAATTCTAATAACAACATAACTCAATAGTAGGGAACTTTGTGTGAGGAGTTATATACTTCTGAATTATGATGGCCCAAACGGTATTATGTTGGCAGCATAATACAATAGTAGGGAGCTTTATGTGAGGAGTTATACTTCTAGATTACAATGACCCGAACGGTGTTATGTTATAACTAAATCTAGAAACCCTAAGTGTAATTACTTGAAAACCTAGAAACAAAGGACTTGACATACACACACCTACATGACCCCAGGATACGTGAGTCAGCTGTCTAAACCCCTATATCACTTGCCTTAGACCTAGGTGCGTTTTCATAGCCTCACTTTTAAATGCTTTACAAACCCTGTGAGGGGGATACATGCTTTAAACCGAATACAAGTCTTTTTCTTTGGTTGTTGCACGATTGTTCCTTTTTGCCACCATTACATAACTAAATTCATGAGCCATAATCACTTGAGATTGAACACGAGTATAGTTGATAGATCTATTGGAGTTTGACAACTCCCATTGGTTTGCCCCAACCGGGCCACCAATAAGTACTATACTTGAAACCCCTAAGGATTAACTTTGGCAAGTTATTCTTCTCATCCCCTCATAGTTTGGTTTGCAGACCCCTTGACCCGGACTGTTAACGTGCGGTTTCATGAGCTTAGTGCAACATACCCTTCTCTTTCATAACTTTTTCTACTGGGTTTAAGCTGAACCCTGTGGAGCTTGTATTCACTCTATCTCTATTTAAACCTATGGCTCTCACTCAAACTTAGTGTTGACCATTAAGCATGTTATCCTAGGTAAATAAGCCCTTTAGGAACCCATGGCACGGAGTGGCACTGGACATAAGGACGTCCAAACTAGTTATCATTCACATACTAATAACATAAACAAAACGTATCTTAGGGACCTCTCTTTTGGTAAAAGTATAACTTTTACTGTAAAACTCTAAGAAAATAAATGAATGATAACTCCTTTTTCAAAAACGTCTCTTTTTAAGTCATTTTCTATATCATGTCTTTGTTCCAAAATGTAATACCCCAGATCTATATTCCGCTATGATCTATAAAAAATGGGGGTGTTACATAACACTAACCTGAGGTAGCTCAGTATTCTTTGTGGCTTTCCTACATTTATAGGTATTTTAAGGTTATGAAGATGTTCCTTCAAAAGTGGGTGTGTGATGGGAGTCAGTGGGTGTTCCTGATCCTTCACCCTGGTTTTGATTTTGCACAAGTTGCACCATGTAAGGTAAAAGTGGTGTAACTGTGCCAGAAAAACCTTTACTATCAGTTTTCAAATAAGAGAACAATTTTGGCACAAGTTTGGGTGCCTCATAAAATCCTTTATGTGTTTTGGTTTTTGAAATATGTTTTTCCACAAAGAGCTGCACAAATCTTGGATAAAGCAAATATTTACTAGACTCTTTAATGGTTTTTATCATACCCTCTAAAATCATGTTTGAAAAATTAAAAGGTTTTCCTGTGGATAGACAAATCATAGCAGATGCTATAACAGTGCTAAACTCATTCCAACCAGAAGTTTTTGGGCTTAGACAATGTAAGAGGGTATGTACTAAAAATTTCCATTGGGATGAGAGAAGACCATTTTGAAACTTTAAACTATTGTTTTTCTTCTCATACCCCAAATCCTTAAGCCCTTTAAAAATTTCAGCATTTCCAAGACACTTAATTTCCTCATCATCAGCAAAGAGAAGTGATTCTCTTATTGATGATTCGGTAATAAGTATATTGTGGCCATAGACAATAACCTTTATCTGTGATTCCCCATTATGAGTTTTGACTTTAGCAGTAAGCCAAAACTGTTTAATAAAGGAATTATGTATAGTAGGATTCACAGTTAATGCATACCTAATGGAGGTAGCATTGATGAAATCAACCATCTCTGTGAAACCTTCAGGCACTTGCGTACGATCGAGAAGTGCAACCATGTTGTGACTTTCAGCCCACGTTCTTGTCAAATTCATGATTTAGGGTTTGTAAAATTGGGGGGTTTTTGATTGCGATTATAAAAAGTGTGTTAGGGTTTAATGAAACTTCAATTGTGTGCGCGTAAAACTAATTGTGAGATCCAATTAGGTTTTTAAACCCTTTGGTGAAGAAGTTACATAACCATCCTTGCCCTTTGAAACTTAGCAGTAGAACCCAACAGTTGAATCTCTTACCTAGCAGTAGAATCCTTTACCCAGCAATAGAATGTGTCTGGTAGTAGAATGTATGCATAATTGTTTCAAAGTCATTTTCTCAGCAATCAATACTTCAATATGAAATTATCCTGCAAAAGATTAGTTCCAAAACCACAAAATCACAAGAAATACAAAATCACAATAATCATAAAGCATAAGTATACTCAGTAGCAGAATAAGCATGTAGCAGCAGAATGAGTATAACTAGCAACAATATCCAAAGCAAGCTGCAAAAACAACTTATTGACTTAATAACAGTACAAACCCATTACAAAACTTTACAAAAACACACAGAGATAAGTTTTTCAAAGATTTATCATTCCAATACTTGCAATTAAAAATTGAAATCTACCCACATCAGAATATTTTGTGAGCAAATCAGCAACATTATTGTTAGTATGGATTTTAACTATTTGAATCAACTTCTTTTCATAACAATCTCTTATAAAATGATGTCTTATCTCAATATGCTTTGTTTCGAAATGAAAAACAATATTTTTAATTACGCACAGTGTACTGTTATTATCAATATGAATTTTGGTGTTCATGAAATTATACCCATAGTCTAGCAGTTGGTTTTGCATCCAAAGTACTTGACCACAGCAACTTGAAGCAGCCACGTACTCAGCTTCAGTTGTAGAATTTGCCACCACTATTTGTTTCTTGCATTGCCATGAAACCCACCTGCTTCCAAGAAATTGACAACCTCCAGTTGTGGATTTCCTATCCAAACTAGCTCTAGCATAGTCACTATCAGAATATGCTACCAAATAAAAAGGAGAATCCATAGGATACCAAAGCCCCAAATTAGGTTGATGCCTCAGATATCTAAAGACCCTCTTTACTGCATTGAGATGTGATTCTTTGGGATTAACTTGATATCTTGCACAGGCACATACAACAAACATAATATCTGGCCTTGAAGCTGTAAGATACATTAATGAACCAATCATTGACCTATACAAATGAACATCCAGCTCTTTACCATATAAATCATTAAGCAATGGTTTGTTGGTCTCCATTGTTGTCTTTGTAGGCTTTGCATCATCAAATCCAAACTTCTTCAAAATATCATTCACATACTTGTATTGGCTAATGAAAATACCATTCTCCTTTTGTCTGACTTGCAATCCCAAGAAGAATATGAGTTCTCCCATGGAACTCATATCAAACCTATCCTTCAGTAGCTTCTCAAACTCAACACATAAATCTTTGTTTGTGGAGCCAAAGATGATATCATCAATATAAACTTGCACTAGGAAGATATCATCTTTGATCTTTTTGATAAACAAAGTCTTGTCAATCTTGCCTCTACTAAAACCATTCTTAATCAGGTAAGTTGACAATGTGTCATACCAAGCTCTTGGAGCTTGATGCAATCCATAGAGTGCTTTGTCTACATTGTACACTTTATCTGGAAATTCAGGATCTTCAAAACAAGGAGGTTGATAGACATAAACTTCCTATTCAATTGTTCCATAAAGGAAAGCACTCTTGACATCCATTTGATACACCACAAAATCTTTATAGGAAGCATAAGCCAAGAATAATCTGATGGCTTCAATCCTTGCCACTGGAGCAAATACTTCATCATAATCAATGGCCTCTTGTTGTGTGTATCCTTGAGCAACTAATCTTGCCTTGTTTCTGATCACTATACCTTTTTCATCTCTTTTGCATCTAAAAACCTATTTAGTTCCAATGGCCCTTTTTCCATTTGGAAAATCAACAAGGGTCCATACTTCTTGTAGTCTTAATTGTAGATGTTCCTCTTGCATAGCCTCCACCCAGCTTGGTTCTTGTAATGCTTTATAAGCATTCTTGGGTTCTACTTGTGAGAGAAAACATGCAAAGAAGTAGTTTTGAAGATCTTTATGACTGTTTCTTTGATGAAGAGATCTTGCAAAGAAACCTTGATGAACTTGATCTTTATGCTCTTTAGTCATATTTCTTGTTCAAACAGATGAGGATGGAACACCAAGAATTTGATCCTTTGGGTGATTCTTATGAACTCTTGTAGTTGGTGTAGGACTGACATGAATATTAAGTTCCATATTGTTGATATTAGCCTCTGCTCCAAAAATTGTACCATCAAGAGCCTCATCATCAGTGTCATAATAAATATGTTCCAAAGGAGGCATGTTAGGATCATCAGGGTAGTTTGGATCATCAAAAGATCTACCCTCTTTGTCAACAGTAGGAAAATTTGGTGTAGAAGTAGAAACATTTGGCTTAGCAGTAGAAACTTCTGGCGTAGCAGTAGAATCAAAGTTTCTGCTGCTAGTGAAAATGCCAATGTCATCAAAAATTATGGATCTTTTATTTTGCACATCTTCAACAACTTTTGGTTCTTTATTCACCACCTTTTTAGCATCAAAAGGTATATCATCACCTTCTTTATTTCCTTTGGGCTCATCATGAACAACTTCATCCTCTTATGAACTCTTATTCTTCTTTGTGGGAACAATAGTTGGACCAAACTTCAACTTTTCAATCAAAACAAACTCCTCTTGAGGTGTTGACACTTTAGCATTTGTATCTGCAGAATCATTAGCTTTTGTTCTTGCAAAATTGTTAGTGTTTGTACCTGCAATCCCTGGCTCATAATTCATGGTTCTGGTTGTATATCAATATTAAAGAGCCATTCTGGTCCTTTCCCTGCAATATTAGGTGTATTCTTATTGAGTACCTAACAAAATAACCTTCATCAGCCTTTTCATCAAACTTGCCTAGCTGGTCTTTGGTATTCAAGATAGTAACAGGACACCCAAATGGTTTAAAGAAAGATATCATAGGTTTCCTACCATGAAACAATTCATAAGGGGTCTTGTTATGAGGCTTAACTACCTTACCCCTATTTTGCACAAAGCAAGCAATGTTTACTGCTTTAGCCCAAAAAGGTATAGGTAACTTAGCATCTGACAACATAGTTCTAGCAGCCTCAATCAATGTCCTATTTCTTCTCTCTGCTACACCATTTTGTTGAGGAGTTCTAGCAACGCTATACTGTCTTAAAATACCCTTTCCTATACAAAACTGTTGGGAATAAACTAACTGTTACCACTGTTCTGCATGAATGAAGAAACTGCTGATAGAAATACTCTAGCAGTGGAAATAACATTACCACTGCTAGTACATAAAGTTTCAACTGTTTATGATAGCTGTTAGGAAATCGTGTATATGATAAGTATAGAAAAGATCTTGTATATATATATATATTCTATAGTTAGCTTTTATACTTATCTTGTAAAGGACTCCTTGTCCTATAAAAGGAGGTCCTAGGTTTAGGTTTCAAAGATGATCAATTGCAAAAGCTTCAAGGTGTAACCCTAGTGATAACTAAGATCACTCGTATTATTCTCAATAATATTGAAGCTACAAGTTTGGTTAACATCTGTGTTTATACTTCTCACTGTTCATATACATTCATATACATCACGCAAATAATCTTTTAAGTGTTTTGTAGTAAATTCCGCGTGCTACATAGCATATACTCAAAGTATCTATCCAACACAAGGCGTATGTTTAGATCCTCCTCAAGTGGTATCAGAGACAGGTTTATGATACTTTGAATTAGAAGATCCAGAAGAATTCTTAAAAGAAGATGGCATTTTCTGACTCAGAGGTACATTCAATAATAAGTTGTGCAAAATCTTGTTTTGCTTTAAAAGAATATGAAAAACTTAAAAAGCAATATGATGAACAGAGGTTAGAGCTAAATCAAACTAGTTATAACCTATCTAATCATAAAAGAGGCATTACTGTTTTAGAAGCACAACTAGAACACTATAGGGCAAATGAGTCTAAATACAATGATGATATAGCTGTTCTAAAAAGAGATTTAGACTTAAAAATAGCTGTAAATGAGGCCCTTAGAGCAGAGCTAGAGATAAAAAGGCTAATGATAATATTCAGATAACTGTAGACACACTAGCTTATGCCTCAAAAGGGGTTAATAAAATTTGGGAATCTCAAGTGGTTAATAAAGCTAAGTCAGGTGTAGGATACATGTTAGTTACTTCACCATACAGAGGTGTACCTTCACCTCCTAGAATTGACCTAGCGTACACAGGTTTAGAAGATTTTTAAGAGCCTAAGTTTGAGTATGGGCAAATGCTAGTGAGAGTTCTAAGATAGAAAAGACTGATGAGGTGATTGAGTCTTTTGAGAGTGCAATTAATGAGGAAGTTGTGTTAGATGTTAAGAAGGAAAAAGTAGTTCCTAAAGTGGTTAAGATTGAGACCGTTAAACCTAGAAAAGAAGTAAAACAATATAGGCCAACAATTAGGTATGCTGAGATGTATAGGTCACCCAGTAGGTCTCAAGTTCCTAGGGGCAACCAGAGAAACTGGAACAACCTTAAGTCACAACAACTGGGCAATGAGTTTGTAATGAATAATAAAGTTTGCTATACTTGTGGAAGTTTTGATCACTTGCATGCTAGATGTAGTTACCATCAAAGGAATAGGATGGTAAATAGGTATACTAGGGTATCTGGGTATTCAAACGCAAGGGTGAACACAACCAGTTTTTCAAGAAACACTTACCCTAATGTTAACTACAACATAACTCCCAGAGCAGTTTTGTTGAAGTCTAGCTACCAAACACTTTCTACTGCTAGACCAAACAAGACTATAAATTACAATCAAACTGTTTCAAGTGCAAAACCAAAATTTTTAAATTATAAGCAAGCACAAACAGTTAACAAGGCCTTTTTCAAGAAAATAGCTGGACCTAATCAAAACTGGGTGCCTAAGGTCACAACTGCTAAGCCAACAGTTTCTACTGCTAGGCCAACAATTTGTACTGCTAGGCAAATGCAAGCTGTTAAGGGTAATTTGGGAAATACTGTAAATGCCTCAACACGTTAGATTTGGAGACCAATCACAGGTGACATAACATCTGTGGTTTTAAAGAAACATATCTATATTGATGAAAGAGGTAGATTTAAGTCTGTTATGGCTTGGGTATCTAAAGAATAGTTGCAACTGTTAGTATGTATTGTTAGTCTTATTCATAATTGTCATATGGAAAATACTCTGCTTTGTATTTTTCTTGATTTTGGACTGACAATTGCAGGTAGATTAAGCTAATGACTTGGAGTTATGAGTTACTTCTTCTGTGTTTTGGACTGTATGCTAATGTGGAGCTTGGAGTGTGTGACCTGAACACACAACAAATGGTTATTGGTTCACCATGTCTAACCCACATAAGAACCAACTAGTCCAGAGCAAACGGTTTCTGGTAAAGACTCCTCAAATCCATTTATGGTTGATAGTTTACCAAAAACTATATGGTTATCAACTCACCATACTTAACAGTTAAGAGTTGGCTAGTCCAAAGCAAACTGCTCATGGTAAAGACATATCAAATCTATTGATAGCTGGTAGTTTGCTAAAAACTATGATAGAACAGTCTATTTTTAAATTTATTTTATTCCTACTGCTCTTAGAAATTTTTGTGAAAAAGATTTGCTCAGCTTGTAGTTTCTTCTCATGAAGAAGATGCAGACCATGCAAGCAGAGATCAACAAGCTTAAGAAAAATAGGACTGCTCAGCTTGTAGTTTCTTCTCCATCCTCAGTAAAAGATGGTGCTTCTGATGAATCAGGTGATGATTTAGGTGATTCTCCCAAACAGGGGAGGAAAACATATGCTAGGACTGAGGGGAGGATTGGATTTTGAACAAGGGTTTGAAGATTTTGGAGGATTTGAAGGCTTTGATTATGGTTATGAACTTTTTGAGCCAGCAGATGAACAAGCTGAAGAAGCTCAAGGTATTGAAGAAATTTCTCAACAACAACAACAAACTGAGGAAGTGGCTCAAGATGATCCAACTGAAATAGTTGATTTAGATGCTCAAGTAACACCAGAGGAAGTTTTGGACACAACATCAAGTCAACCCAAAGTTCAACAAGAAAGTACTGTTGTATCAACACCACAAGCAGTTTAAACCTTAGAAGGTACTGTCTTCATACATCAAGAAGAAACTACTGATGCAGATTATGAAAGAAATAGAAAAGAAAAGGGACAAGCTCCAGTCATTGAAGATCCAACTGAGCAACCAAGAAAGATTAAAGCCAGAACTCAAGCTCAGATTGATTTGGATGCTAAAGTGGCTAAGAAAACCCAAGAAGAAGAGGTAGCAAGGTTTATGGAAGAGCAAAGAATTCAAAAGGAGCTTTTAGATCCAACAGAGATAGTTCCCATTCCAAACATTTCAAGTACTTATTAGCCAATAGAAGAGGAGATTGAACACATGATCAACACATATCCAACAGTAAAGAAGAAAGCTATTGAGCTTATTGCTGACCAAAGTCTTACAGCTGAACAAAGATAAGCTCAACTAGCTGATTTCATAATGATGAAGAATGATTAACCACTCAATGAGATGATAAGTTCAATCAAGAAGAATCAGAAGAAGCAAAGGCAACCATCCAAGATTCAAGTCATTGTAGGCATGAAGAAATTCTTGTATAATATGGCTGGATGTAAGATGTCTCAGCTCAAAGGAAAGACACATGAAGAGATTGAAGGTCTATACTATAGGGCTTTTAGAAGAGACAAAGACTTTGTTCCTATGGATTCTGAAAAGGAAGCAAAAAGATTCAAAAGACCTGGTACAACTCTTAGGTCATAAATTGCTAGGAAATCAAAGGTTAAAGAATTATCTCAAGCTAAGGAAAGTAAAAGATTAAATGAAGAACAGGTTGAAGAGATGATTACTTTGATTGATCCTGATCCAGAATTTCTAGATGTGGAACCTTTACAAGTCAGACATCTCATTATTGATTGGGATATCTACAATGATGAATTTCAGGCAGCTTGAAGATAACAAGACTTGGTGGAATAACAGGAGTCTACATAGATTTTGAAACTCTTGTAAAGGCATGTGACAGAGAAGACCTTGATACCATTTGGAAAATGGTTTAAGAAAAGTCCAAGGAGGGTGAACTTACTGATGTGAAGGCTAAAGAGTTATAGGTCCATCTCAAGAGGTTATATGAACCTGATGCTAGTGACAGGTATTGGAAATTTGAAGCTAGATACCTTAGTACTACATGGACTTACTATGACTCATGTGAAGTTCGCCATGTATCCACAAAACAAGGAATTGATGCATTCATGTTAGCTGAAAAGGAGTATCCTCTCAGAGCTGGAACTCTTGAAGTAATGTTATCATCAAGATTAAGAGTTCAAGAAAATACTGAGAAAGTTAGAGAATTGTTACAGAGGATGCAAGATCAGAATAGAAGAGCTACTCAGGAATTAAGAAGAAGAAGTTAAGTGTTTGGAAGAATCCCCCATCATCAATGAAGAAGGTTGATTCCAAGAAACTTAGTGATTTGAACAGAAATCATAAGTTTAGGGGAGGATTGTTGGGAATAAACTAACAGTTACCACTGTTCTGCATGAATGAAGAAACTGCCGACAGAAATAAACTAGCAGCGGAAACAACATTACCACTGCTAGTACATAAAGTTTCAACTATTATGATGCAGTTTTTGTGTCGCTTTCTACAAGTGACATGTGAGAATCTCGTACTTATTATTTTATGCATCGGTGGACTTTATTTGCTGTATGGCGTGGATTTATAAATTGTCATCTAGGAGCATAATTGATTCAAGGATTATTAATTAGTTGAGAAGAGAAGTTGTCATATTATGTTTGTATTCATGGGTCGGTACAAGTGAGTAAATTAATCTCATAACTATTGTGATGTCACAACTCGTAATTTCATGTCCTTTTTCAAATGTCGAAATTTCATAATTTATTTCGGAAAGTTACTATTCATCAGTTACTATTTACTATTACTATTCACTTTCACTATTCATTTCCAAAATTTTTATTTCATATTCTCGTAAGATAAACTATTTTATTGATAATCCGAGAGTTTGGCACTCGTCGGATCATTTTTGCAAAAATCACGAAGCTGTGTTCGAGATTTACGTTTAGGTTTAAACGTCATTCCAGCATCCCGATATGTCCATAAAACACTATAAACAATAGAAATATGCTTTTCTCTCATTTTACGACAATTCTAAAAGTTTTGAAATTTTACGTTTTCCAGTTTAGCGTTTTACGCGAATTTCGCGTTTTAGACCCGTGTTTCCAGTTTTAACAGCGTTTATGCAACCCGATGGAACTTACCATTCATTTTATATTTATTTGTGTAGTATATTGACAAGTTTAGTCATTCTTTCAAGTTTCATATTTTTACGATACCCGGATTTACGTTTCGCGGCTTAACAATTTACGGTTAGCGATTAACGGAACCAAAACTGACTCCGTGAACAAGATGATACCAAGCTTCTCATATACATGTGCAAGAGTTTATTTTGAATTTGACTTCTTATTTACCAAAATACCAAGCTACAAGATATTTTCATAAACACTTGAAATTACCAAAAATGCCATTGGACTATATAAAGCCTAAACTAGCTCATTTTCATTAGTTTTTCACAACAATTTATCTCTTTCTCTCTTGGTGATCCACGACAAGAACAAGAACAAGAGGAGACCATCAAGTTTTCATAATCCAAGTGTTTATCAAGTCCCATTAGTGTTACTAGTTAAGGTTTTGAAATAAAAACCACAAAGATTATTAAGTTTTCTTGCTAAAAAATCATCAAATCTTCAAGTTGCGGTTAGAGATCGTGCCTCATTTCTGTGTATTCACTTTGGTCATCGTAGCTATCGCACCAGGTGATTTATAGCCCCTACTCTTTTTATTGTTTTGTAAACTCTTTGGGGGAGAATACATGCTCGTTTTACTTAAACGCAATACTCGCTTTACATGGTTGATTACCTGCATTTCATTGGTATGTTTGATTACCTGTATTTCATGTGATTTGTCTCCTAAACATTATTATTTATTCATATGACCTCATTGTCAAAAATTGCTTATATGGCCTCATTGCCAGAATTGTTTATATAACCTCATTGTTAAAATTATTTATATAGTAGTTTTGCTATATTTATCTTTGAATCTAGATACAAGTATTACTTTTGTTCACGTAAACTATATCATATGTGGCAGTGGGTCGTAAACACACAGGTTACAAGTCTCTTATGGTGGGACTTGGAACTGAGTGGATTTACGAGGCCTTTGCTGGGAAATCTTCATTCATATGCATAACATTCTTTTTCACAAGACTCTATGAACTCACCAACCTAGTGTTGACACTTTAGCATGTATTTTCAGGTATTAAGCAATGGCACGCTACTGGAGGTTTTGGCAGGGCATTGCATGGTCATAGAAGACTCTGATATTCATTTGGGGACCGTTTTAAACTATTTTAAGGGCCTACTTCCGCACTACCTTTAACAATGTAAATTCAACATTTTTGATTAAACTATTTTATTCTAAATGATTGAAGTGAAAACTACTTTTGTACTTGTGATGAGATACCAATTGAGTTACACCCCAGCTACATGTATGCTCCCGCTGGACCCGATTCTGGGGGTGTGACAGATTGGCATCAGAGCTTTGGCTATAGTGAATTGAGTGTTTTTAAAACCTAGACTATAGCTACTTTCACGAAAACTTAACCCTATGACCGTAACGTGCCTGCCTGCCAAGCTGAAGCCTCATTTGTGGTTAGTTGCTGACATAGGTGATGAGATTTGTGTCTCATTATTTGGTATATTATATTCATTTATTATAGTTGATTACTATAATTTTCTTTCATATAAGCATGTTCACGTATCATATATGTCACCGCGTTATGTTTTTCCTTGCGTAGTTTCATCATTTGACCTCGAGTTTGGTCACCTGCCTTAGTCTTTCAGAACGTCTTTGTATTCGTGAAGGACATAGTATTAGTATAACTGAGCTGAGTATTTCAAAATTAATGGAACCTCGGTGGAATATAGACTGGTCATTTATATTCAACCCGGGATAGTAGGACATAGGCTGACCACCTCTATCCGACTCAGAAATGAATTTTGCAACACTGAGAATGGTTATAATAAAATTCTGTCTGGATTGAATCCTCTACTCAATTTCCAAATGTTTCATTTATGTGTGTGTAAACATTCATTGTCAGAACATTCATACTTTTCATCATTTCGTGAACCACCGATTGGAAGCACGTCAACTGGTCATTTCATCTCATGAACATTTACGTCTATGCATGATACACTTACATCACAATATTTTCTTTCATCACAATCTTATTATGTTGTAGTTGTCACAGTCTATTCCCTTCTCACCATCACTATCATTTCCTTTCCTCATCCCCACACACACACACACACACATATATATATATATATATATATATATATATATATATATATATATATATATATATATATATATATATATATATATATATATAAGGAATTAGCTAACACTCTATAGATTCCTATGTCACTCATCACTCACTACTCCCAATATTGATAAGCAGATATTATCAATGACCTCCCTAGGAAAGACTTCCCTAGGAAAATGACCTCCCTAGGAAATTTGCTGATTCATAAGTTAATAAAAGTTCACCATTTCAGGAAAAAAAATGACCTCCCTAGGAAAGACTTTCCATACCATCTATAAGAAGGATCCCTTGGTACATTAAGACCATTCAAAACTCAACAAAAATCTCAAGATATCACAAAACTATTCGAACCACTATCACTGGCCTGATCACCAAAAATTCTATCATTTGGAAAGTATTGGCTTGACTGAATTATAAGATTCGTTTAGATACGAGTGCTCACTAAGCAACACTATAGAGATAGATCCAACCTTCTATCCAAGACTATAGAACCATCAATTGAACATGAACTCGCCAATAGACATTATTCAAACGTCTTAGACACCTATGCATTATTGCAGACATACCTACTTGGCTATTTTATCCTCTTAATACTTTCACTTTTAAATGGATTTTTCTCCAAACTACCGTTATACAAAACATATATCTTGTAAGAAATACTTTTCTGAGGCACTTATTTTGACAAGCAAATTCCTTTTGTTTAATCTTTTACAAAACTACTGGATGCTAAGAAATTTTAAACATCGATCTTTGGTAAATCATACTATCCACCTCGTGTTGAAAAGAGTTCTATCTTGCATAACTATTAAATTCTGAAACTTCAAGAAAAAAAAATATTACTTAAAAAGCCGTTTGCTTAAAATTGTAAATTTATTTATTCAGGGAAGGTTTATGAACAAAATACACAATCTCAAAACAAACTGTGAAAAATCAATCACTATATTACATCACTTATACATTTAGGATTTATTGATTTGATGACATAGAGCTTGGGGAAAATCTTAGTAATGGAGACTAGGCATCGTAGGTGGAGAAAGACTCAATTCATGACATCCTGCGGAGGATCACAACCTTATCCTAATCTATTATTTTCAACAACACCCTTTGACGGACTTAACCTTGTAAGTTTTCCACAAGATTCATGATATCCATTTCAATTATTTCTAATAGAGGAATTTAATTCACCTCAAACTCCTAGCGATTAAATTAAGATTCCTTTGGAACCACACCACCTATCATCTGCAGACCAATGGTCAGAATTAGAGAACAATTCAAACATAGGGTGATATGCTCAGAGCATGAGTGATTGACTCTAGAAATGGTTGGACTAACCATTTACCATAAATCAAATTCAGTTGCAACCATAGTTACCGCGCGAGCGTAGAGACTACACCATCTGATGCACACTATGGTCGATGTGCAACATCCATTGACGGATCAAAATTTGGAAAAGCCCAACTCACTAGTCCAGTAAGCATTCATGAAATAAACAGGAATTTCCTACAAATCAAGAATCAGTTACAAGTTCGATAAGTTGTAAACCTTAAGAATTTCAAGTTGGTGGCAGGGTTATGTTGAAAGTTCTGCCTAGGAAAGGCATGATACCATTCAGAAAAATTCAGAAATTTAAACCCGATATACACTGGACCATTTAATATTTCAGACAGAGTAGGCCTAGTGGCCGTCAGACTTGTGCCTTGATTAGAAAACAGAAGGTTACACAAATATGTTTCACGTTTTCCAAATCTCGAGAAATGTCTTTCAGTTGAGTCACTCATGACTCCATTGGAAGGAATCCAACCCAAAGACAAACGTAAACCTTGTAGGAGAACCAATAAAAATAATGGACTGTAAGGTCGCACAGTTGAAGCGAAGTCGAATTCCTATCGTGAAAGTTCGCTGGAATTCTCGAATATCATCATCTTTTCACCAATACCACTTCAGAGACCAACATAAACTGAACTTCGGGACGAAGTTCCTTTTAGAAGGGAAGAATGTCACAACTCGTAATTTCATGTCCTTTTTCAAATGTCAAAATTTCATAATTTATTTCAGAAAGTTACTATTCATCAGTTACTATTCACTTTCACTATTCATTTCCAAAATTTTTATTTCATATTCTTGTAAGATAAACTATTTTATTGATAATCCGAGAGTTTGACACTCGTCGGATCATTTCTGCAAAAATCACGAAGCCGTGTCCGAGATTTACGTTTAGGTTTAAACGTCATTCCAGCATCCCGATATGTCCATAAAACACTATAAACAATAGAAATATGATTTTTTCTCATTTTATGACAATTCTAAAAGTTTTGGAATTTTACGTTTTCCAGTTCAGCGTTTTACGCGAATTGCGCGTTTTAGACCCGCGTTTCCAGTTTTAACAACGTTTATGCAACCCGATGGAACTTACCATTCATTTTATATTTATTTGTGTATTATATTGACAAGTTTAGTCATTCTTTCAAGTTTCATATTTTTACGATACCCGGATTTACGTTTCGCGGCTTAACAATTTACGGTTAGCGATTAACGGAACCAAAACTGACTCCATGAACAAGATGATACCAAGCTTCTCATATACATGTGCAAGAGTTTATCTTGAATTTTACTTCTTATTTACCAAAATACCAAGCTACAAGATATTTTCATGAACACTTGAAATTACCAAAAATGCCATTGGACTATATAAAGCCTAAACTAGCTCATTTTCATTAGTTTTTCACAACAATTTCTCTCTTTCTCTCTTGGTGATCCACGACAAGAACAAGAACAAGAACAAGAGGAGACCATCAAGTTTTCATAATCCAAGTGTTTATCAAGTCCCATTAGTGTTACTAGTTAAGGTTTTGAAATAAAAACCACAAAGATTATTAAGTTTTCTTGCTCAAAAATCATCAAATCTTCAAGTTACGGTTAGAGATCGTGCCTCATTTCTGTGTATTCACTTTGGTCATCGTAGCTATCGCACCAGGTGAGTCATAGCCCCTACTCTTTTAATTGTTTTGTAAACTCTTTGGGGGAGAATACATGCTCGTTTTACTTAAACGCAATACTCGCTTTACATGGTTGATTACCTGCATTTCATTGGTATGTTTGATTACCTGCATTTCATTGGTATGTTTGATTACCTGTATTTCATGTGATTTGTCTCCTAAACATTATTATTTATTCATATAACCCCATTGTCATAATTGTTTATCTGGCGACATTGTCAGTATTGTTTATATGACCTCATTGTCATAATTGTTTACCTGGCGACATTGTCAGACTTATTTACATGACCTCATTATCATAGTTGTTTATCTGGCGACATTGTCAGCATTGTCAAAAATTGCTTATATGGCCTCATTGCCAGAATTGTTTATATAACCTCATTGTTAAAATTATTTATATAGCAGTTTTGCTATATTTATCTTTGAATCTAGATACAAGTATTACTTTTGTTCACGTAAACTTTATCATATGTGGCAGTGGGTCGTAAACACACAGGTTACAAGTCTCTTATGGCGGGACTTGGAACTGAGTGGATTTACGAGGCCTTTGCTGGGAAATCTTCATTCATATGCATAACATTCTTTTTCACAAGACTCTACGAACTCACCAACCTAGTGTTGACACTTTAGCATGTATTTTCTGGTATTAAGCAATGGCACGCTACTGGAGGTTTTGGCAGGGCATGACATGGTCATAGAAGACTCTGATATTCATTTGGTGACGGTTTTAAACTATTTTAAAGGCCTACTTCTACACTACTTTTAACAATGTAAATTCAACATTTTTGATTAAACTATTTTATTCTAAATGATTGAAGTGAAAACTACTTTTGTACTTGTGTTGAGATACCAATTGAGTTACACCCCAGCTACATGTATGCTCCCCCTGGACCCGATTCTGGGTGTGTGACACGTGAGTACAAGATTGTTGGGAATTCTGTTAAGTAAGAATTCTGCTGACTGTTTCTGCTGATGGTTACTGCTGAAGAGCTGGTTCCTGCTGAAGCAGTGTGTCACACCCCCAAAATCGGGTCCAGCGGAAGCATACATGTAGCTGGGGTGTAACTCAATCGGTATTACAACACTAGTTCAAAAATAGTTTGCACTTGAATCATTTAGAATAAAATAGTTAAATCAAAATGTTGATTTTACATTGTTAAAAGTAATGCGGAAGTAGGCCATTGAAATAGTTAAAAACGGTCCCCAAATGAATAAATCAGAGTCTTCTATGACCATGCCATGCCCTGCCAAAACCTCCAGTAGCGTGCCATAAGATTAAACCTGAAAATACATGCTAAAGTGTCAACACAATGGTTGGTGAGTTCATAAAGTCTTGTGAAAAAGAATGTAATGCATATGAATGAAGATTTTCCAGCAAAGGCATCGTAAATCCACTCAGTTGCAAGTCCCGCCATAAGAGACTTGTAACCTGTGTGTTTACAACCCACTGCCAAAAGTAATGAGTTTGGTTTGTGTAAACAAAAGTAATAAGATTGGTGCAAAAGCATCGTAATTCAGTAATAAAGTTGATGCAAAGGCATCGTATTTCAGTAGTAAGGCTGATGCAAAAGTATCGGGAATTTATCAGTAATTTTGTATGTACAATAGCCCAAATATAAAGTAAAGTACTAAGATTTCAATAATGAAACCCACATTGGCTCTTAAGCTCATGACCCCGAAGCTAGACGTACTAAAACTTGCCCCAAGTGAGTGCTTACCAGACACTCGTAATATATTAGACATGAAATGCATTCGTAATTCCGTTGGAGCAACCCAAACACGAATGGAGGAGTCACCCTCAATAGATCTATTCACTCACTTTCGCTCGTACTGTAATTAACGGTCCATGAAATAAAGGGGACTTGTCGTGACGTGGTAATAAGGCTACTTAAGCAATGTAAGAACTTTATACTTTGGCATTGTACAAAAATAGTTAAAGCAACGTATTCTTCCCCATAAGTAATTCAAATCGTATAAAAGTATAACACGAGTATTTAAGCATGTATCTCCCCCAAAGAGTTTATAATGTAATTGAACCAGTAAAAGTGGGGCTATGACTCACCTGATATGATGGTACCATGAACATGTAATGAGCTGAAAAACAAGGCGCGCACACTAGCCGCAACCTAATATGAATGATAAACGATCTACTTTAGATCATGAAATGATGTTATGAATGTCCATGCACATGTTTCCTATACCACCCTACTCTTTGAAAAATACTTGTTGTTATCAAAAATATACATTTTCCAAGACTTAGGAAAATATGGCTATTAGAAAAATATAACTAGTTGCAATATATATACTTATATATATATATATATATATATATATATATATATATATATATATATATATATATATATATATATATATATATATATATATATATATATATATATATCGTATGTACCAATGTTTGTGTTGAAATCCTCGGTTTGAAATCCTTGAAATAACGCCTTGTGGTGATGAAAATATACTTGTGTTCACTAATACGTCATTAGTTATGAATTTAGGTACTTGGTTAATATTTCTAGAAAATCTAGAATTTAGTACGTAGTGTTATTATTATTTCTAAAAGCTGCCAATTATAGAGGATTTTTGCCGATATTGAAACGTGAATATCTTTGTCGTTATTAGTCCGTTTTACTTGTTCTTTATATCCACGGTTACGTCTTAGTATGTAGTAATATATTTTGGAAAGCTAGACTCCTCCGGGTTACGTCTAAAGTCTCTTTTTGCCCGTTGAAAAACGTCCATCAGCATGTATTTTTCCGGAAAATACTTTTCGTCAATAAATTTGCAAAAATCATAACTTCTTCGTTATAAACTCTTTTTAATCCGTTCTTTCGCCTACGGATTCGTTTTTGAAAGTATTTTCTAAAAATTTTGCCAAAGTTTCATTTGTGTTTACTGATTTTCCAGATTTTACCAAAATGGGACAGCATGTTTATAAACTTGTTAGAAATCCATTTCCAAGGTTCAAAACTAGTTTTTACTTCAACCAAATCTCTTGCAAACACCACAAATCTATACTAATCCTACCATACACCTTCTTAGGGTGCCATGGGTTCCTAATGACTAGTAATCAAGTTAATTTAACAAGGGAACACCTAAATCACAATCTAGGGTTTGTATGTTCAAAAAGTCTTTAAAAATAAAGTGGTATAACTAGTTTGTGCATGAAATTAAGCATGAATACCATAAGATACATATGTTAATTTGATGAAATCATGAAAATAAATTTGAATACTCACTTTGAAATAATAGGTGATTAAAGGATGAGAAATCTTGGATTACTTGTGTTTTTGTTGGATGATTCTTGATTAGAATGATGAAATGAACAACTTTGTAGCTTTGATCTTTGAAAAATAATGGTTTGATCATGGTGTTTGGTTTTGGTCGTGGGTTTTGGGGAAGAACAAGAGGAATGAGAGCTTTTGGCTTATGAAAAAGTTATGTTATGATTCTTGTAAGTTAGTATGTTTATGTTTTGGTGGTTTATGTAAATAAGTAACTAGTTATAATGTATAATACTACATAATAAAGCATGAGGTTAAAAATTACTACTTGTGGTCTTGGATGGTTTAGGGGGCCGGTTTTCAATGTACAAAAGAGTAGCCAAATCGGTTTTGATCACTTAGGAAATGTAGTGTATTATTAGTTGTAGTTTAGTGTAAGTATTAGTTATAATCGGGTACCGGGTTTGCTAGAAATAAATGTTAACAAAGTTGACCGGGACTTAATAAAGTCATAAAAATGTTAAAAATATGTTGGGTACAATTACTGAGTGTTCGGGTGATTATTGTTTAGTTTTCACAAAAACCGTTGTAATATTCATAAGCTCACGTTATAAATAAAATAAATTTCCAAAATACTGGGTAATTGAATGTTATAACTTTTATAATGATAAAATGGATATAAAAATATGTCGGGACCATTGTGGGAATATTTAGATATATTCGTCGCGTATAAACCGTGTGTTAACGTTTATTTATAATTAATTATAAGGAAAACGTTAAATGTATCAAATATATAAATTTGAAAATCCTAAGAGTGGTATAACATGTAAATGACCTACTGATGATATGCAGACTATCTCCAGTCCGTATGAAATGTCATTACTGATAATGAAATGAATTCGCACCTAAACCCATACGGTTACGCGAATTTGAATACCCATAAACTAAATTTACGATGAAATGTGTAATGCACGTGAATGATGAAATCTTTTCCCGCAATGAATAGTGTTCAATGAATAGTAAAATTTCTGAATGCTTCTCGGAATGTCAAACTGACACAAAAAATGATGAATAGTAAACTGATGAATAGTGTTTTGATGAATAGTGTTTTTCCAAAGTTCGGGAAATGACCTGAAATGACCTGAAATGGTGAGTTGTGACACAGTGTATCTGCTGAAGACTAGTTTCAGCATTATTAGTTTCTGTGGATATAGTACTTCCGTATTTTATGTATTATAGTTTGGATATGCATGAGTTTATTTAGGAAGTGATAATGCATATCTTTTAGAAGTTTTAGAATATACGTTTCTTGGAAAACGGTTTAGGGTTCCTTGTGTATAAAAGGAACACACGATTATGTATTGAATAACAGTTTTTAGAAAACACTTTCATTATTATTAAAAGATGGGAATTGATTTGCACACTTTGTAAATTGATTGGGACACTCCATCTCTGCATTAAATACTTGTACAGTATTAAATCTTCTGCTTTAACTGCTTGTACTTTGAGTGTGCAAATAAATTTTGTGAGTGTGCAAATCATTAGCCTTAAAAGATCCATAGAGGATAAAGAGTTCTTAGTATTACGCTTGTGTTTTGTTTCCGCTTTAAAAATACAAGTTACAGAGATTGTCTATTAGTGTGTTATTGATTACAGTAACATAGCTAACGATTCTAGAGTGCTCAAGAAGATCTATCAAGGTCTTATAATTCAACAAGTGGTATCAAAGCCTCGAGAGAGTCTCTGTTATACTAAGAAAGACAAATCTTACACCTTAAGAATCCAAACAAATCAACAAACATGCCTGGATCTGATGATGAAGTTGATACAACCCAAAACCTTAACACCACTTCTCTTCAACAACTCAACCTCTCCAACAGTAATGCTAAGTTTCCATACTTGAAGAATGCTGAAGAATATCATCTGTGGTCCATGAAGATGCAGAACTGGATCACAAACATAGACTGGAATCTGTAGGAGGTTGTCAAAAAGGGGAATAGCCTGAAGAAGCATGTTACAGATGCTGATGGGGTTGTTACAATTGTAGGTCCCAGAACTGCTGAAGAGATTCTGGCTGTGCAAAGGGAGAGTAAAGTAAGAACAATTCTGCTCAAAGCTATACCAGATGACCACATGGGTGACTTCCACTTCATGGAGGATGCCAAGGACATTTGGATGGCTATAAAAGCTAGATTTGATGGGAATGATGAATCAAGAAGGTTGCAGAAGTCTATGCTGAAGCAGAAGTTCCAAGAGTTTCAGATATCTGAAGAAGAGGGAATTCATAAAGGCTATGACAGGTTTCATCGGATCTTAAGTCAACTTAATCAGCTGAAGGTTAGACCTGACAATGAGGACTGCAATGCTAAGTTTCTGAGATCTTTGCCGCCATCTTGGTTGCAAGTCTGTATTGCTCTCAAGACCAAGGGTGGGTTGGACATGATGTCCTTTGATGACCTCTACAACAGGCTTAAATCACTTGAGCCTGATGTTAGAAGTCCCATTCGTCCATCCACTCATTCTGCATTTGTTGGCGCATCTACAAAATCTATGCATCATGCCTCAAGCTATTATTCATCAGGAGCATCTTCTCAAACCCATACTCAATCTGCTCCTAAATCAAAATCTAGTAGTGTGTTGGATGATATTGTTCATTCATTTGTGGCTGAATATGAACATCAGCAGTTTCTTGCTTATGAGGATTTTGAACAGGTGGATCCATTGGAGATGGAGGAGATGCACTTAAAATGGCAGCTTGCAATGATCTCCATGAACATTAAGAGGTTTGAAACCAAGTCTGGAAGGAAGTTTGGTTTTAATGGAAGAGAGGCAGCAAGGTTTGATAGAAGGAAAGTTAAATGCTACACTTGTGGTCAAGTGGGACATTTTTCAAGAGAATGCAAGGAGAGAAAGTCTGGAGATGAAGTTAGATATGGCTCTTATCCAGTGGAAGCAGGGACTACTAAGGCTGCACCTTCAAAGGCTATGGTGACTCTGGATCACCAAATTGATTGGGCTGAACATGAACCTGCTGGAGAGGAAGCTTCTACTTCTACACAAGTGAATCTGCTGGCATACTCACCTTCCGAGGACAAGAATGAGCAAGTCTCCTTGATGGGAATCTCTCAGGTACACAACTGTGTGTTTGGATGTAGTGTAAGATACAATGAGCTTAAACAAGAATATGATGAATTGAAACCAAAGTACAATGAATGTTATATTGAAGTAGAGTCCTATAAAATGGCTTTAAAAACTTTAGAGAAACAAAAAGTCTGGTTTCAAAAGAATCAAGTTAAATATGATGAAAAGATAAAAGTTCTAGAGAGTGATTTAGAAGTTTCTAAGATAGACTTAAGACGTACTGAAAAAGAGAAGTATGACTTAGAAAAGTGTTGACATAAATAATGTATGAAAACGTTATTTATATTTTTCGATATCTCTATATTTTGACGATCACAAAATGTAAACTCGTCAATCGTTTGATTACTACGTAAACAAGTATTAAGCTAGTTTATATCATTATATCCAACTTAATCACTTAAGGTATGAATAAACAAGTGCTTAATACATCTCATGATCAAAGGGGTATTTAATTAACTAATACAAAGTTTATTTAATTATATAATCTTATTATATATTTTTGAAAAACACTTTTGGTATTAAGGAAAAATGTTTTAATCATACTAAATATATGATTTCAAATATTTAACCAAAATCAGTTAGTTTTTCACCAAATAAACTTTCCCCACTAAAAGACAAGTTTTCTGGCCATTACAGTTGGGCGGCCCCCTTAATTATAAGGGGCGGTCCCCTTAATTTTAAGGGGGCCGGCCATGCTTTAAGGGGACCGGCCAGGCTCCCCTGTCAGAAACTGTCAGATTTCTTCCCCTATAAATACCACCTTAATTCTGGAATTTTTCCTCACCTTTTGCACGAAATTTTCAGATCTACAATCATCTAAAACTCATCAAAAACCCTTTGATCATTTGTATATTAATCCTTGTTTCAAGTGATTCAATCCCTCATCATCCATTCTCATTCTAAGTGCAAAAGAAGAACTCTCTACAACCAAGTTCAAGAAGTGTTGAAGAGTTGTTGTGTATAGTGTATATATATATATTCATTTGTGAATATTGTGTTGTGCTTGTTAATATTTGTTTAGAAGATATAGAAGTTGTGTAGATAGTAGAAGTTGATTAGTAGTGAAGTAGGATAGTTGTGAGGATTGGTGTGTAGAAGAAGGTGTGTAGAAGATTGGTGTGTAAAAGCTAGGTGTGAAGAAGATTGGTGTGTAGATTGGTGTGAAGATTGGTGTGTAGATTGGTGTGAAGATTGGTGTGTAGATTGGTGTGTAAATTGGTGTGTATATTGGTGTGTACGGCTTTCTCCGCCATAAGGGAGTTTGTTGACATAGTGAAGAAAACTCTCGAGTAGGTGACTCGGGGAGTGGAGTAGGAACAAGGAAGGTGTCCTTGTAGCCGAACCACTATAAATCCTTGTGTTGTGGTTTGATCTTTCTAACTCTTCTCATTACTTATTTATTTATCTTTACTATATTAGTTTTGTTAGTTAGTTATTATACAATTGTTCATATAGTGCAAGTATTGAATTCACATAAACTAGAATCGAAGTTTTTAAAACAAACTTGTGCTTATAAATTTTAAAAGGACGTAAAACTATTCAACCCCCCTTCTAATTTTCCACAATTGGTATCAGGAGCCACGTCTAGCAAGATTTTTAAAATATATTGTATTTTAAAACTTGTAACGATCTATGGAATCTGAAAAATATTTAGAAGGGCAATCTATGCAAAGACCACCACTATTTGAAAGTGATGGATTTTTATATTGGAAAAATCGATTCGAAACTTATGTGAAATCAAAAGATCTAGATCTTTGGCATATCATTACCAATGGTGATTTTTTACCTATTCAAAATAACCCTGAAACTAAGAAAGATGAAATTGTACCTTTTGAAAAACAAAATGATGATTTAAAAAGAAAACTTGCTAAAAATAATGAAGCAAAAATGGTTATTTACAATGCGCTACCACGTAAAGAGTACGAAAGGATATTTATGTGTGAAACCGCAAAAGAAATTTGGAACTCTTTATTAATAACTCACCAAGGTAATAATCAAGTCAAAGATAATAAAATTGATCTACTTGTTCAACAATATGAACAATTCACGATTCCGGAAGAGGAATCAATTGATAATGCTTTTGCTAGATTTAACACTATCATCACAAGTTTAAAAGCACTTGATGAGAATTTTTCTAGTAAGAATTTTGTTAGGAAATTTCTTAGAGCTCTTCACCCAAAATGGCGAGCTAAAGTGACGGCTATTGAAGAATCAAAGAATTTGTCAACACTACAACTTGATGAATTAATTGGAAATCTGAAAGTCTACGAAGCAATTATAAAGAAGGACTCTGAAATGGTTAAAGGAAAACGTGAGCAAAGCAAGTCAATCGCCTTGAAAGCTAGAAAGGAATCCAACAACGAAGATAGCTCATCTTCCGAAAGCGATGACGAAGAATATGCCATGGCCGTAAGAGACTTCAAGAAATTCTTCAAAAGGCGAGGAAGATTCGTTAGACAACCACACGATGAAAGAAGAACATCTCAAAAGAATAATGATGACAAGTATAGCAAGAATGAGAGAAAGTGTTTCAAGTGTGGTGATCCGAATCACCTCATTGGAAAATGTCCAATGATGACAAGAGATCAAAATCAAAGAGCATTCGTTGGAGGTGCTTGGAGTGATAGTGATGAAGATGAGAATGAAACAACAAAGGATGAAAAGTGTCTCATGGCCAAATCATCAAGTGAGGTACGTTCCGAATCCGAATACTTTAGTGATGAAAATCTATCATTAGATGAAAAAGATTTAGATAGTGAATACAATAGATTATGTAAAATAGGACAACTAGTTATGGCTAAAAATAAATCACTAAAATACATAAACAACCAACTAGAAAATGAAGTGCTTGAACTAAAAATTAAAATACATCAACTTGAAAAAGGAAAAGAAATTGTTGAAGAATGTAAAACATGTCAAGAGCTTAAAAGTGAAAACAACATACTTAAGGATGAAATTTGCAAACTTGATAAATTTGAAAATAGTAGTAACTCACTTAGTAAAATTATAAGTATTCAAAGAATATCAGGAGATAAAACCGGACTAGGATTTAACTCAACTGAATCTTCAACAAGTGGAGCTAAAAACGTTAAATTTGAAAATGAACCAAAACCTTCAATACTTAATCCTAAACATTTACTCATAAAAAATAAAATAATACCTATCGCTAGTAATGAAGAAATAAAACCATTTTATAAACCATCTTTAAAAACCGAAGTTGGATCATCTAAATCTAAAACAAGATCTAAAACTCCACCACCTAGGAAACCAAATAATTCTTATCCTAGACCTAAAACACCTCAACCAAGAACAAACCATAATAGACGAAACTTTAACTATAATCAACAAATGTGAAACTTCAATCCGTGGGGAATGTTTCCACCTTATATGCATCCAAGTCAAATACAAAACATGTTCGGACCAAATAACTTTGGACAAATGAAACAATGGGCACCAACGTAAATAATATTCGCCATCCAAACATGGAACTTTTCATTGTCACCTCTTGTCCGATTTACTTCTTGAAGACCTTGAAGATTAACGCATTAAAGACAAAAGGTACACATTTCCTTTTAAGTTCCTTGTCTAGAAATGCATGCTTAGTTTAGTGTGTTATATTTATGTGGCTTTACTTGACTTATTAATCTCTATTTTTTTTAAACTATATTATATCTAAATATACATATATACATATATATATATATATATATATATATATATATATATATATATATATATATATATTTATATACTTAGCTATATTTAGGATCTTATAACCTAGGAAATTCATTTGTTGATTTTCTAGAACTAGAGATTGTTCGTTTACGAACATTTCTTTTCCCCATTTGCCTTATTGAACTTTAATGTTCAATCAACACTCATGCTGATGAAGTGAGATGAGTCGAAAAATCTATGGATGAAACAAACTCCCGGCTTCCGTTGCATACGTCTCCCTCCTATGTTCTCGTCTTATAAGCCCATACTATATAAATTATTTTTATATATATATACTTATAAACCTTCCACAACTTTCTCGTTTGCTTGACAACTTGATGAATTTCATCCGAAACGATCAAGAAAATTTTATTGACAAAATGTCAAGTAAAAATGTCAAGTAATTCCTCTCGTGCGTATACTCCTCAACGTATTTTTGATTAAATATAAATCTAGTATATATATATATATATATATATAAATATTTTCTTGTTTGTTCCAGAAACCAAAACTTGAAATATCAAATTTTTAAGGGCGGCCCCCTTAATGTTTAAGGGGACCGACAGCCAATACAAGGGCGGCCCCCTTAATGTTTAAGGGGACCGGCCCTCTGAGAGCTCAAGCCCGCTTTTCCCTTTCTTCCTTTTGCCAAACACTCCACTTTTTCATCCCTCTCTTTCCCTGCTTCTGCTGTGACGAAAACCAAAACCCAAAAACCTCTCAAATCACTTCCAAATCACATAAGTCGGGTTAATTCGCAAAGGGCAAATTCATCTAACACAATCACCATTACTTATTGTAAGTTTTTCATAACACATTTCATCTAATTTCATCTTATTTGATCATACTCATGATTATGCATGTTTTATAAAATTTGTCAAATTTCATAATTTCTTTCGAATTAAGCCTTAAAACTCCATAACCAAATGCTTCCCCTAGGATTAGGATGATTAATCAACACTAGATACTAGTTATTATAAACTATCATGTCGAAAATTTTTGAAAAATTTCATACACTCCTTTTCAAAAATTTTAGTAAGCTCATTGTTGAATAATGATTTGAAAACGTGTTAAAACTAATCACATTATACTTTTGTAACTTGTAAAACTTGAAATTACATTTTTCGACTAAGAAAAATTATATTGGTTCACAATATAGGGGTGTTTGGATTATGTCCAAATAATATCAAAACATAGTTTTTTTTATAATTTTTATAAAACTTTATTATAATTATAAACCTTAAAATTGTTTATCGAACTCGTCAAGATATATAATTCATATGTATATTGACGCACTTGAGTTATAAGTCACTAGTTAAGGAAGCGTTTGGTTTATTACTAAAAATGACATTTTTATTAAAAAATACAAACCATTTTTTTTCAAAAACAAATTACATGCATAAGAAACTCGCAAGAAATAGCTAGTTTTACAATCTAATGTAAATCTAGTAAATTTCATGATATATTAAGATGTTTAAAGGGGCGTTTGGATTTGTCCATAACTACTAATTAAACATCGTAAAGTATATCTAGAACGAGTTAAAAACAATATTAAGGAACATGGTAATCTACTTCTTAGGATTAGTAACGAAGTATGTTTACGTTCCAACATAAGCCTTGACAATAAACATATATTTTTTATCTTTCTTTATATTTATTTTGGTCTTTTTGAATTGTTGATGTGTTTAGGTGAAAATGCCCAAAGCAATTACCGAAGATCTTTCTCACACTAAAAACTAAATTCCCAAAGTTTCTCAACTCCCTACCACATCTCCTTCCATTGGACTTATCTATCGTCAAATTGAAGATAGAAATATTCATGAGGGACGTGTAGTAGATCTTGCTTTTGCTCAATACGACTACATAAATCGCGTGTTTACAAGCATCAACTTCAATTGTCTTTATGAAATAAATGAACCTATCATTCCTCGTTTCATAATGGATTTCTATAGCCAAGTCACCGTCCAAACCAATGATCTTGGTTTCATCACCATCTCCTTCATGATTCAAAATGAATTTATCACCCTCACTCTCGAACAATTTGGTCATATCCTTCAAATTCCTTTTAGAGGTCAAGCCGTTTTCACAAACGAGTGGGACCTCGAATCTCTTAATCGCTATCGACCAACCTTCGGTCCTTATTTCGACGAAATTCCTCATCCCGACAAAATTCGTCAAATCCTTGGTATAGATCGTGCCACCACAAGTCGAAAAATAAAATCCAAAAACGTTCAAATTTCTCCATACCAACTTCTCCTCAAAGAATTAAGCCCACACATGAAGCGTTGGGAAGAACTCATTCGTGAGAATGCGTTTGGTACTGGAGGTCACCGGGACCATCTCCCGGCTAGCCTTGCTCACATGTTGTATTGTATAGCTGTCGAAAAGCCGTACAATTTGGCCTACTTCTTTATCAAACGGATTGAGTGTGCTAGAAAAACTCCCAAAGCCAACCTTCCATATGGAATGTTCCTTACTCGTATCTATCGTCATGTTATCGAGTACTACCCCGATCTTGACAATAGTATTTATGAGTCCATCTACCCTACTCTGCGTACTCTCGCTCTAAAACAAGCTCGACGAACTCGAAGTGACAAGGGTAAACCTCGTCGTCATAGCTTTCATGGATCATCCTCAAGGCAAGATGATGATGATGAGGAGGAAAACATCGATGATGCTAGTACCCCTTCGTTTTCTGAGTTCGTTGACAATTTAGAGGATCTTGATTATCCCAACTATTCTACTCCATCTCCAAGTGATCAAACTGAAGAAGTGCTTCATGAACGAACTACCGAGATGCTTAGAAGACAAAAGAGCTTGCACGAAGAAGTTAGAGGTGGCTTCAAATCTATTGGGAAGACTTTGAAGGGTATCTTCGGGAAGAAAAATAAATGATATGGTCGGATTATGTTTGTTTAACAATGTTTTATTTTTATGTCTTGTGTGCTATTTGTCCGAAGTTTATTCGGAAATACTTGTTATTTGAATATGTGTTTAGGATGATAACTTGATTGTCTTTGATATTTTTATGCATGTTTCTCTTGATCTATATATATGTTTGCATGATTAGTTAATGGTCATATAACTATATGACATATATGCTTTCTAATAAACCAAAACAAATGTGAAATGTCCAAATTGAGCTTGCTGCACATTCAAACCAGAACATAACATCTTTCCAGAAAATTTTTGAAAATTTTTGATTTCTGGGTCGTCAGATGGGCGGCCCCCTTAAATCATAAAGGGCGGCCCCCTTAAAATTAAGGGGACCGGCCACCATTTAAGGGGACCGGCCATCTGAAACAGTTTTTACACTGTTTTCTTTTGCATCATGTGATCCCTTTTGCTAGTCCCAGCTATCATTACTCTTAAAAACCAAACTGATTTTGGAATATAACATTACAATTTCAAAATAATTCCACTTCTAAACATGTTTTCCCACTATATAATCCCCATGCATGTTTAATTCATCATTCATCATCCTCATCACTCATAAACCATCATCATGTCATCACCAAGAACCACCCATTCAAACAATGCCAAGAAACAAAAACTTGTCATTATACCACCCAAACAACTCTTCATTGATCTTACAAATGAAGACAACACCACCCCATCACCACAACCTCAATGTTCATCTCCTAGTGCACCAAATGCACCCTCCAAAACACCCTCAACAAATGGACATTCTACTTCCTCCATACCATCCACTTCATCCATTAATGACTACATAAACACCCACTTATCCTCTCCACCAATGGTTCAACCATCACAACCTACCAATGAACACTCCACCCTTGCACTCACTCTCTCATTATCACCATTAACACCTCTTGATGCACATTTCTCATCATCTCCTATCAACCCACCAACCTATAACCCCGTCCCATGGAGCTTACTTGAAGCTCATGGAGACACTTGCCTTTGTTGCATTCACAACCGAACAATTGTGTTCGGATTAAGAGATGAGATCCAATACATGTTTTCTCATATTGAAAACATGTTGCATCAACCACCAACAACAAACACAACACCTCCACCACCATCAACAAACACTCCTCCTCCATCACCATCTCCATGATTCACCATCCATTCCTCCCAATTAAACATGTATGGTGATTCACAAATAAAATTGTGTTAAACCCTTTTGGATGGCAAGCTCTAGAGAGGACTCTCATGTTTGAGACTTGGTTTATTATTTCTATGATGATTGTAAGCCTTTAAAGGCTTTTGTTAGTTGTAGCATTACTTGTTCCTTTTGTTGATGTAATGCTTGATGTATTATTTTCCTTGATTAATGAAATGGTTATGTTTAGTCTATATTTTTACATGCTATATACATATATATGTTGCTTGCTACTAAATATTTTTGCAAGATATCCATTTCTCGATTCCTTTTGGCCTCAAAACGAGGGGGAGCTTACATCAAGGGGGAGCTTCCATTAAAACGGGATAACCTTTTTGATGCTCACAAAAAGGGGGAGAAGTGATATAAACTCACTCTAATACTTGTATATAGACTAATTTTCGACTAATGAGTTTAAATTTTGTAATCATCAAAAAGGGGGAGATTGTTGACATAAATAATGTATGAAAACGTTATTTATATTTTTCGATATCTCTATATTTTGACGATCACAAAATGTAAACTCGTCAATCGTTTGATTACTACGTAAACAAGTATTAAGCTAGTTTATATCATTATATCCAACTTAATCACTTAAGGTATGAATAAACAAGTGCTTAATACATCTCATGATCAAAGGGGTATTTAATTAACTAATACAAAGTTTATTTAATTATATAATCTTATTATATATTTTTGAAAAACACTTTTGGTATTAAGGAAAAATGTTTTAATCATACTAAATATATGATTTCAAATATTTAACCAAAATCAGTTAGTTTTTCACCAAATAAACTTTCCCCACTAAAAGACAAGTTTTCTGGCCGTTACAGTTGGGCGGCCCCCTTAATTATAAGGGGCGGTTCCCTTAATTTTAAGGGGGCCGGCCATGCTTTAAGGGGACCGGCCAGGCTCCCCTGTCAGAAACTGTCAGATTTCTTCCCCTATAAATACCACCTTAATTCTGGAATTTTTCCTCACCTTTTGCACGAAATTTTCAGATCTACAATCATCTAAAACTCATCAAAAACCCTTTGATCATTTGTATATTAATCCTTGTTTCAAGTGATTCAATCCCTCATCATCCATTCTCATTCTAAGTGCAAAAGAAGAACTCTCTACAACCAAGTTCAAGAAGTGTTGAAGAGTTGTTGTGTATAGTGTATATATATATATTCATTTGTGAATATTGTGTTGTGCTTGTTAATATTTGTTTAGAAGATATAGAAGTTGTGTAGATAGTAGAAGTTGATTAGTAGTGAAGTAGGATAGTTGTGAGGATTGGTGTGTAGAAGAAGGTGTGTAGAAGATTGGTGTGTAAAAGCTAGGTGTGAAGAAGATTGGTGTGTAGATTGGTGTGAAGATTGGTGTGTAGATTGGTGTGAAGATTGGTGTGTAGATTGGTGTGTAAATTGGTGTGTATATTGGTGTGTACGGCTTTCTCCGCCATAAGGGAGTTTGTTGACATAGTGAAGAAAACTCTCGAGTAGGTGACTCGGGGAGTGGAGTAGGAACAAGGAAGGTGTCCTTGTAGCCGAACCACTATAAATCCTTGTGTTGTGGTTTGATCTTTCTAACTCTTCTCATTACTTATTTATTTATCTTTACTATATTAGTTTTGTTAGTTAGTTATTATACAATTGTTCATATAGTGCAAGTATTGAATTCACATAAACTAGAATCGAAGTTTTTAAAACAAACTTGTGCTTATAAATTTTAAAAGGACGTAAAACTATTCAACCCCCCTTCTAGTTTTCCACAAAAAGGAAAAACAAGAATTACAAGCTAAGTTAGATAAAGAGATAGCTGGTCGTATGAAATGGCAGGAAGGGGCATCTAATTTGAGTAAATTAATTGATGGTCGCCAATCTGTTAGGTCTAGAAAGGCATTAGGATATGAGAAATATATAGACCCTGAAGAGTTAACATATCCTTACATGTCTAGTGTTTTTGACCCTGAACCAGCCTTAGCTTATCAAACACCTGTTAAATATGTTAAGGAAGGGGGAATGAATGCTGTCCCTGGACCTATAAGAGGGGAACACATGCCTATAGACCTATCCATACCTAGTGACTTTGATGGATCACACCATCTCTATGGCAAAAATTCAACTGACTTGCCAGACCCTATTATTAAATCTACTGACTTTGTCTCTTGTTGTGACAGTGACAAGTCTTCTGATGAAGGGTCTACCTCATTTGCCAGCTGTGATTCAAGTGAGAAGTCTGACCTGCCCAAGACCACTCCTAAGACCACACCAAAGACATCACCCAAGACTCCCCACAAGCCTTCTAGAGTTGCTGCTGATAACAAGACAGTTTCTACTGAAGACTTGTTTTTAAATTCTTTGCAAAATAATACTTTTGGTTCTGTTAAAAACAATTCTGTTTATCATGGTGGTTTGGATACTTTTTCTTGTTATGGAACTTCCTTTGGTTTGAATAAATCTTCTAAAAAGAAGAAATGTTTTGTGTGTGGAAGTAAATCTCACTTGATTAAGGATTGTACCTTTCATGAGCAAAGAATAGGTGTATGTTTTAGTCAAAGGAAACCTAGGCAAATGTGGAAAAATGTTAGTGAAATACCCTCTTTTGTTCCACATCTGCAGAAATCCAATTCTGCTGAACCACATTCTTCATGGAGAAGAACCAGTACTAGACCTTATGTTCGACCCACTAGTTCTTTCTTTTCTAATGGTTATTGGCCTAATCACTTTGACTCAATGTATTTTGGTGGTGGGTATTGGAATACTGCTGTGAAGCCCTCAATAGGTTGTTCTTGGACAAAGAAGGGACCTAATTTGCAGTACAGGCCCAAGAACAATGGTGGATCTAAAACATCTACATGGCCTATCACTAATGATCCACAAGGCATGCTCAAGTCAGCAATGACTTGAGTCTCCAATGTGTACTAATTTTTGTATATTTTTGTTGTTGTTGTAGGATCATCCGTTGAAAAGTACTGAAGTAGGTATAGTTGATAGTGGTTGTTCTAGAAGTATGTCAGGGAACAAGGACAAGATGCATGACTTTGTGCCCATAGAAGGAGGAGGCACTGCCACTTTTGGTGGTGGAGATGGCAAAATTACAGGGAAAGGAACTATTAAGACACCTTTGTTAGATTTTGAAAATGTTTATTATGTGAAGGAACTGGAGCATTTTAATCTATTCTCTATATGACAAATTTGTGACACTAAGAATAAGGTTTTCTTCTCTGAAGATGAGTGTCTTGTATTTTCCAAGGACTTCAAACTTCCAGAAGACACAACTATTTTGCTGAGAGTTCCTAGAACCTTCAACTTGTACACATTCAATCTGAATGATGTCAAGCCAGAAGGTGATCTAACATGTTTGGTGGCCAAAGATTCCCTGGATGAATCTACCAAATGGCATAGGAGAATGGCTCATGTGAATTACAAGACTATCAACAAGTTGTCTAAACTTTGTTCAGGGCCTTCCTTCTAAACTCTTCACCAATGAACACAATTGTATTGCTTGCAACAAGGGAAAGCAACACAGAGCCTATTACAAAGCCATCAAAGCTGTGAGCACCATTTCAGAACCTCTTCAGTTGCTGCACATAGATCTCTTTGGTCCAACTCCTATCAGAAGTATTGATCACAAGTACTTCTGCCTGGTTATCACAGATGATTTTAGCAGGGTTTTGCTGAGTATTCTTTCTAAAAACTAAAGATGAAACAACTCCTATTTTGACAAAATTCATCATTTTAATTGAAAACCAGCTTAATAAAAAGGTTAAAGGAATTAGGTGTGACATTGGGACAGAATTCAAAAATGTTGTTTTCATAGAATTATGTAAGTCTAAGGGGATTAGAAGGGACTATAGTCCTTCAAGGATCCCACAACAAAATGGGGTTGCTGAAAGGAAAAATAGAACCCTCATTGAGGCAGCAAGATCAATGCTTGTAGACTCCAAATTACCTACAATGTTTTGGACTGAAGCAGTAAGTACTGCTTGCTATGTCTTGAACAGGGTATCCATCACTAGACACCATGTCAAGACACCTTATGAACATCTCACTGGGAAAGTTCCAGACATACATTACCTTAAGCCTTTTGGATGCAAAGTGACCATTTTAAATACTGCTGATATACTGGGTAAGTTTGATGGGAAAGCTGATGAGGGATATATAGTGGGTTATTCAGCTCATAGCAAGGCCTATAGGGTTTATAATATGAATGCCAAAAGGATAGAAGAGACCCTTAATCTAAGATTTCTTGAAGATCAGCCTAATACTCAGGGACAAGGCCATTCTTGGTATTTTGACCTAGATTATTTGACTGACTATTTGGGTTATACTAGACATGCTTCTAATCCTAATGTAGGTACCAAAGATCCAAATTCTAACCCTGCAGGTTCCATGGATGATGAATCAGACTGTGAATCTGAGCCAGATGAATATACCATTGTTGTACCATCTTTTACACCTAACCATTTTGTAGGTAATCATTCTACTGCTGAACAAGATGATGAGTAACATTATGCAGAGGATCTTGCAAGACTGAAGAAGCAAGAACATGCTGCAACTCAGGAAGCTCAGAAACTCAATGAAAAGGTTACACAAGAGACTGAAGCAATCCTACATCAATCAGCTCAAGCAGTCAGTGGAAACAAGGATACTGCTGAAGGCATACATATTCCTACTGATAAAGTCAAAGATGCTGATGCTAATGATGCCCACTCTCCCCTTTCTACTGAAGTGTCTGCAAAATTTGAGAAGCCCTTTACAAGATTTCCAAGTCCTTCTGATCTTGGGAATCATCAGCCAAAGCCTGGCCTATTTCACTCAGCTTCTTATGATACTGAGTTTGGGCCTACAGTCAACAACCTTGATGCCTCAATTGATGTTCACCCTACAACAACTAAAAGGATTCATAATGCTCATCCCCTATCAAAGATTATTGGAGATCCTAAAGATCCTGTTAGAACTAGAAGCACTGTAAAGAATACAAAATATGGTGAAGTTGCTTTCATCTCTTATGTCTACAATCAAAAGAGGAACAATCACACAGACTTCAAACATTGTCTGTTTGCATGCTTTCTTTCTCAAATAGAGCCTACTAGTGTTCCTCAAGCACTGGCAGATTCAAGTTGGCTTGAAGCAATGCAAGAAGAGATGCTGCAATTTAAGAATCAGCAGGTTTGGATATTGGTTCCTCTTCCTGATGGTAAATATGCCATTGGGACAAAATGGATTTTGAAGAATAAAAGAGATGCCAGGGGATTGTGGTGAAGAACAAAGCTAGACTTTTGGCTCAAGGGTTTAGACAAGAGGAAGCCATTGAGTTGAAGAAATTCAGATATTCTTGGCCTATGCCTCTTATATGGGCTTTATGGTTTATCAGATGGATGTTAAAGGTGCTTTCTTATATAGTGAGATTGAAGAGGAGGTATATGTGACACAACCCAAGGGATTTGAAGACCCTGATCATCCTGAGTATGTGTACAAGGTTGTTAAAGCTCTCTATGGACTTCATCAAGCTCCCAGAGCTTGGTATGCTAGACTTTCCACATTTCTGCTGAAGCATGGCTACAGAAGAGGTGCCATTGACAAGACTCTATTCCTCAAGAAAGATTCCAGGGATATTATTCTGGTGCAGGTGTATGTGGATGATATTATCTTTGGTTCTACCAAAGAAGCATGGTGTAGAGAGTTTGAGGATCTGATGAAGGGAGAATTTCAAATGAGTGCCATGGGAGAACTCACTTTCTTTTTGGGTTTACAGGTTCAGCAGAAACCTGATGGTATTTTCATTCATCAGGAGAAGTATGTAAAAGATATGTTGTCCAAGTTTGCTGTGGAGAATGTCAGAACTGCCACTACTCCATATGAGGCTCCCAAACCAAAGAACAATCTTGATCCTGATCTCCCTGTGAATGTTCATTTATACAGGTCAATGATTGGTTCTTTGATGTATTTGACTGCCTCAAGACCTGATATTACATTTGCTATGAGTGCATGTTCAAGGCACCAAGTCACACCACTTACCTCTCACTTGAATGCTGTCAAGAAGATTTTTAAGTACCTAAAAGGCCAACCCAAATTAGGTCTTTGGTATCCCAAAGAGTCTCCATTTCAGCTAGCAGCTTATAGTGACAGTGACTATGCTGGTGTAAATTTGGATAGAAAATCCACAACTGGAGGTTGCCAATTCCTTGAAAGGAGACTGATTTCTTGGCAATGCAAGAAACAGACAATTGTTGCTATCTCTACCACTGAAGTAGAGTATGTTGCTGCTGCCAATTGTTGTGGACAGGTTCTATGGATTCAGAATCAATTACTGGATTATAGGTATAACTTTATGAATACTACCATTTTCATTGACAATCAAAGTACAATTTGTATTGTTAAAAATCCAGTTTTTCATAATAGAACCAAACATATTGAAATCAGGCACCACTTTATCCGGGATGCTTATGAAAAAAATTTAATTAAAGTGGTAAAAATTCACACTGATGAGAATGTGGCAGATTTGTTAACCAAAACATTTGATGGACCAAGGTTTCAATATTTGGTGGTCCATATTGGAATGCTTAACCCTTAACTGCAAAGTTTAAGGGGAGGCATAAGCCTCAGGGGAGGCATATGCCTCAGGGGAGGATTATGAGTGTAAACTTTGTAGATTTGTATAATTTGTATACTTTTTGAGTTTTAACACTAACCCACTAATATGTTTGCAAGTTGTTTGGTGTATTTGCATGTTTTATGTCTGTTTTGCAGATGTTCTGAGATTGTAAGTTGTATGTTAAAGTCACCAAGAGCTGTAGTCAAGGGAATGTGGTCAAGTATGCTGAACATGGTTTCTACTGATAAGTTGATTATGCTGAAGGTCTTACACAGTTGATTAATAAAGAAGATCTTTTCATTGTTCTAATAGAAAAACCTTGTGGTAACTTTGATTGTGTTCTTTATTATTATTCCGCTGTGCAATCAATCATTGTTATTATATCCTAAACATTCAAAGAAACAAGTTACAGCTTACGTTCAAAGTTCCAACTGAATTACAAAGACTATTCCTAAACATTTGGATAATTGAGTACTACTAGCTTCTATCAATTATTACAAAACACTTGAGGCTATGACAAGTACAATGATGAAGCTGAAGATGAAAATGGAAAATGAAGAGAAGGAAGACTGTGAAGATGCTCAAGTACCAAAGTCAAGAAAATACTCAAGAACTTTGGTCCATGGCAACATTCCTTAATCATCTACTTCAGCTTCTCCTTTCCCTTACATATGATCTCAGCCTTCTTGCTCTGTCCAATATGTTCTTGATGAGGAAGACCAGGCCCTTGAGCAGGAAGATCCAACACCAAATTTTGTGATGTTAGAAGAGATGGATCTCTCTTACTTGATCTTGGTTGGGATCTCTCTGGTGTGGAAGGAGGAAGAAAGGTTGGATCTTCATTTTCTTCCTCTGAAGTGTCTCCATCAGAGGTAAAGATGAAGGGAGAGACAAGCTCTCTCTCAGCAGGAATGGGTACATGGCTTGATTCACCCTTCCTATGTGCATTCCATTGTCTTTCTTGTGCATCCCATCGACTCTCCATTTCTCTTTCATAGTCAGAATCATCAAGCTCCCACGGATATGGTGGTAAATCTTCTTCTGATGATGAAGAAGAAGAATTTTGATCTGAGGTTTCTGGGTTTGATGACATGGTTTTGGTGGAGAATTGGGCTTAATTTGGAAATTAGGGTTTGAGAGATTATTTGGGGTAAATTGGTGATTGAGATGTGTTATTTGGGGTGATTAAATAAGCCAAGTTTAGGCGTTACGATAATTAATGTGAGTTGGGTGGCACAGTAAAACCAAGATATTCACCAAAGATATTTTTACATTTGGTTGGTTTCTGCTGATGTTGACCATTCCTCAGCAGATTTGACTTTCATTTCTGCTGAAGGTTAATTTTGAAATTGGAAGTTGTTAAATTACACGTCAGACTCAGTCAATAATTCGTTCCGATAATTTTGACCACGATTGGGGAACTTCCAAATATAACCCACTTTGCATATCTCTTCCTAAACAAAATTATTCGCTTATCACTCAACTTAAACCCATTATTCTCTGTGTAATTCTTAACCGTCTCACGTAAGTTCATTCAAATGGCACAACTTGAATTGAAAGGCGATCATAACAAGTATGCTATTCTGAAAAAGGCAAAGGGACATGAAGAATTCGATTTAATGGTGGAGTTTTTACAAAGGTCGAAGATTCATTATGCTTTGACACATAGTCCCAATCTGGTTTGTGAATCATTGGTGAAGCAATTTTGGGCATATGCTACTAAGCGATCTGACACCGAGATTGTAGCTGAGATTGATGGTGTAGAGTATGTGGTGACAGAAGGTTTGATTAGGACAAAGCTTCAGTTAGATGATGAGAATGGTGTGTATCATTCCAACACTGCAGAGATTCTTGCTGGGCTAAGGGAAGCTGGATATCAAAGTACTGATACATCCAAATGGCACAAGAATCAATTTTGCCCTAAGTGGAGGTACTTGGTGCATTTGCTGCTCCAATGTATAAGCAACAAGTGTGGTGGATGGAACCAATTCTCTCTGCAATTGGGTTGTGGTATTGTTTGTCTTTCTAAGGGTCTAACTTATAATTTTTCTAAGTTTATTTTTGATAATATGCTAGAAAATATTGATAAACAACATCATAAGTATTTAATGTACCCTAGATTCTTACAAATAATATTAGACATAACCACTGAAGATAAAACCCATGTGCCTATTAAAAGTCTTGGTTCTAAGTTGTTTGCCTCAATGAAAACTAATTATACTAGGGAACATCACCCTATGTTAGAAGTTATGTTGCCACATGGCAATGATAATGTAGTTGAGGGTGATGATGCTGGTAATATACCTGCTCCTAATGCTGCTGATGATGGTAATCCATCATCTTCTGGTGTTGCTGCTGATGGTAATCCTTCAGTGGTAATGGAGGAAGAGCCAACTATAACTACTGAACCATTACCTATTTCTACTGACTTACCACCACCTACCCCTGTACATGTGTCACCTAGTCCTACCATTTCACCATCTCAAGATGCTCCAGCTGAGCAATTTCATGAGTTTGAAGATAACTTTCAGTCTCTTGAACCTGAGTTCACTAGGCTACCTACATCCAGTCCTATGAGAGAGCCAATTAATGAAGGCTTTCCCAATGTTGTACATGAGTCTGTTTCTCCTGCTGGGTTCAATGAAGCTCCACTTACCACTAAGCAATCAGCTGGTAGAGCAGAGGACCCTGTTACTCTCACTTTTGTATATGATTCACTTTGCAGGTACATGAAAATGACTGAAGATCTCCAAAAAGAGCTTGCTGATACCAAGACTACTCTTGGTAATGAAATTGAAAGGTTGAAAAGTAAGGTTCAAGATTTGGAGGCACAGCTGAATCAGCAGAAGCAAAGTAAGGATGGAGTGGATACTACTGAAGTTGCTCAGGAGGCAAATTTGGATTCTCTTGAGATTCTAGCTGAAGTTGCTAGACAGTCTCATATTGTTCCTCCTAAAGCTGCTGAATTACCTAAATCTAAACCAAAGATACTAGTCAGCAGAAGAAGAAGTACGAGACAGTATTTGGCAAGGAAAGCTGCTGAGTCTTCCAAAAGTGGTGATGATGATGTGCTCATGACTGAAGCTACTGATATGCTTCAGGAGAAACAATCACTAAGTGGTGTTGCTGCTGACAAATCTGCTGATAAAGTTAAAACATCAGGAGAAGCATTCTTTGTAGCAGGGAAAGAGTATTTGAATTCCCCTGTTCATAATTCATCTAAGAATCAACAAGTTTCTCCTGATAGAGAGGTTCAAGAGGTACATGATGAACCTATGAAAGATTTGAATGTTCTTCATGATGATCTTGCTGAAGGAGCAGATGGGGATTTGGATGAGCTTGTTACAGCTGAAGATAGAGCTGCACAAGAAAACCTTTTCCAAGTATGGGAAGATTATAAGAAGAGTGCTAATATGGCTGAGGAACAGCAAGCCAAGATTGATGCAGCATATGAGTCTGTCACTCAAAGCTATGTTTCTACTTTGCCTGTTGAAAGACAAAGAGAATTGGATGCAGCTGTTCAAGAGTTTGATGAGTCAGATTGGCAGCAGATTGGAAAACAAGTGCTTGATAATTCTGATTTAGCTACTGACATTCTTGGTAAAAGAGTAGAGAAGCAAGACTGGGCTTCTGAAATTGTGAAAGTGCTGAAGTTGAGGAAGAAGGTAGCAGATGAGTTAAAAGCGAAAGCTAAAAGAGATAAACCTATGACTCAAGCACAGTAGAGGGATTATATGAGAACATATGTGAAAAGTCAAAGCAGTTCATTCTTTAATAATGCTTGGTCTAAGAAACAAGTGTGAGCACTTCCATTTGACAAACTGGTTGAGATTTATAACATAATCAAGGCTAGAAATGACAAAGCTGGAATGGGTGCTTCTAAGAATATTCCTTTACCTGATATTTCTGCTAATGTATCACATGTTGCTGCTTCATCTTATGTGGATAAAGGAAAAGCTCAAGTGATAGCAGAAGATCCTCCATCTAGAAAGAGAACTAGGAGACAACTAGAGCAGGAAAGAATGGGTGAAGAGGCTGCTAAGAAGTTAGATGAGGAACAAAAAGCTGAACAAAAAGCTGAACTTGCAAGATTTCATGAGCTTAAGGTAAGAGAAGTTGAACTTCAAGCTGCTAGAAACAAACAGATAAGAAAGGCTATGGATGAACAATATGCATCTGCTGCACTTGAATCTTCTCAGGATTCTACTGATGAACAATTGGATAATCCATCAGTGGAAAATGATGCTGCAGAAGGTGAATCTGCTGAAGCTGAAGTTCCTGATGCATCTTCTCTACCTCATGCTGCTATTTATGTTCCTGGAAGAAGAGCAAAGAGAATAGCTAGAGTCAGAACTTCACATTCCAAACAAAGCCTCATAAATGTGAATGCTTCTGATGCTTCTTTTATAAGAGAAGGATCCCCTGATGATTGGTCTGAGGGAACTAGAGATGTTTTGGTTCACTGGGAGTTAACTGAAAATGGTCAAGTTAATACCATTTACAGATTGGATAAAACTTTCATATCCTTTACATTTCTTCAAGAGATTTACATCTTGTGGATCTTCAGGATTTGGTCACTCTATATGAGTTGGTTCTCAAGTATTATGCAAATCATACTCCTCAAGGGTCTGGATTGTATTTGTTGGGTGATCTAAAACTGTTGTTTGATTATTCTATTCCTACTGGTGCTAGCTATGATATATGGAAGAACAATCAGAGATGGAAAGTTCAGAGTTGGAAGTTCTATCCTATGCCTTATGTTCATGTGTTGGAAACTACAACTGGTCTAAGGCTTATTATGGATATTAGCAAAAGATATCCTTTGAAAGTGTCTCTGATGGAGAAAATGCTACAACAAAAGTTGGAGATTCCTCCTGATCCAGTTGGGAATGCAAGGTTGTTTGCTGAATCCTTGGTGAAGGTCTTCAAACAAAGGATTAAGATTTCCAGAGCAGCTTCTGTTTAAGGATATAATGTTGTATATTTCTTTTTATTATTTTAGTAAAAAAAAAAAAAAAAACTAACATTTTTGTTGTATAATATTGTGTCTTTTGTATGCAGGTTTGGTTATCAACTTACCTGATGTTGACTATTCCATCACAGAGTTGGCTAGTCCAAAGGGTACAGCTTTGGTAAAGACATATCAAATCTGTTGATAGCTGTAATAGTTTGCTCAAAACCATAGGGTTTTCAACTCACCCATGCTTTGTTGCTGAGTAGTTGAAATGGTTGTCAATTGACCATGGATTTTTCCTTTATGGATTCTGAATAATTGGCTAGCCCACATGTATATGGCTTGTGGTAAAGGCAGTGGAAAACCATATTTGGTAATCAGTTAACCAAGATGATTTTCATCAAAATAATTGGCTAGTCCTGAGCAAACGGCTACAGGTAAAGACATCTCAAATCCGTTTATAGCTGATGATTTGCTAAAAATCATGTGGTTATCAGTGTACCTTAGAACACTTGGCTACTCCAGTAGTGATGGCTATTGGTAAAGAGACATCAAATCCATTATTTTCAATGATTCACCTCTCACAGGAGTTAACACACCTGGATGTGATGAGAATAGTATGAAACTAACTTGTTTTGATGTACATTTAGTCATTTGTTGCTGCAAAGAATGGAGCTTTCAAGTATTTGTTGATCATAGAGATTCTGCTGAAGATGATTCTTTGCTGGTGCTATATTATTACAATCCTCTTGGTATGCTATTTCGAAGATCTATCAAGAATCTCGAACTTAACCAGGTCAAATTCAAGATTAGGGGAGGATTGTTGGGAATTCTGTTAAGTAAGAATTCTGCTGACTGTTTTTGCTGAAGGTTACTGCTGAAGAGCTAGTTCCTGCTGAAGCAGTGTATCTGCTGAAGACTAGTTTCAGCATTATTAGCTTATGCGGATATAGTATTTCCGTATTTTATGTATTATAGTTTGGATATGCATGAGTTTATTTAGGAAGTGATAATGCATATCTTTTAGAAGTTTTAGAATATACGTTTCTTGGAAAATAGTTTAGGGTTCCTTGTGTATAAAAGGAACGCACGATTATGTATTGAATAACAGTTTTTAGAAAACACTTTCATTATTATTAAAAGATCCATAGAGGATCAAGAGTTCTTAGTATTACGCTTGTGTTTTGTTTCCGCTTTAAAAATACAAGTTACAGAGATTGTCTATTAGTGTGTTATTGATTACAGTAACATAGCTAACGATTCTAGAGTGCTCAAGAAGATCTATCAAGGTCTTATAATTCAACAAAGATAGACAACAGTCGGTGCAATATCTTTTGATATTATATGCCCAAAGTAGCCTGTTGGATGACGAATCATGGTTAGATTGATATTAAAGGTTTACATGGTTTTTATTTTTGTTTGATCACTGATGCGTGGGATTGCACCCTCGCAAAAGGTTTTACCTCTCAAGGGATCTTAAGAGGCTTGCAATCCCCACCAGGCAGTGTATCTGACCGATGTAGTATAGTGTAGTGGCAATTACCGAGGGATTGATCATTCTCTCGGGGAATAGTGTCGGTAGGACCAAAACTTATTTAAACTTGGTCTAGAGGTGAGGGATGATTCTTTTTGTAATTTTATAGTTTTTTAGAAAGCAAGTAAAAATCTCGGGTATTGGATGAGTGGGCGGAATTAGTTGCTAGTCAACTAACCCAAGTAACTACAAATGCAATAAAAATAAAATAACACGAAAGTAAATGTTGAGAAAAACAATAATGAGAGAAACATGTTTACTTAGACTTCACTAATCCCTAGCTATCTTTCATTAGTTGAATATTTTGTTACAATTGCGTGGATGACGGGTTATATTCCTTAATACTATTCGTGGGGCCATGTACGATCTTCCCTAACTCTACAAGTTTCTACCTCTTCCTATGTCGATCCGACAACTAGCTCCTAACATGGCCTTCTTAGTAGTCACTCATGCATTAAATACAACCATAAAGAATCATAGTACACATCCGATTCATGTTTCTAATTAAGACGTTCAAGCATGTTACCAATTAGAAGTCTGCCAATTTTCTTAACCCTAACATTGATATCATTCATCCATTACAATTAATAACAAACAATCAACCAACAATCAATAGCTAGGTTTCATTACATCTAAGCAAACACAAACAAACCTAGCCTAGCATGTTAAAGTAAAGTCAAGCATAAGATAGAATCAAACAACACATAGACATATTGAATGATTATTGGAAGACTTATCTTTATTGAAACATGGATGAAAGAAGGGTGAAAAACCCTGTAAAATTTGACCTAGGGTTTGTTCCCGAGTTCTCCCAAAAGTTATCTCTAAAGTTCTGTCCCTAATGAATGAAAATTAGAAAACTATATATAGAGATTACAGGTCTGACGGCGTCACGTTATGATCCTGACGCCGTCAACTTGCCAATAATGCTTTCCTCAGATTGCCTAGATCCAGATCTGATGCCATCATGTGTTATTCTATTCTTGGCCGTCACGTGTAAATTGCTCTTGACGGCCTTGGTGACGCTGTTACTCTTTAATTCCCAAAAACGTTCTGGCGCGTATCGTGTAACTTTTTATCCACCTCTTTTCCAATACGTGACGCCGTCACCTCCAAAGCGTGACGCCGTCAGGTACTATTTCCAGCTTGATTTGGAGACTTTGCCGTTTTCTTCACTTTTTTGCTCCAAAAGCGTCAAAAATGCTTCCTTTTCCAGATTTCTTCTCCAAAGTACCTAAAATGACAAAAGGAACGATTTGAGGCAATATTTGATCAAATAATCACGACTTAGGGCTTAAATGACCCTCTAAAAGCGTTACACTTTTCGTCTCATCAAATACCTTTACACTTGAGATTTGCTTGTCCTCAAGCAAATGCACTTTTATTCTAATCAAAATACAAGCTAGGGGTCATTTAACACTAATATAAAAGTAATTACAACAAATAATCGTTCCACTTCAACTAAAACAAGCACGGAAATTATACACTAGCACCTCACAAATAGTGTTTAGATACTCACATCTCTCAGGTGTAATAAAAGTATATATCACAATATGAAAATGGAAAATATCTCTCACTACCTGTCATAGCACATAGATTACCATAGGCTTGGGAAAGGATCAAACCTCCACCACTTGGTGTAAGCACCTAGGATAACCTATCAAAGAGGTCTTTTAAAAGGGTTATAATGTGAGGTGTAGGGATATGGTAAACACGGTTTTGTTGGATAAAGGCAATCTTTACTGGTGGCAAGTTAATCATCTTGGTCAATTACATGTACAATGTGGCGTTGCTAAGCCAATACTCGACTCAACTTAAGCTAATAATAAACTAACAAAAACATAAAATAGACATAAAAGGAAACGGGATGGTAGTCTGTATGTTTTTTCTCTTTTTTTTTTTTTTTCTTTTTCTTGATTTTGATTTCATACACTCTTGCCATACCATCCAAAATAATACATCGTAGGGGATTTGCATTCCCCTTACACTTGAACTTTTACATACTTTACAATCAACTATTCTAATGACTCGAATTAAGATAATCAAAATACTTGGAGTACTTTTTAGATATTAACACACATATGGGGGTAATAATTGACGTCTTCCCCAATACTCCATAACAATAGTACTTTACCCATGAGTCCCAATCATCCCAAAACAATATGTACAAGATATGACTCGACTTAGCAACCATGTAATCAATTAGATAATTAACTAAGGGTTTAAACATGTAACAATAATGCACTAAAGATGAGTGCATACAAGGAAGGCTAAGACGATTTGGGTGTACATTTGGGGTGGATTGTAAACAAAATCTTCCTTTAAGTAAAATGATTAAAGTTAGAAATGAAAAAGATAGGTTTGGAGGGGTGTACTAGGGGTATCGTAAACTAAAAATGAGTACATCGCAAAGGTGTGGGAAAATTAATTGACTTTACTAGTCAAGTAATTATGACTTCATTGGTCAAGTAATTATTATACGGGTTTAACACAAGGGTGATCCTAATGCCTCTTATCATGTAGTAAATCCTACTACACGAATATAGTCTCACTAGCGGTCTCAGGATGCATTTGATGAGACGAAAAGTGTAACGCTTTTATGGGGTCATTTAAGCCCTAAGCCGTGATTATTTGATCAAATATGGCCTCAAATCGTTTCTTTTGTCATTTTAGGTAATTTGGAGAAGAAATCTGGAAAAGGAAGCATTTTGGACGTTTTTGGAGCGAAAAGTGAAGAAAACGGCAAAGTCTCCAAATCAAGCTGGAAATAGTACCCGACGGCGTCACGCTTTTGAGGTGACGACGTCATGTATTGGCAAAGAGGTGGATAAAAAGTTACACGAGATGCGCCAGAACGTTTTTGGGAATTAAAGAGTAACAGCGTCACCAAGGCCGTCAAGAGCAATTTACACGTGACGACCAAGATTTGAATAACACATAACGGTGTCAGATCTGGATCTAGGCAATCTGAGGAAAGCATTGGCGGCTAGTTGAAGGCACCAGGATTATAACGTGACGCCGTCAGATCTGTATTCTTTATATATAGTTTTCTAATTTTCATTCATTAAGGAGAGAACTTTTGGAGGAACTTTGGGACAAACCCTAGGTCGAATTTTACATGGTTTTTCACCCTTCTTTCATTTATGTTTCAATAAAGATAAGTCTTCCAATAATCATTCAATATGTCTATGTGTTGTTTGATTCTATTTTACGCTTGTCTTTACTTTAACATGATAGGCTAGGTTTGTTTGTGTTTGCTTAGATGTAATGAAACCTAGCTATTGATTGTTGGTTGATTGTTTATTATTAATTGTAATGGATGAATGATATCGATGTTAGGCTTAAGAAAACTAGAAGACTTCCAATTGGTAACATGCTTGAATGTCTTAAGAAATATGAATCAGATGTGTACTATGATTTTAATGGTTGTATTTAATGCACGAGTGACTACTAAGGAGGCCATGTTAGGAGCTAGTTGTCGGCTCGACATAGGAAGAGGTAGAAACTTGTAGAGTTGGGGAAGATCGTACACGGCCCCACGATTTTTATTAAGGAATATAACCCGTCATCCACGTAATTGTAACAAACTATTAATGCACGAGTGACTACTAAGGAGGCCATGTTAGGAGCTAGTTGTCGGCTCTAAGTAAACACGTTTCTCTTATTATTGTTTTTCTCACATTTACTTTCTTGTTATTTTATTTTCATTGCATTTGTAGTTAAATTGGGTTAGTTGACTAGCAACTAATTCCGCCTACTCTTCCAATACCCGGGATTTTTACTTGCTTTCTGAAAAATTATAAAAATACAAAAAGAATCATCCCTCGCCTCTAGACCTAGTTTAATTAAGTTTTGATCCTAACGACACTATTCCCCAAGAGAACGATAAATCCCTCGGTACTTGCCACTACACTATACTACATCGGTCAGGTACACTGCCTGGTGGGGATTGCAAGCCTCTTGAGATCCCTTGAGAGGTAAAACCTTTTGCGTGGGCGCAACCCGCAGACATCAAGTTTTTGGCGCCGCTGCCGAGGAAGAGTTATTGTTTAGGTTGAAATTTCTTTTTATTAGGTCTACTTGCTAGATTCCTTTCTAGTAAGATTTTTATTTTATTTTTATAGGTTTTCTTTAGTCTATCTTATTTCTTCGTTCCATTGTTCGTAACCATTACCATCCGCCATCATGGAAGGTGGTAATATCTTTGAACCAATCAGCCAACTACAACAAAACCCACCACGACCAAACCAACCTCCTAGACCCCGCACTTTAGGAGAGTACTCCCGTCCTAGCCACCAAGGCTATCGAAACACTATTGAGCTCACTCAAGGAGCCAATGTGTCTCCTTTGCGATCCGACACCATCCGGTTGGTGCAAAGCGGATGTGCATTCCATAGACTTCGTTCCGAAGATCCTAATCAACATCTCATGGATTTCGTCAAAATCGTAGATTCCATAGATCTTGATATTGAAACTTGAGAGACGACCCGATTGCGTCTCTTCCAATTCTCTCTACGTGACCAAGCTAGTCAATGGCTTGAGCGTTTACCCGCGGAATCCACCACCTCTTGGGATGATCTCACCACTTGTTTCCTTGCTCAATTTTTCCCACCGGGGAGAACCACCAAGCTAAGAAATGACATCTTGATGTTCCAAATACATCAAGGTGAAACTCTTTATGAAGCATGGACTCGTTTCAAGGACTTACTCCAAAAAGTCCCCCATCATGGCATTGATCTTTGGCTCCAAATCTAAATCTTTTACGATAGTGTCAATCATCAAACTAGAAGGGCCATAGATTACGCTGCCAATGGTAGACTGATACGTGGGAATCGCACCAGGCTTTACCTCTCGAGAAGCTTACAACCCCCACCAGGCAGTGTACCTGATCGTTGTAGTATAGTATAGTGATAAGTACCGGGGGATTGATCGTTCAACTCAGGAATAGTGTCGCTAGGATTAGAAAGTCTCCTAAATTAAGTCTAAGGGTGAGGGATGATTCTTTTTGTATTTTTATGTTTAATAAAAGCAATTAAAATCTCGGTTTTTGGAAGAGTGGGCAGAATTAGTTGCTAGTCAACTAATCCAATAACTAAAGATGCAATCAAAATAAAATAACAGAAATGAAAATAAATCTAATTACTAATGTGGTGTAACAATAATGGGGAAAGTTGTGTTTACTTAGGTTTCATTACTCCCTAGATATCTTTTATAGGATGATAATTTGTTACAATTTAATGGATGACGGGTCATATTCCTTAATACTAGTCGTAGGGCTGTGTACAATATTCCCTAACTCTATAGGATCCTACTTCACTCCTATGTCGAGCCGTTAGAAGCTCCTAACATGGGATCATTAGAATTCTCCTACGTATTAAATACAACCAAAAATCATAGTACACCTCTGATCATGTTTCTTAAGACGTTCAAGCATGTTTCCAAAGGAAGTCTGCCAGTTTTCTTAAGCCTAACATCGAATACAATCATCCGTAACAACTATAAACAAACAATCAACCCATAATTAACATCTAGGTTTCACTACATCTAAGGAAACACAAAAGAGATCTAGCCAAGCATGTTAAATTGAAGACAAGTGTAAGATATATTCAAACAACACATAGACATATTGATTGAATTGAAAGAGTACTTATCTCAATTGAGCATAAGATGTTTCAAAGGGTAAAAACCCTTGAAAAAGCTATGAAAATCGGACTAGGGTTTTTCTCCAAAGTTGCACCCTAAAAGTTACACACTAATGAATAAAAATTGGAAAACTATATATAGATTTTACAGGGTGACGGCGTCAAGAAGAAAATTGTGACGCCGTCAACTCGCCGCCCATAATGAAATCGGATTGCCTAGATCCACTTTTGACGCCGTCATGTGTGATTTTGCTCTGGGCCATCACTAACATTTGGACCATGACGGCCTAGGGTGACGCCGTCATGTCCTTAGTACAAAACTTTCTGGATCGTCATGTGCACCATCCACTTCCACCTCTTGTATTACTCTTGACGCCTTCATTAAGGATCTTGTGACGCCGTCAGGTACTGTTCCCAGCAAGGAAAATTAAGACTTTGCCGTTTTCTTCACTTTTATGCTCCAAAAACGTCCAAAATGCTTCCTTTTCCAGATTTCACTCAAAAAGTACCTAAAATGACAAAAAGAACGATTTAGGGCAATATTTGATCAAATAAAATCGAATCGAGGCTTAAATGACCCCTTAAAAACGGTTCATTTTTTGCCTCATCAAATACCCTTACACTTGAGATTTGCTTGTCCTCAAGTTAGGGGTCATTTAACACTAATATAAAATTAATTACAACAAATAATCGTTCCACTAAAGACCAAAGACAAGCATGGAGGTCATACACTAGCACCTCACAAATAGTGTTTAGATACTCACATCTCTCGGGTGTAATAAAGTATATATCACAATATGGAAATGGAAAACATCTCTCACTACCTGTCATAAAAAAATAGATTACCTTAGGATTGGAAAAGGATCAAACCTCCACCACTTGGCGTAAGCACCTAGGATAAACTATCAAAGAGGTCTTTCAAAGGGTTATAACGTTAGGTGTAGGGATATGGAATACACGGTTTTGTTGGATAAATGCAATATTTACTGGTGGCGAGTTAATCATCTTGGTTAATTACATGCACAATATGGCGTTGCTAAACCAAGACTAGACTTGACTTAAGCTAATAAATGAAAAATAACAAAAAACATAAAACAAATATAGAATGAAACGGGATGGTAGTCCATATGTTTTTTTCTCTTTTCTTTTTCTTTTTTTTCCCTTTTTTCTTAATTTTTTCGATTTTTTTTTTATTTTTTATTTATTTATTTATTTTTTTTTTGCATACACTTTTACCCTACCATCCAAAATAATACATCATAGGGAATGTACATTCCCCTTACACTTGAATTTTTACATACTTTACAATAAACTACTCTAATGACTCGAGTTAAGATAATCAAAACACTTGGAGTACTTTTAAGATTAACGCACATATGGGGGTAATATATGATGTTCTTCCCCATTACTCCATAACATAAGTACTTTACCCATGAGTCCCAATCGTCCCAAAACAATATGTACAAGATATGACTCGACTTAGCAACCATGCAATCAATTAGATAGTTAATAAGGGTTTAAACATGTAACAATAATGCACTAAAGATGAGTGCATACATGGAAGGTTAAGGCAATTTGGTTGCACATTTGGGTGGGTTGTAACAAATTCTTCCTTTAAGTAAGATGCTTAAAGTTAGAAACGAAAAGATAAGCTCGGAGGGGTATACTAGGGGTTTCGTGTACTAAAAATGAGTACAACGTTAATGTGTGGGAAAAAATTAATTGACTTTACTAGCCAAGTAATATTACTTAAATGGTCAAGTAATTATGATACGGGTTTAACACAAGGGTGATCCTAATGCCTCTTATCATGTAGTAAATCCTACTACACGAATGTAGTCTCACTTGCGGTCTCGGGATGCATAACTAACGCAAGTTCTAGAATCTAAATGCTACCAGTACACTCATAAGCACTAATAATGAATGCTTTTCCTATCAAATCTAAAGGCGAACCTCACATATTTGGGTGGAAAATTTTTCTGAATAGTACGGTTTTGTGCTAGTCATACAACTCCTATATATGAGACGCTTGCTAAGGCTAAAGTTTCACTCCTAAATGTTGTAAAAAATATTAAATTTGGCGCTAAAATTACACTAACAAGTATTTCTCTTAGTTTTTGTTGATCTCAGTTGAGCTTAAACGATCTTGTATAGAAGTTAACTTGAATAAACACTTAAGCTTAAACGCGGAATATAAAAGCTTAACTTAAGAAGATTAACGATTCACTTTCAACACCTCAATATTATTAATACGAGCACTCGACAATGCTAGGGTTTTACAACCTTGAAGTGTAAACTAATACGTAATTCTGTCACATCTAAACTAACCCTAGGAACCTCCTTTTATAGGCCAAGGAGTCCTACTAGGTTTACAATACCTTTCTCTACAAGATAAGAATAATCTAAATAGATATAATATACACAGAATCTATTCCATAATTATCCTATCGTATACAATGTTAATCCTTTCAGCAGTAGTTTCACCAATCAGCAGTTTGTCTTCAGCAGCAGAGTCATTAACACTAGCAGCAGTTTCATCATAGCAACAGTATTACTCAGCAGCAGTATCACATAGCAGCAGTGTCACTTGGTAACAATCCTCTCCTAAACTTAATATTTATTTCTAAATATTCAAGTTTCTTCAAAGTTCAAAATATCACTAGGAGGATGCTTCCAAACACTTTAATTCTTGAGCATTTAGTTGATCAAATATCTTCTTATACTTTGACAGCAAATTGAATGCTTGATCATCAGAATCACAGTCTTTCTGCAACTTAAGTGATTTGTCACCATTAACCATCTGATTGACAATATTCCAGTATCTTACCACTGGGTAATCCATTTCAGCTAGCATATACAAAGTAATTGGTCCAATATCTAACACATGAACTCCAGAATCTTGAAAGAGTCTCCATTTTCTTACTTTGTATTCTACTATCTCTGTCTATTCAGAATCATCCTTTGAAGGTTCAAACATAAGTTTAAGAGCTCTCCACATAACATTATCAGAAGAAGTTATGATATGATCAATTTTCTCTATCTCATACTTTTTACCATCAAACTTCTCAGCTCCAAACTTTGTCTTGTTTAACTTCCACAAGTCTTCAATATCCTCTCTATCAAAGTAGTGTAACATCTGTTGAAATCTAAGAAACCTGTGAGTCTTACCATCAGATCTCTGGACATCATGAAATGCTCCAATATTAGTATCATATCCTGTAGTTACTTTGATAATAGGATATTTGACTCCTAATGGTTTGGCATTAACTACTTCATGATCTGCCATTTTGCCAACCATAGTGTAACCCTTCAATTGTTCTTTTTGATGCTCAGAAGGAATGTGATCAAGACCATATTTAAATTTATCTCCTTCAGGCATAGAACTACTACCTTCACCTATCCTTCTTTATTTCTTTGCAATTGATTTTTGATAAGCACCCTTTCTTTTATCACCTTGCACAGAAGAAGTAGTTTTTGTAGTATCACTATCAATCTGTTTAACAACATCAGCTTCTTGAACATGCTCTGCTTCAGCTACCTTTTTAGGTACCAACTTCTTGTTCATCTGAGCAATCTGTTCCAAGTCCTCAGCACATCCCATAGGATAGAAAGTATCTGTTCTTCTCTTAGCTTGTTGATACAAGTCAAAAACCTCTTTATCAGAATAAGGTTTCAACTCTATCAATTTCCATCCAGCCATATTCTTTAGATATCTTTCATATTCTTTTCTTTGTTGTTTAACAGTTGGACCTTTAAGTATCTTTATCTTCTTTCTAGCAGCATCATTCTGCTTTCTCTTCTTGATAGTGAACTCCTTGTACCAGGATTGCACATCAAAAGTTGAAGTTTCATTTCCTTCCTCTTTAATCAACTTTTGGAGTTCAATATCAACATCAATTCTGATCTTCTCATTGACCCATTCATCATACTTCCTTAACTCTTCAGCCTGTCTTTTCTCTTCTTCCAAAAATAACTGTTGATCATCATCATGTAATTTAAGTGCAACAACAGAATCATGTTCACATAGAAGTTCCTTAGGCCAAGAATCAAAAGGTATATCTATGAAATCAATGCCTTTATACATCCACCTCTGAATATCAACTTGCTTGCCTTTACCCTTATCTGTAGAAGATGATATGATTGTCTTCCTTTGAGTAGCAGCAGGTTCTCTTATTGTTATTCCTTTTTGAGGTTTTCTTGTTACTGATGTTGTGATTGTTGTTGTGATAGGTTGTGGTAATGATTGAGTTGGTAGTTGTGGTGTATGTTTGGAAGTAGAGTCATCAGTAGTCTTCTTACTTAGCAAAACCATTGCCTCTGCAGCAGCATTGTCCATAGACCCAGCAGCAGAGTCTTGTACTTCAGCAGTATTCACTATTCCACTAGCAGCAGAACCAGAAACATCCTTAGCAGTAGAATTATGAACAGCAGTAGAGTCAGCAATAGCAACATTTTCAACATGTTTTACCACTGAATCTTCCAAAGTCTTTAACACATTACCCATCAACCCTGTTGCCTTCACTAGTTGCTCAGACTCCAAAGTTTTAAGAGTTTCTACCACCTTTTCCATAACAACTTCATTCCCTGATTTATCAGCAACCACAAAGTCTTCATCATCCTGAGGACTATCCACATCCATCTCTTCAATCACTGGAACCTCCCCTGAAACTATTCCAGTATCCATATCTTGAACATTATCAACTTTTTCAAAATTTACCTCCCCTGAACCCATTGTATCATCATTCCTCCCCTGTTTGGAAGCATCCTCTTCCAAGTGAGTAGATGGTTCAGAAGACCTTACAACTTGATTAGTGCCCACCTTCTTCAATCTTTTCAAGGAGGTTGAAGATCTTGATTTCCGAAAATTCTTAATCTGTTTGCGCATTTTGCTGATGATCTTGTCTTGTCCAGTAACAACATCAGATAGAGTAAGAACTTTATCTTCCAAAGACTGACACTTCAACCCCAAAGTGGTACAAGTAGCCGTCAATTCCTTTATAAGTTGCATTGTAGTCTCATCACTTCGACCTGTATTACCTGGTCCGAGAGGTGAATCATTGACATTGTCATCATGCACAAGTGGATCCGTCAATTCATGTGTCACTGGCCTGTCCTCATCACTTTGACCTGTGTGACCTGGTCCGAGAGGTGAATCTTGGGACAAAAACTCAGTATCAAACCTAGTTTGATCATCTGAGCCCCCTATGTTATCCATTTGGCTAGGGTTACCATCCTGAGAATCAGAGTCATAAGAATCCTTTTCTCTAGATGTTGCCTTGGTTTGGGTCTTAATGATGTTATCACTATCCTGCTCTGCTGCTAAGCGAGAAGCAGTAGTGACAGCCCTTGCCAACATGTCCTCTCCATCACCTAGGACAACCTCATCTGGTACAGCCATACTAACACTATCCTGAGGTAGATCAGTGTTCTTTTTGGTTTTCCTACGTGTATATTGTTTTGTAGGTTGTGTAACAGATATAGTAACAATGGGTGTGTGATGGGAATCAGTAGGATTTCCTGATCCTTCATCCTGGATATTATGCACAAGTTGTACCATGAAAGATGTAAGATTTGTATGTGCACCTGAAAAACCTTTGCCATGCTTATTCAAAAAGGTAAAAGTTTTTGAAACCAATTTTGGAGCATCAAATTTAGCAGCATGGGTTCTTGTTTTAGAAATTTGGTGTTCAATAAAGATCTGAATAAACCTTGGATATAGTAAATAAGAACCATCTTTAACACCTTTAAATATCCCCTCCAATATCATTTTTGAAAAATTAAATGGTTGACCTTTGCACAGACATATCATTGCAGAAGCAATGGTAGTACTGAACTCATGCCACCCAGATGTTTTAGGACTTAAACAATGAAGGAGTAGATGTATCAAAAACTTGTATTGAGGACAGAGGAGAGCTTTTTGAAATTTGAAATTTGTATGTTTCCCCTCATACCCCAAATCTTTTAAACCAACAAAAATAGCAGAATTAGCAAGACAAGTGGTCTCTGTCTCATCATCTAAGAAAAGAGATTCCCTTATAGATGATTCAGTTACACGAACCTTTTGCCCATCTACTAAAGCACTGACATGTTTTTCCCCATTCATAGTTTTGATTTTAGCGGTAAACCAAAACTGTTTGATGTAGGAAACAAATATAGTAGGGTTCACAGTGAGTGCATACCTAAGAGAAGTAGCATTCAAAAACTTTACCATGTCTGTGAAACCTTCAGGAACTAACTCTTCATTCAAAACGACCACACTGTTGTGTTGCTCAGCCCAGGTACGTGAAAGCTCCATGAATTAGGTTTTAGAGAATTGGAGATTTGTGATTATGAGAATGATAAGGTGTAAGGGTTTGTGAGAACTTCAATTTAGAACATATGAAAACCAATTATAAAGGTCAATTAGGTTTTAAACTGATGGATGGAAGTTACACATAACACCCTCTTACTTACAACCGTAGCAGCATAACCGTGTCATTCACAACTAGCAGCAGAGTGATAGAACTAGCAGCAGAGTGAACTGGAGCCAGCAGCAGAGTTGACTATAGACCTTGGTCAACGATCCATAACAATTAATGCACATATCACTCCGTAATCCCTATAAAACCGGCGAGATCTTTTCCCTAAATAATGCAATCAAACCCTAATCTCATTCAAAAACGCCACACTCACAATCAATACTATCCATCTTTACAATCAAATCACCAAACAATGAAATCAACACCTGAAATCATCAATATATCATCCGATTCATCATCAGAGGATGAATCCCCAATGGAACCCTATGTTCCACCGTTTCGTCCTCCACGGTTTGGTTGTAGGACAAAAGAACAAGCACGTAAGAGAAAGCATGATCTTCCTGTGTTCAAAGATCTTCTCAACCTAAATCAAACTCCAAGCACCTCAAGAGGTAAACAACCTATGTCCCCTGAGTCTCCAGCATCATCAGAATCATCAAAAGACCAAGCTTGGATTCCTGTGCAACCACCTCCTCCAGTGCATCATTATCAATCTCCCTTTATCTACACATCATCTGATGAAGATGAGGAAGAACCAGCAAGCAATCCACCTTCCACTCCTGAGAGGCCACAATCTTCAAGGCCAAGGCCACAACCATCACCTGGTCTTTCTCTTGGACCATCAAAACAGAACCCTCCTCTCCCAAAGGATAGAGAGGTTGTGCTTGGGCTTCCATGCCCTCGGAAGTGATGGAGATGTAGGTGTTAGGTTGTGATGTCTGCTTTTGTATTTTGTATTTTGATGTTTGATCTTTGTACTCTTTGAATGAATGAATGATATTCACTTACTTGTTTCAATTCCTTGCAAATCATCATTCTTATACCTGCAAAATGTTAGACCAAACACCACAAAGCAAACAACCAACATATGTACTAGCAGTAGAGTTAGAAAATCAAAGAGCAGCATAGTACATTATATCACAAACGTATACTCATTAACAAGCAGCAGAATAACAAGCAGCACATTCACTTTACAAACTTTAACAAAAACAAAGAGATAAGTTTTTCAAAGATTGATCATACCAATGTTTGCAATTAAAAATTGAAACCTCCCCACATCAAAATGTTTAGTGAGAAGATCAGCAACATTGTTATCAGTATGAACTTTAACAATTTGAATCAACTTCTTTTCATAGCAATCCCTTATAAAGTGATGTCTTATCTCAATATGTTTTGTTTTAGAATGAAAAACAGGATTTTTAATTATGCAAAGTGTGCTGTTGTTATCAATATGGATTTTAGTATTCATGAAATTGTACCCATAATCCAATAATTGATTCTGCATCCATAAAACCTGTCCATAACAACTTGAAGCAGCCACATACTCAGCTTCTGTTGTAGAATTAGCCACCACTGTTTGCTTCTTGCATTGCCATGACACCAACCTGCTTCCAAGGAACTGACAACCCCCTGTTGTAGACTTTCTATCCAAAGAAGCTCCAGCATAATCACTATCTGAGTAGGAGACCAAATCAAAAGGTGAATCCTTAGGATACCAAAGGCCCAATTTAGGTTGATGCCTCAGATATCTAAAAATTCTCTTCACTGCATTGAGATGTGATTCCTTGGGACACACTTGAAATCTTGCACATGCACACATAGCAAACATGATATCAGGCCTTGATGCTGTAAGATACATCAATGAGCCAATCATAGACCTGTACAAGTGAATGTCCACTTCTTTTCCATATTCATCCTTCAGCAATGGTTTATCTTTGTCCATGGTAGTCTTGGCAGGCTTAGCATCTACAAAGCCAAACTTCTTCAATATATCATTGACATACTTATCCTGACTAATAAATATGCCATTTTCTTTCTGTGTAACTTGCAGACCCAAGAAGAAAGTGAGTTCTCCCATTGAACTCATAGCAAACTTGTCTTTCATTAGCTTCTCAAAACTAACACACATATCTCTGTTTGTAGATCCAAAGATGATGTCATCAACATAGATTTGAACCAACAAAATATCACCTTTTTGTCTTTTGAGAAACAAAGTCTTGTCAATCTTTCCTCTACTAAACCCATATTCTAACAAATATGTGGACAAGGTGTCATACCAAGCTCTAGGAGCTTGATGTAATCCATACATTGCTCTATTTACCTTGTAAACTTTGTCAGGATGATCAGGGTCTTCAAAGCCTGGTGGTTGAGACACATAAACTTCCTCAGTAATGGTCCCATACAGAAAAGCACTCTTGACATCCATCTGATACACCACAAAATCTTTGTATGAAGCATAAGCCAAGAATATTCTAATTGCCTCTATTCTTGCCACTGGTGCAAACACTTCATCATAATCAAGGCCTTCTTGTTGTGTGTATCCCTGTGCTACTAACCTTGCTTTATTCCTAATGACAATTCCTCTATCATCTCTTTTACATCTGAAAACCCATTTTGTGCCAATCACCCTTTTTCCATTTGGCAGCTCAACCAAAGTCCAAACTTCTTGCAGCTTGAATTGTAGAAGCTCATCTTGCATTGCTTCCAGCCAACTTGCTTCTTGTAAGGCTTTGTAAGTGTTCTTGGGTTCTATCTGAGAAAGAAAACATGCAAACAGGCAATTTTGAAGATCTTTATGACTATTTCTTTGATGCAGAGATCTGGCAAAGAAACTTTGATGTTGAAGATCTTTCAGTGCTTTAGTCATCTGCCTGGTTTGAATAGATGATTGTTGTCACAACCCGCTATTTCCCAGGTCAATACTAATTTCTAAACTAGAATTTAAATTCTTGACGTTTGATTTGAAACATTTTTATATGAGCCTTTTACTTGAATCGACGCGAATTTCTAATTAAATTCTAAGTACTCTAGTACTTAGGTTAATTTTAGTCCACAACGCTCCGGTACCTTGCTCCTTTCCCAATTCATAATTTTATACTATAAAACAAAATTTCTATTCTTTAAATACTTACGGTTTTAAATTCAACAAAATGTTAATTTTTATTCAAGAATGTAACACATGACATACCCGATTTTCTCAACAATTATTTTTAGGGTATTTTTATACTTCCAAAATTATTACAAAAGTCCCAAAAATATTTTCCGATGGCCAAGTTAAATTCTTTACATATTACGTTTAATTTCGTTAACTACCAAACTAATACCCAATACATATTTTTACTACCCAATACATTTAATATATACTTTTTACACAAATAAAACACATTTTCTTCCACACTTAATAAATGAGCCGCCCCTCCCCCTTAAATTGTGTTAGAAAATCATTATAAAAATCTACAAAATTCAAAGTTGTAATATTGGGGTGAGACATCTAATTAATGTTGGGGGCTAAGAACAAATTCTTGCCTCCTTTTCTTTTCCTTAAAATTCGGCAAACCACAAGACCAAGACCAAAGTTTTGACCACCTTTTTTTAACCCCTTGCTATATATATACACCTATGTTAGTATTCATTTTAGTTACAAGAACAAAAAAAAAAAAATATATATATATATAATCACCACCCACCTATATACTACATTCGACACATCCAAGAAGCAAGGAAGGAAGGAGAGTTGTTGGTCACTTTCAAGAGTACTTAGGGTAGTTTAACAAGGGTTTGGACAACTAATCTTGGGGTTACACTAGTGTTTTACAACTCTCATCTCACTAATCACCTTTGTAAGTGATTTTTTTTACACTACTAATACTTCATGATTTTTCATGATTTTATTGCTTGTCTAGTATATATACTTAGTATCACTTGGTACATGTTGAAAAATCTTACATCCACCTTGATCTTTTAGCAAGAAATGATGTTTTTGAACAAGTTTTAAACATAAGAAAGTTGGTTAGTAAAAATCTCTAAAAGAAGTTGAAGATGAAAACATTATATATCTAGATGTTAGTAAACTAGTAGTTTTAAGCATCCTTGATGATCTTTTACTTGGACTCTTGACTATTGCTAAGTTTATGTTTAGATCATTACTTTTCTAGTTGAGATGATGATGGATGGACTAGTACTAGTATTGGAGTTGTTGTTAGAAGGTAGGATGACTAAAAGATTTGGTAAATATAGTTTGGCATTTTAGATGTCAAATCTGTCCCATTCGACCCTTCACAGAAAAATCAGTACTTTGGCAACTATATTGGGCTAGAAATATAGAAACTAGACTTAATAACGAAAACATAGCCGCTTGAATGGGTTGAAACGGCCTTATAACGAAAAAGATATGCTATTTTCAAGATTTACGACGAAAACTATATTTTCTGAAAAATGGTTTCTGTCCCGAATTTTTGAGCTAGGAAAACTGAGGTTAAATGACATTTAGACTAGCCGAGACCTTGAAAAATCTAAAGTATACTTGATTACCTTCGCGGGAATATATAGAACTTGAAAAACGGAGTTACGACGCAAAAGTTATAGTCCAAAGAAGTTACAACGAAACAATAAATTTTGACAGCTTATTATTTTGCTATTAGAAAAGCTGTTAGAATATATAAAATGGATTTTTGGACACTTTAGAGTGTATTTTGGCTAAAATGACGTACATAAAAATGGTAGGACATAGTGTATACTTATTAGGTGCGTTAGAGTTTTTCAAAATATACATTTACAAGACGACTAATATTTGGTCGTGAGATTTACAAGCTACGTTTTCTAAAATGGTGGATAACTTAAATACGAAATCACTTTGATTACCTACATTTTTGACGATAAAAATTTCAACAACATGTACAAGTGATAATATAGTGTATGACTTGCATGCTTAACCTTGTTTTCGAATCTAAGACATATGTACTATCTAGGTTGCGTTTAGAGTTACCGGACCTTATTTCCTACTACTTTGTCTATCGGATTTGCTTTTGCTAAGGTGAGTCATAGCCCCACTTGTACACTTTTATTACTTGATTTCAAATACTTGGGGTGGAAATACATTGCTTTACTTTATTGCGGACATGAGTACAAAACTGTTACATTGCCTGAGTTACCGATTACTGCCGCTAAAGTCCCCTTTATCATGAACCGTTAATTACATGCGTGTAAGCGCGAATGCTGTGGATAGATCTATTTGGGTTGACACCCCGTCCGAGTTGGTCGCGCCAACCTGTTAAACGGACGCATATCATTCGGATTATTTCCGAGTGTCTGGCAAACACTTACTAGGGGCATTATTATGATTGATTTCATGTGATTACGTCGAGCTTCGGGGTCATGAGCTCATGGCATTGTATTTTATTTTTGAGTTAACATTGTATTTGTTATAATGGTTATCTCCACTGAAAATCTTGTGTTCCGCTAAATACTTGTTTACTTAAACCTATGAACTCACCAACAATTATGTTGACGTTTTAGCGTGTATTTTCAGGTAACTAAATGAAGTTTGCATAAGTATGTATGGACCACGCTAGAGTCACGTTATGGATGCACATCATGATGAAGATGTCTTTACTTTACTTAGCGTTTGATTTTGTGTTTTGAACGTGAACTCTGATGTTTTGTTAAACTTTATGTTAAACCAAACGCTTGTTTTAAAATGACTCACTTAGAGGTCATTCTTTATTTCCTTGTACTTTGATTGCCATGAAAGTTGCGCCCTCGGGTTCCATTCCGCTGCGACCCAAATCTGGGGGTGTGACAGATTGGTACCAGAGCCAAGGTTATAGAGAACTAGGATGCATCATTGACCCTAGACTATAACCACTAGGTCACGACACTTCACTACATCATGATGTGCGTAGGCGATTACTATACATGCTTTCATTTACTCATTTTATACAAATTACTTATACTTGTACTTATACTATACTTATACTCATACGTATGTATTTTTTTTTATTGACCTGGTCACAGCGACATGTCCTCATCCACTAATCCCATTATCATTCCCTCAGACTCGGACATTGAGGATACCTCATCATCCCCTACTGTTCCAGTATCACCTGCTATTCCATCCCTCACACCCTCTGGCGACGTCTCCGCAGAGACTGAGCCATTTGAGGATGACGAGACTACACCTACTCCACATATATCACCATCAGTACCAGTTACCTCTACTCTCCCATCACCATCGATTACACCATCTTCATTACCATTACCTTTCTCTACTACCCCTCAGACTACAGCTGTCCCATCACCATCTCCTGTCTACGGACCACTGACATATGACCAGTACCTAGAGACTCAGCAGTGGCTATCACCTGATGATGTTGCACCGTTACCTGCTTCATCCTTTCGACCACCTCCATATATGTTACCCTCTTATGTTACACCACCAGTCTTCACCTACCGTCAGACTACTACTGTTCCACTACCACCATCATCCAGAGCTATTCCAGACACTGTTCTACCGCCTCGTAAGAGGTCTTTCACCATACTACCCTCACCATCGGACCCTTACGTCCAGGCTGCTGCTGAGGCATCTGATCGACCCAAGGCACGTCGTAGAGTCGACGCACGCATGTGGTCATTCATTCCAGATACTCTTAGTGATTGGAGGTACGAGGAGGGTACACCTAGTACCTATGAGTTAGGTGAGAGCTCATCTATGGCTGGTGCCCGAGTCCTTCCGGTCACTCGAGAGCCTATTCATCATACTATCCCTCTATTGATTGCTAGGTTGGTTCGTCATGAGGACCGACTTGACCGAGTCTGTGATCGTCTCCATGATTTCCCTTTGGGTCGTATCTATGACTTAGAGGGGGATGTTGCACTCTTGTTGGATGGTCGAGGTGACATCCAACAGACTGTCGCTGGATTAGGGACTACTCTGGACCAGACTCTTGAGCAGGTTGCAGATTTATAGAGTCAGCTCGCACAGCATCAGGAGGATCAGTATTCCTCAGCTGCAGATGCCCATGATGAGCGAGAGGCACTTAGAGACCGACTAGAGATTGCTATGGCACGTATTGTTGAGTTGGAGGAGCGAGATGCTCGCAGGAGAGATGAGATCTTAGAGCTTCGTGAGAGTATCCAGCATGAGCGTCACATGAGGGGACGTCTCACAGATCAGCAGCTCTTGAGTCGTACTCGGATTACCACTTTGGAGCAGACTGTTGAGGATTCTCAGACACGCCAGGGACTGACAGATGACATCATAGCTCGCTTGACCAGGCAGATCAGAGAGCTCCAGAGTCGCTTGGGTGTTCCACTCGGTGGTAGCTAGACTAGACTAGTATCTTATGTAGCTTTTGTATCTATATCCTAGCCACGGGGTGTGTGGCATAACTAAAGACGCTTGTGATATTTTGTATGTTGTACAAAACCGTAACAAGTTATGTAGACTTATGGTATGATGCTATATGATGATACCGGCCTATGTTAGCCGAGATTTTCCATGTATTATTCAGATGTGTTGTGGTTGATCTACGCATATTAGGATTATGTCTATGGTTGACTCTTATCACAGTATACTTTTATCATGATTTATCCTTGTCGCGATATATTTCTATCATTTTCATGGTTGTATCTACTCATGATGTGAATATATTATGGCTATGGTGATTTATTATGGTTGACTTTTGTTCCCATCGTGATTCATTCTTGTTATGAATTACTCCTATCCTTGTGGTTGATCCTATTGTGGTTTGTATACGTCATGGCTATATGTATATGCTTGTGATGACCTTTGTTACTTATGGACACTAACCATTGTTATTTCTTGTGATTAGAAGAACAATGCCACCAAAGAAACAAAACATGAGTGCCGCAGCCATCGATCGACTTGTTGCTCAACGAGTTGCTGAACAAGTTGCTGCTGCTATGGCTGAATACGAAACTAATCGCAACAGTGGCAATGGCGGGGAAGCTAGTGGAATTGCGACTAGAGTTGAACCTGCAGCTCGTGGGTGTACTTACAGGGAATTTTCGGCTTGCAAGCCACAGACTTTTAGTGGCACTGAAGGAGCCGTTGGTTTGGTAAGATGGTTCGAGAAGTTGGAATCGGTTTTTCGTACGAGTAAGTGCGCAGAGGACTGTAAGGTGGCACATGCTACAGGTACCTTGCTGGACGGTGCCTTATCATGGTGGAATTCTTATGCCCAATCAGTGGGAGTTGATACTGCTTTTGAAACACCATGGGCTGATTTTAAGGAAATGATGATGGCTGAGTATTGTCCAAGAAATGAAGTTCAAAAGATGGAAGTTGAATTTTGGAACTTAGCTGTGAAAGGAGTTGACATTGCTGCTTATACTAAGCGATACCATGAATTGTCTACTCTCTGTCCTGAGATGGTTTCCACTACACGGAAAAGGATTGAAAGGTACATCTGGGGACTTCCGCCTAATATTCAGGGAAATGTCACATCTTCTAAGCCAAGTACTCTGGATGAGGCAATTCGAATGTCTCACAATTTAATGGACCAAGTTGTTCGAGCAAGGGCTGCTCGAGATGGCAATACTAGTAACCGCAACAACTACAACAACCGCTACAACAACCGAAACAACAAGAGGAAATGGAATACAACTCAGGAAGGAAATGCTACACCACAACCAAACAAGAAACAAGAAGTGGTTAAGGCTTATGCAACAGGCCCAGTCGAGAAAAAGGGATATGGCGGAACTCTTCCTAATTGTGACAAGTGCCAACGTCACCACAATCCAGGTCCATGCCCTCCAATATGTGGTAACTGCAAAAAGATGGGTCACATGACCAAGGACTGCAGAATTCCTACTCCCGCAACAAATCAGAGGATTCCTGGTACATGTTTCGGATGCGGCGAAACGGGACACTACAAGAATAATTGCCCAAGGGATAAGAATAAGGGAGCGGAAACTCAGAATAATGGAGCTCGGGGAAGAGTCTACAATCTCCGAGGAAGGGAAGCTAGAGAGGACCCGAACGTTGTTACGGGTACGTTCCTTCTCAATAATCATTATGCTTTGGTTTTATTTGATTCGGGTGCCGATAGAAGTTTTGTGTCTACTACTTTTGCTCCTTTACTTAACATCACCCCAACCACTCTAGACACTATCTATAGAATTGAATTAGCTAACGGTGATGTAGTTGACTCTGACACCATAATCCGCGGTTGTACCTTTAACTTCCTAAACCATCCGTTTCATATCGACCTTATCCCTGTTGAACTTGGTAGTTTTGACGTCATAATTGGAATGGATTGGCTATCCAAACATCACGCGAGAATTATTTGCAATGAAAAGGTTGTTCATCTCCCTTGTAATGGTGAAACCTTGATTATTCGTGGTGAACGAAGCGGAACTCGATTGAGTATCATATCTAGTATTAAGACCGAAAAGTACATCAAGAAAGGATGTTATGCTTTTCTAGCACACATAACCGAAAAGAAATCGGATGAGAAACGATTGGAAGACGTACCAATTGTCCAAAATTTTCCAGAGGTCTTTCCTGAGGAATTGCCGGGATTACCACCTACCCGACAAGTTGAGTTTCAGATTGATTTGATTCCTGGAGCTGCACCAGTAGCTCGAGCACCATACCGATTAGCACCATCTGAGTTGCAAGAGTTGTCTAATCAGTTACAAGAACTATTAGACAAGGGATTCATCAGACCAAGTTCCTCGCCTTGGGGAGCACCTGTTTTATTTGTAAAGAAGAAGGATGGGTCTTTCCGAATGTGTATAGATTATCGTGAGCTAAACAAGTTAACAGTGAAGAACCGTTACCCACTTCCAAGAATCGATGATTTGTTCGATCAGTTGCAAGGCTCCAAATTTTACTCAAAAATTGATTTGAGGTCGGGTTATCATCAGCTTAGAGTTCGGGAAGAAGATATCCCGAAGACGGCCTTTAGGACTCGTTATGGTCACTACGAGTTCCAAGTGATGCCGTTTGGATTAACTAACGCGCCGGCAGTATTTATGGATCTCATGAATCGCGTGTGCAAGCCGTATTTGGACAAATTTGTAATTGTGTTCATTGACGACATACTAATCTACTCTAAAAGCAAAGAAGAGCATGAAGAGCACCTCAAGGCTATTTTAGAATTGCTCAAGAATGAGAAGTTGTATGCGAAGTTTTCCAAGTGTGATTTTTGGATTCGAAAAGTACAATTTCTAGGACACGTAATTGATAGTCAAGGACTGCATGTCGATCCCGCTAAGATCGAGGCTATCAAAGATTGGGAAACCCCTAAGACTCCCACCGAGATTCGTCAATTTCTAGGTCTTGCTGGGTATTATAGAAGATTCATCGAAGGTTTCTCTAAGATAGCTAAGCCTTTGACCAAATTGACACAGAAGAACCAGAAGTACGAATGGGGAGAGAAACAAGAATTCGCCTTCCAGCTGTTGAAACAAAAACTTTGTAGTGCGCCGATTTTGGCATTGCCCGAAGGAATGGAAAATTTTGTAGTCTATTGTGATGCTTCGTATAAAGGGCTTGGAGCTGTATTAATGCAGAAAGAAAAAGTCATAGCTTACGCTTCTCGACAACTTAAGGTGCATGAGAAGAATTATACCACTCATGACTTGGAGTTAGGAGCAGTTGTCTTTGCACTAAAGATTTGGAGACATTATCTCTATGGCACTAAGTGTACGGTGTACACGGATCACAAAAGTCTCCAACACATTTTAGATCAGAAAGAGCTTAATATGAGGCAACGCCGTTGGTTAGAGTTGCTCAGCGATTATGATTGTGAAATTCGATACCACCCGGGCAAAGCAAACGTCGTAGCAGATGCTCTTAGTAGAAAGGAGCGACTTAAACCTCTAAGAGTAAGATCACTGGGTATGACAATTTGTTCACCACTCCCATCCAAAATTCTTGAGGCCCAGACTGAAGCCCTTAAAGCAGAGAATCGACCTAAGGAAAATATCTACGGTATGCCAGAAAGTAAGAATGGTTTTACAAAAAGAGCAGATGGGACGCTATGCTTGAAAGAAAGAAGTTGGATACCACATTTTGGTGGTTTGCGAGATTTGATCATGCATGAATCCCACAAGTCAAAGTATTCCATACACCCAGGTTCCGATAAGATGTATCAGGACCTTAAGAAGCTTTATTGGTGGCCGAACATGAAGGCTGACATTGCCACTTATGTCAGCAAATGTCTTACTTGTTCCAAGGTTAAGGCCGAATACCAGAAACCGTCGGGTTTACTACAACAACCCGAGCTTCCTCAATGGAAATGGGAGCGTATCACCATGGATTTCATCACTAAACTTCCTAAAACTCCGAGCGGTCACGATGCAATTTGGGTGATCGTTGATCGTCTCACCAAGTCAGCTCATTTCATACCTATTAAGGAAACCTATAAGATGGAGAAGTTAGCCAGAATTTACATCAAGGAAATTGTATCTAGACATGGTGTACCAGTTTCGGTTATTTCAGATCGAGATAGTCGATTCACTTCAAGATTTTGGGAATTACTCAATGATTCCTTTGGATCCCGCCTTGACATGAGCACGGCCTATCATCCGCAAACCGATGGTCAGAGTGAGAGAACCATCCAAACACTAGAAGACATGCTTCGTGCCTGTGTGATCGATTTCGGGAATAGTTGGGATGATCATTTGCCATTGATCGAGTTTTCCTACAACAATAGTTATCACACGAGCATAAAGGCCGCTCCATTCGAAGCATTATACGGTAGAAAATGTCGATCACCTATCTGTTGGGCCGAAGTCGGAGATGCTCAACTCACCGGTCCGGACATTGTCCACGAAACGACCGAGAAGATTTTTCAGATTCGGAACAGATTAAAGGCTGCTAGAGATCGTCAAAAGAGTTACGCCGATGTGAGACGTAAGCCTTTGGAGTTCAATGTTGGCGACATGGTAATGTTAAAGGTATCGCCTTGGAAAGGCGTTATACGATTTGGAAAACGCGGGAAGTTAAGCCCCAGATTCATTGGACCATTCAAGATTCTAGCTAGAGTCGGTCCAGTGGCCTACAGACTTGAGCTTCCGCCGGAGCTCAGCAGTGTGCATAATACATTTCATGTTTCTAATCTCAAGAAGTGCTTAGCCGACGAATCCCTTATCATTCCGTTAGAAGAGATTCAGCTTGATGACAAGCTTAACTTTATCGAGGAACCAGTCGAGATTATGGATCGTGATGTCAAACAGTTGAAACATAGCCGAATTCCTATCGTCAAAGTTCGCTGGAATTCTCAACGAGGTCCTGAGTTCACTTGGGAACGAGAAGACCAGATTCGTCAGAAGTACCCCCATCTCTTCACCAATACCACTCCAATGACCAACGCTGACTGAATCTCGCGGACGAGATTCCCTTTTTAGGGGGGTAGAATGTCACAACCCGCTATTTCCCAGGTCAATACTAATTTCTAAACTAGAATTTAAATTCTTGACGTTTGATTTGAAACATTTTTATATGAGCCTTTTACTTGAATCGACGCGAATTTCTAATTAAATTCTAAGTACTCTAGTACTTAGGTTAATTTTAGTCCACAACGCTCCGGTACCTTGCTCCTTTCCCAATTCATAATTTTATACTATAAAACAAAATTTCTATTCTTTAAATACTTACGGTTTTAAATTCAACAAAATGTTAATTTTTATTCAAGAATGTAACACATGACATACCCGATTTTCTCAACAATTATTTTTAGGGTATTTTTATACTTCCAAAATTATTACAAAAGTCCCAAAAATATTTTCCGATGGCCAAGTTAAATTCTTTACATATTACGTTTAATTACGTGTAACTTTCGTTAACTACCAAACTAATACCCAATACATATTTTTACTACCCAATACATTTAATATATACTTTTTACACAAATAAAACACATTTTCTTCCACACTTAATAAATGAGCCGCCCCTCCCCCTTAAATTGTGTTAGAAAATCATTATAAAAATCTACAAAATTCAAAGTTGTAATATTGGGGTGAGACATCTAATTAATGTTGGGGGCTAAGAACAAATTCTTGCCTCCTTTTCTTTTCCTTAAAATTCGGCAAACCACAAGACCAAGACCAAAGTTTTGACCACCTTTTTTTTAACCCCTTGCTATATATATACACCTATGTTAGTATTCATTTTAGTTACAAGAACAAAAAAAAAAAAATATATATATATATAATCACCACCCACCTATATACTACATTCGACACATCCAAGAAGCAAGGAAGGAAGGAGAGTTGTTGGTCACTTTCAAGAGTACTTAGGGTAGTTTAACAAGGGTTTGGACAACTAATCTTGGGGTTACACTAGTGTTTTACAACTCTCATCTCACTAATCACCTTTGTAAGTGATTTTTTTTACACTACTAATACTTCATGATTTTTCATGATTTTATTGCTTGTCTAGTATATATACTTAGTATCACTTGGTACATGTTGAAAAATCTTACATCCACCTTGATCTTTTAGCAAGAAATGATGTTTTTGAACAAGTTTTAAACATAAGAAAGTTGGTTAGTAAAAATCTCTAAAAGAAGTTGAAGATGAAAACATTATATATCTAGATGTTAGTAAACTAGTAGTTTTAAGCATCCTTGATGATCTTTTACTTGGACTCTTGACTATTGCTAAGTTTATGTTTAGATCATTACTTTTCTAGTTGAGATGATGATGGATGGACTAGTACTAGTATTGGAGTTGTTGTTAGAAGGTAGGATGACTAAAAGATTTGGTAAATATAGTTTGGCATTTTAGATGTCAAATCTGTCCCATTCGACCCTTCACAGAAAAATCAGTACTTTGGCAACTATATTGGGCTAGAAATATAGAAACTAGACTTAATAACGAAAACATAGCCGCTTGAATGGGTTGAAACGGCCTTATAACGAAAAAGATATGCTATTTTCAAGATTTACGACGAAAACTATATTTTCTGAAAAATGGTTTCTGTCCCGAATTTTTGAGCTAGGAAAACTGAGGTTAAATGACATTTAGACTAGCCGAGACCTTGAAAAATCTAAAGTATACTTGATTACCTTCGCGGGAATATATAGAACTTGAAAAACGGAGTTACGACGCAAAAGTTATAGTCCAAAGAAGTTACAACGAAACAATAAATTTTGACAGCTTATTATTTTGCTATTAGAAAAGCTGTTAGAATATATAAAATGGATTTTTGGACACTTTAGAGTGTATTTTGGCTAAAATGCCGTACATAAAAATGGTAGGACATAGTGTATACTTATTAGGTGCGTTAGAGTTTTTCAAAATATACATTTACAAGACGACTAATATTTGGTCGTGAGATTTACAAGCTACGTTTTCTAAAATGGTGGATAACTTAAATACGAAATCACTTTGATTACCTACATTTTTGACGATAAAAATTTCAACAACATGTACAAGTGATAATATAGTGTATGACTTGCATGCTTAACCTTGTTTTCGAATCTAAGACATATGTACTATCTAGGTTGCGTTTAGAGTTACCGGACCTTATTTCCTACTACTTTGTCTATCGGATTTGCTTTTGCTAAGGTGAGTCATAGCCCCACTTGTACACTTTTATTACTTGATTTCAAATACTTGGGGTGGAAATACATTGCTTTACTTTATTGCGGACATGAGTACAAAACTGTTACATTGCCTGAGTTATCGATTACTGCCGCTAAAGTCCCCTTTATCATGAACCGTTAATTACATGCGTGTAAGCGCGAATGCTGTGGATAGATCTATTTGGGTTGACACCCCGTCCGAGTTGGTCGCGCCAACCTGTTAAACGGACGCATATCATTCGGATTATTTCCGAGTGTCTGGCAAACACTTACTAGGGGCATTATTATGATTGATTTCATGTGATTACGTCGAGCTTCGGGGTCATGAGCTCATGGCATTGTATTTTATTTTTGAGTTAACATTGTATTTGTTATAATGGTTATCTCCACTGAAAATCTTGTGTTCCGCTAAATACTTGTTTACTTAAACCTATGAACTCACCAACAATTATGTTGACGTTTTAGCGTGTATTTTCAGGTAACTAAATGAAGTTTGCATAAGTATGTATGGACCACGCTAGAGTCACGTTATGGATGCACATCATGATGAAGATGTCTTTACTTTACTTAGCGTTTGATTTTGTGTTTTGAACGTGAACTCTGATGTTTTGTAAAACTTTATGTTAAACCAAACGCTTGTTTTAAAATGACTCACTTAGAGGTCATTCTTTATTTCCTTGTACTTTGATTGCCATGAAAGTTGCGCCCTCGGGTTCCATTCCGCTGCGACCCAAATCTGGGGGTGTGACAATTGTGGATCACTTAAGATTTGATCTTTGGGTTGATCCTTGTGTACTCTTGTGGTAGTTGTAGGACTAATAGGAATATTGAGTTCCAAATTAGTTATGTCAGCATCAGCTCCAAATAGCTTACCATCAAGGGCATCATCATCTGTATCATAGTATATGTTCTCTAGAGAAGGCATATTTGGATCTTCAGGGTAGATAGAATAAGTATTGGGTCTACCTTGAGTATCCAAATTCTGAAACATTGAAGTAGCAGTAGAGTTAGTAGGCTTAGAAGCAGAATGTGGTGGAGCAGTAGTTGTATCTTTTGGCCTAGCAGTAGAGTCTTCTGAGTCAGCAGTAGAGTCTTCTGGCTGTGTAGGGGAGACATCAACAACTACCTTGGGAACTTCATTAGTTTCTTTTTCTGCTTCATTTGATATTTCAATACCTTCTTCAGTTTCCTTAGGTTTATCATGAGAAACAACATTATCTTGAGGGCTTTGTTCTTTCTGAAAGGGTACAAAGGTTGGACCAATCTTCAATTTCTCAATCACAACAAACTCTTCCTGTGGTTTATCAACACTGGCAATTACAGGAACATAATTCATTGTTTTGGCAAGAATATCAACATCAAATAACCATTCTGGTCCTTTCCCTGCAGAATTATATGTGTTTTCACTAAACTTGATATGCAGATTCTCCTCTACATGTTTGGTTCTCTTATTATATACCCTGAAGGCTTTACTATTTACAGAGTAACCAACCAAATTTCCTTCATCAGCTTTTTCATCAAATTTGCCTAGCTGATCCTTAGTGTTTAAGATAGTAACAGGACATCCAAATGGTTTGAGAAAATCAATCATTGGCTTCTTTCCATGAAATAGCTCATATGGAGTCTTGTTATGAGGCTTGACTACCTTACTTCTGTTCTGCACAAAACATGCAGTGTTCACAGCTTCAGCCCAAAAAGGTACAGGTAGTTTTGAATCAGATAGCATAGTTCTTGCAGCCTCAATAAGTGTCCTGTTTCTTCTTTCTGCAACACCATTCTGTTGTGGAGTTCTTGCTACACTGTACTGTCTAAGTATTCCTTTTCCCACACAGAGTTGATTCATCTCACTGTTCTTGAACTCAGTACCATTGTCACATCTGATAATCTTCACCTTGTGATTGTGCAGGTTTTCAACTCTTGTAATGAAAGCTTTGAGTATTCCTGGAGTTTCATCTTTGGTGGCTAGAAAGAACACCCAAGTAAACCTGCTAAAGTCATCAGTGACAACAAGACAATATGACTTCTTATTCAAACTTTTTACAAATACAGGCCCAAATAAATCCATGTGTAGCAAGTGTAGAGGCTCAGTATTTGTGTTTACAGTCTTGGACTTGAAAGAAACTCTGTGTTGTTTACCCTTTTGACATGCAACACAAGTTTCACAATTCTTAAAAGTCTTTGTAGGCATCCCTCTCACAAGATTTCCTTTCACCAATTTGTTCATAGTCTTGTAGTTCAGATGTCCCAATCTTCTATGCCATAATTTGGACTCATCAATAGTGGCCTTTGCAATTAGGCAAGTCAAATCCCTCTTAGGAATAATATTCTTAATATGGTCACTGTATATATTTTCCTTTCTAGGGACCTTCAGAAGCACAGATTTGTCATCTGGCAATTGAAAATCAGGAGAAAGAATCATACACTCAGTGTCTGTAAAGAGAACAAAATTCTTTTTGTCACACATTTGTGAGACACTAAAAAGGTTAAACTTAAGTCCTTTCACAAGGAACACCCTCTCAAAGTCCAAATTTCCAGTTCTTAGAGTTCCTATTCCAACAATCTTTCCACCTTTTGGATCATTCCCAAAAGCTACATAACCACCATCAAAAGCCTCAAGATCTTCAAGTTGAGACTCATCTCCTGTCATGTGACCAGAGCATCCACTATCAACAATAACCATATCCTTAAGCTCATCCAGTAGATTGACCTGCACATGAAAAATAGAGAAATTAGTTTCTCTTGGGGACCCAAACCATTACTGACTTGGATCTGCCTTGTGCATCAACATAATCAAATTTCTTTAAATCACTTGATGCACTACTATTCTTGGAAACAGTATTTGAAACATTTGATTTTGGTTTCCAAGTCCAGCAAGCTGAGGCCTTAACAGCATAAAAGTGATTACCAACAACTGTATTTGGAAGATGTTTTGGCTCAGAAGTAGAAAGTTTTGCATTAGAAGCAGATTGCTTACTAGCAGCAGAATGCATACTAGCAGCAGAGTGCTTACTAGCAGTAGAGCCAGTGAAAGAACCAGTTGTATTTTTGAAAACACCATTTGTTTTAGCAGCATAAATAGATCTAGTTGCACCAGATCTCAATAACACAGCTCTTGGATACATATTCCTATTAGGATGAGAGTGAGCCTTTTTAGTAACATATTTGTGATTCACCCTAGTGTATTGATTCCATACAGGCTTTTGGTGTTCAGGACATCTACCAATCAAGTGGTCAAAGCTACCACACTTATAACAAGCCTTCTTTTGTAATTGAAACTGACTACCTAATCTGTGTGAAACTAGGTTGTTAAAGTTTCTCTGGTTACCCCTAGGCTGATTATCAAAACATCTCATTTGTTCTCTAGGCATCTCATTGTACTCTACCATTCTCCTAGAGAGTTTATTTCCTAATACAGGCTTAACAAACTTTACCTGTTCTACCTTAGGTTTAACCTCAGTAGGAATTTCTTCCTTTTTAACTGTTAGTTTTGGTTTAACCTGTTCCTCTTCACTGTTACTATCAGAATACCATTCTTCTATAGTAGGAGCTTCAGGGAATTTTCTAGTCTCAACCTTAGGTGTTTCTAAGACACTTGTGCTACTTTCACCTACAGGTTTTCCAATTTCTAGCTCACTAATGAAGGATAGCTCTTTTCCTGGTGGAGCATAAGCACTTTTGGCTGGAGGAGCCACTTCATTATATCCAATTCCACTGCCTTTTCTCATCAAGGTGCTCTCTATAGACTTATGAACCAAATCAGAAGCAAATTGTTGTTTTTGTACTCTTACTACATGTTTTTCTTTTTCAGCAAGAGCAGCCTCTTTATCTTTTTCAGCTTCTTCTAACTTATTTTTAAGAACTTCTACTTCACTGTTTTTCTTAAAAATTTCTATATCTCTGAGATTAAGTTGATCTACATATTCTTTTTCACACTCTTTGAGATATTCTAACCTCCTCTCAACATTTTGAATACCTACTTTATAACCTAAGTTATCAAGTTTTAGGTGTTCAACTTCTCTATTTAGACTCTCATTTCTAGCCTTAAGTACTTCTATAGTGTCAGAACAAGATTTAAAAGAACAACCAGATGATTCAGAGTCATTAGATACCTCAGAGCCAGAGCCTGATGATGAACCATATGCCATAAGTGCAAAGTTATGCACTTTGGGTTGAACAGCAGCAACCAAAGAGAAATTTGGTTCTTCTTCAGCCATATCACTCCAGTCATAATCTCCCAGCCCATCACATGACACAAGTGCAGTCTTTGATTCTTCAGTCTTCTTTGGAACATCAACATTCTTCTTTGGAGATCTACACTCTCTAGCAAAATGTCCCTTCATGTTGCAATTGTAGCATTCAATCTTAGACTTGTCAAACCCTGGACTCTCCTTAGCCTTGTATTTGACTTCTCTTCCAGTCTTTTTCCAGAACTTTCTTGCTCTTAAAGTCAACATTGCCATTTGCCATTTGAGATCAATTTCTTCAAGATCATCTGGATCAATATGATCCATATCTTGATTTATGACATGTGACCTTATGGTAGTAGTAAGCTCAGCCAAGAATGCACATAAAGCAACATCACTGGTAGAAATCTTGTCATTTGAACCAGCATCAGATCCATCAGCAGTAGAGACTCCATAAGCAGTAGAGTGAGATTCTTGAGTCTCTTTGGATTTTGAAGACACAAAAGCAAGATTTTGTGCACTAGAAGATGAAGTAGAAGAAGTAGCCAATTCAGATTCATACACCCTTAAATTGTTGTAGAGGCTCTCCAACTTCATTGTTTCAAAGTCAGGCTTATTCCTCCACACCACTGTATGCATACTCCATTCAGGTGCAAGACTTCTTAGGAACTTGAGATTCACATCTTCCTGTGGAACAACATAACCATCAAGCTTTAGATGACTAACGAGTTGATTTAGCCTGTTGTATGTGCCAATTATCTTTTCTCCAGATTCAGAAGTAAAATTTTCAAACTGATGCTTCAACATGTTCTTCCTGTATTTCTTAGTAGCATCATTCCCTCCAAATCTGAATTCCACTGCATCCATCAATGCTTTTCCTGTTTCACAATCATCAAAGTCCATTTGAAATTCATTAGGTATTCCCATTAAGAGAATACTATGAGCCTTGATTTCCAGCTTCCTTGTTGCATTAGCTTCAGCAGACTTAATTGGTATCTCCTTACCATCAACACTCTTCTCTGGTTCAGAATCACCATTAACAATCACATTCCACATGTTGAAGTCGATCATACGAATGTATTGTCTGATCCTCCTCTTCCATAGCTCATACTCAGAAGGATTGAGCATAGGTACCCTTGAAGCAGTCACCATATGAGTTTCATCACCCATCTTAAGCAAACGATTTGGAACAGCTAACTTTAAAGAAACAAAATCTTCTTGATAATAACTTCTAGATCACAAGCTCTGATACCACTTGTTGATCCCAGTTGAGCTTAAACGATCTTGTATAGAAGTTAACTTGAATAAACACTTAAGCTTAAACGCGGAATATAAAAGCTTAACTTAAGAAGATTAACGATTCACTTTCAACACCTCAATATTATTAATACGAGCACTCGACAATGCTAGGGTTTTACAACCTTGAAGTGTAAACTAATACGTAATTCTGTCACATCTAAACTAACCCTAGGAACCTCCTTTTATAGGCCAAGGAGTCCTACTAGGTTTACAATACCTTTCTCTACAAGATAAGAATAATCTAAATAGATATAATATACACAGAATCTATTCCATAATTATCCTATCGTATACAATGTTAATCCTTTCAGCAGTAGTTTCACCAAGCAGCAGTTTGTCTTCAGCAGCAGAGTCATTAACACTAGCAGCAGTTTCATCATAGCAGCAGTATTACTCAGCAGCAGTATCACATAGCAGCAGTGTCACTTGGTCAAAACCCAACAGTTTTATTACACACCTACCATCAAACAAACAAACTCAAGTGCAATAGTATCCTATAAGGCATCATCATTTACCCTCCCCTTACACTTAGGATGAACATTGTCCCCAATGTTCAATTAAAGAATGTAAAAGTGAAATAGGTAAAAGAATAAAAACAAATACTCCCCTGATTCGTTCGGTGTGGATAGTGTGGTAACAAGGTTAGATCTTCCTCCAAGAAAATGAACATTCAAAGCTTCCCTTCCAGAAAAATAAATCATCTTCTTGTCATACATAACCTGTTAAACCTGAGAAAACAAACAAGGCAACCTCGCGTAAAATCGGCGGCAATCTATATATACTAACAAGTCCTAGAAAACAAATGTAAGATATAATGCTTGTGGAATGAATGTTTGTAGATTTCCTGGAGTTTATAAAACTAAAGAATTAACAAAAACTTTAAAACTCCGTTAGAAAAACAAAACTAGCAAAATTTCCAGAATTTTACACATGACGTCGTCAGAAATTAATTCATGACGCCGTCAGAAGTGACCTGCAGAAATCTTTACATTAAGTTTCCGGAAAATTTATGGAAAAACTTATGTCCTACTTCCTGGAAATTCCTGCAAAACATCATTATGATTCGATACAAGCATTTGACTCTAACGAGTACTAATACACATGTTCATTTATTATTGTGGAGAATCATGATCAATTTCGTTCTTAGAAACAAATTTGGGGTTTCCCCTTACACTTATCTTTTGCAAAATACCTTTTGTATGAAGTTAAGACGAAGTTAAACAACAAAATAAAGCATTTTCACAATTTAGTTTGAAACATGATCTACCAACAATAAAAACAAAGCATGCATACAGAAACAAATAACAATCAAACAATTAAAAATCACACAAAACATGGGTTGCCTCCCAAGAAGCGCTTTTCTTTATTTTATGAGTCTTGTAGCTAGACTCAAGGTCATGGGCAATTACGTGACCTCATCGTTGGTCTCATTCTCTAGGTCATCTCCAATCTTAGTTTTGTATTCTGGACCTAGTTGCAAACATTCCTTTTAGAAACTAAGGATTCTATTTATGACATAATCTACTCATCTACGTCTATCCTCATCATTCCTATAATAAACCGCTTGCTTGTGTTCCTTTTCTATGTTTGATAGAAGGCGGTATTGTTCAATCTTATAGGGCATTTGGTAAGCAATCTCATCATTCTCTTCCTTGAATCTAACTATCCCTAGGGTCGGGTCATAATTCATCTTAGAGGCCTCAACAAACGGTTTTCCAAATACTACTTGACTTAGGCAATCATCTATTACCGGACGAGTATCCTCTACTATCACAAAGTTGATAACATAAGTGAAGTTCCCTACAAATACATGCAATCCTCTCACTCTTCCTACAAAGTTGCTTATCAAATTCTTGTTGGGCATCATCCTATAACCAAGTTGCTTCTTTATTACCCAATTATAATAGGTCCTAGTCATGATGTTTATAGGAGACCTAGGATCGATATAAGCTTTCCATACATGCATATGCCCAATGTTGCATGGTATGTTGATGTTAGAGGGATCACCTACTTTAATAAGGGGTGAACCAATGATATATGGTGTCTCGGGATCATCAAATAAATCCTTGTGATATTCCCGTTCTTCCTTGGTAGGCAACTTATCAAAGTACTCTTCTACGTTTTATACTTCCTCTAACTTTTCTCCCTTATTAACCTCAATTTCCTTAATCTCATCCCTAGTCTCGGTTTCTATTCCAACTTCATCCTTGTCACTTTCTTCTATATCCTTATCTATTGGCTTAATGGTGACAACATTGACAAAGTGGACGTGTTTGGATGATGAAGGGTCCTTAATATGGATTCCGCTATTGGTGTCCCTAGTGTCCTTCCTAGGTGTAGTAAGCATTTGGTTGTTGAGGGCTTTCAACAAGTTGTCAATCTTATTGGTCATCTCCGTTTGTTGTTGATTGAATTCGGTTTCAAACTTAGCTATGCGAGCTTCTTGAGATGCCATAAATTTAGACATCAATCCTTCAAGATTATTGGTACTACTATAGTTATTAGAAGGAATGTTGTTGAAAGTACGGTTAGAGGGTGGACCGTTTGGTTGGTAACGATTAGGCGGATTGGAAGAATTGTTTTGGTTTTGTTTTCACCTGAGGTTCGGGTGATTTTTCCAAGAAGGGTTGTAGGAATCACCGTAAGGGTTTGGCTCGGGTTTGAAAGTGTACCACTTGTCTCCCGCTTCGTCGGTACGCGAGGATGCGTAGTCTGCGAAAGCTTGTCCGGGGAGTTCCACGCAATCACGAGTGTCATGGGGACCACTACATAATTCACATGAAGAAGTGATTTTGTTCACTTGGCTTGAAGGCTTGGGAGCTTCGTAGGATTTCATGAGAAACTTGACTTGGTCCTCAAGTTCCATGATCCTACGGTCGGGAGTGCTAGAATTGTTCGAAGGCAAAGATATTGCCTTGATCGTTTTGTTCAAATCACGGGGATCATTCCAACTTTCGTTGTCATAGAGAGCAAGATCTTCTATGAGTTCCTATGATTCTTCCGCACTAAGATCACGTAGCTTGCCACTGGCCGATTGGTCAATGGTTTACCTTGTGGAGAGATCGATATGGTCATAGAAGATTTGGACTTGGAGCCAAAGATCTATGCCATGATAAGGGACTTTTTGGAGTAAGTCCTTGAAACGAGCCCATGCTTCATATAGAGTTTCACCTTGATGTTGTTGGAACATCAAGATATCATTTCTAAGCTTGGTAGTTCTCCCCGGTGGGAAAAATTGAGCAAGGAAACGAGTGGTGAGATCATCGCATGAGGTGATGGATCCCGCGGGTAAACGTTCAAGCCATTGACTAGCTTGATCACGTAGAGAGAATTGGAATAGGCGTAATAGGGTCGACTCTCTAGTTGTAACATCAAGGTCTATAGAATCTACGATTTTAAGGAAATGCTTGAGATATTGATTAGGATCTTCGGAACGAAGTCCATGGAATGCACATCCGCTTTGCACCAACCGGATGGTGTCGGATCACAAGGGGGACACATTGGCTCCTTGAGTGAGCTTAATAGTGTTTCGATAGCCTTGGTGGCTAGGACGGGAATACTCTCCTAGGGTTTGGGGCCTAAGAGGTTGGTTTGCAAGTGGTGGGGTTTGTGGGTGGTTTTGTTGTGGTGGGTTGATGGGTTCAAAGATGTTACCACCTTCCATGATGTCGGATGGTAAAGGTTACGAACAAAGGCACGAAGAAATAAGATATACTAAAGAAAACCTAAAAATAAAAATAAAAACTTACTAGAAAGGAATCTAGCAAGTAGACCTAATTAAAAAGAAATCCTAACCTAGACAATAACTATTCCTCGGGCTGCGGCGCCAAAAACTTGATACGTGGGAATCGCACCAGGCTTTACCTCTCGAGAAGCTTACAACCCCCACCAGGCAGTGTACCTGATCGTTGTAGTATAGTATAGTGACAAGTACCAGGGGATTGATCGTTCAACTCAGGAATAGTGTCGCCAGGATTAGAAAGTCTCCTAAATTAAGTCTAAGGGTGAGGGATGATTCTTTTTGTATTTTTATGTTTTATAAAAGCAATTAAAATCTCGGTTTTTGGAAGAGTGGGCGGAATTAGTTGCTAGTCAACTAACCCAATAAATAAAGATGCAATCAAAATAAAATAACAGAAATGAAAATAAATCTAATTACTAATGTGGTGTAACAATAATGGGGAAAGTTGTGTTTACTTAGGTTTCATTACTCCCTAGATATCTTTTACAGGTTGATAATTTGTTACAATTTCATGGATGACGGGTCGTATTCCTTAATACTAGTCGTAGGGCCGTGTACAATATTCCCGAACTCTATAGGATCCTACTTCACTCCTATGTCGAGCCGTTAGAAGCTCCTAACATGGGATCATTAGAATTCTCCTACGCATTAAATACAACCAAAAATCATAATACACCTCTGATCATGTTTCTTAAGACGTTCAAGGATGTTACCAATGGAAGTCTGTCAGTTTTCTTAAGCCTAAGATCAAATACAATAATCCGTAACAACTATAAACAAACAATCAACCCATAATTAACATCTAGGTTTCACTACATCTAAGTAAACACAAAAGAGATCTAGCCAAGCATGTTAAATTGAAGACAAGTGTAAGATATATTCAAAAAACTCATAGACATATTGATTGAATTGAAAGAGTACTTATCTCAATTGAACATAAGAGGTTTCAAAGGGTAAAAACCCTTGAAAAAGCTGTGAAAATTGGACTAGGGTTTTTCTCCAAAGTTGCACCCTAAAAGTTACACACTAATGAATAAAAATTGGAAAACTATGTAACCACCGGTAAATTTTCACTTAAATTAAACTAATACTTATCAATTTTTCCCCGTCTAAATTTTTTTTTAAACATTATTAGTTTAACTAATCACTACAACTAACAATATGATGTAACTCACATTCTACATAAACGTGTTCACTTAAATTCGTTTTGAATAAATATTTAGATATGTCAAGTATAAAACCCTATGACATTATACCTACTACTTTATATTAATACGTTAATATACGATAATTAAACGTTCAACTTAAATGTTTTCTATCTATAAAAATTTTCCCGAAACCCTAAGTTATTATAACTATGATTTTAAATAAATCATAAACTCTAAAGTACGATACTCTGAATCTAATGTATAAGTTTCTAAAGCATAAAACCTTGACCTAACATTATATCCCGATTAAAACCCTAATTCTCCAAAACTATGATTTTATGTGATAAAATCACAACCCTAATTAGTGTGTACAAGATTTCTAAATATATATATATATATATATATATATATATATATATATATATATATATATATATATATATATATATATATATATATATATATAAAAGTACAAGTCATCCAAGCTAAAGTACAAGTCATCATAATATTATTATAAATTCATTATAATCCTCAATGTACTTATCCTTAAACACACAATACAAGCATATTTTACACAAACCCTAACTCTAGTATTTTTGTAAATGTTAAACTAAATATATAAGTCTCTAAATTAGTGTACAAGTGTCTAATATACAAAACTTAAAAATAACATTTTTACTAAATTTATTTAAAACTTAACCTGAATATATACAAATGCAAATTCTATAATCCTAGTATTATACTACTCTTTAAGCTCTATTTGAAATTTCCTTTTTATTTCTTAAGTATGTTCACTTAAAATATAACCCACACTAATATACATTTTTTTTTCTAAATATTATTTAACCTAAACTTTAACTTAAGTTAATTATATCATTTAACTCAAGGTACTTATCAATAAGCCTTAGGAACAAGACTTAAGCATGATTGATTCTTAACTATACCATGGATCGAATTTTACTAGTATCAAATTAAGTGAATTCTAATGTACCACATGCAATTACCCTAACCATGAAATCTCTTCTAGCTTCTCATGTAAACACATATGCATGTTACTAAATATTCACCCTTGGTCAAATAATGTAGGTAAATTAATTGGTTAGCAAAGTTGCCACCTCATTTGTCTTTCAAAACTACCATACGAATCACACATTTGGCAATTCAGGAAGTTAGAATGTCTCACCATGTCTCCTTTATGCTAAACATGATGACCAAGATGCTTTAAGAACCTCCTTATCCCACTCCTATAAATAACGAACACACTCTCACCCTCCTTACTTCATCCCATACTCAAAACTTCATCACACTCACACAAACACAACCATTTCTGATCCAGAAACACCCAAAAGAAAGGAGAACAAAGCCTTGTTTAGGAGAATAAGAGTTTGAAGAGTTTGGTTTCCATTCAAAGTCCTAGTGTCGAATCCATCCTATACCATTTTCTGTAAGTCCTAGCTACTCTCACTATCATTTACACATGTTTATAACACCTTGTAATTGGTTTAGAAGAAACACATAAGTTGTTTACATACATCTGAATTGTTTTTGTCTTAAAGCATACAAACGCACCCTTAATTTCTAGTCGACACGCTACACTAATCATGAAACCTCAAACCTTGTTCAAGGATAACTCAATTATGTTTAATAACATGTTACTAAACCCAGAAAACTGAATTGAAAGCTTAAAAACTAAAACCCAAATCATTTTTCATAACAGTTGTACGTCGAGCAAAGTTTCTGAGTGGCCATCTTTGGTTAATAAGTTCACCTAGCAAACGACCACCAAAAATTACGAAACTTTGGGGAATTTTAGTCCTCACAGAAGGTTCAAAAACTTTTTAAAAACATTGTAAGGCCACGTTTTTATTCGATGTCCTTTAGGGCTGTTCAGGTGCTGAAGCAAAGTTAAAACAGAAACTAATTCGAGTTTAAAAACTCGAATTATAAGTTGATAAGCTGTCAATAAGCATATATAAACTTAAAAATCAGTTAGGAGTAATAAAAACGAGAATCTAGGCTTTTGAATCACCCAAAACGAGTACACGAGTCAAAAGATACGGCCAAATGAAATTACCAAAAACTTGCCGAAAAGCTGTCAACAAAGTTTCTGTAACAGCAACAAACATCACACGAAACGAGGCCTTTCTGCTCCGTTTCGTCAAAAACTTAAAACACGAAAGTTGTCCGGAACGACGTTTTCTTCAAAAACTCAGGAGCACGAGTCCTAAAAACGTACCACAAGGGCTGGGCACTAGGACCTGTTTTCTGTTTAAGTTATATATAAAAACAGCCCCAACCGACCCGTTTTGTCTAATTATTTCTACTAGTAAACGAGCTTGATAAATTATGAAACTTGGTGGAAATAGAGACCTCATGGCATAGATTAACCTGGAATAAACACTTTTCATTTTCATTGAAAGGTCTCGTTTTTATTCAGCCATACTTATGGGTGTCGAACCTGAAAAATCAGCTTTTAATATACTTAGTTTCTATTTCATAAAAACAGTTTTATACGCTCCACTTTAGTGACTCGTTGTGAGCAAACCGTAATACGTTAGAACCTCTAGTTTGAACCTATAAGAAGACCTCCTAGTAGACTACTAAAAGGAACAATAACGTAGTATAAACCTCTTCATGCCTTGTTTATATCTAGGCGTACTTTTGGTCCAAAAATCTGTTTTATAAACTTTGTCTTTGTTTATTTCGAACGTATAAGCTAATAATATAAGCTAATAAGCTGATGAAAATCATATATATAAACTTATTTTGAACTTAAATAAATAAAATGTAAGAAGTTGGATTAGTTCCGTGGCCAAAAACGCGTTTTTATTAAAATAAGGACATCGGGTATAATATATTTATGCATGAGGGGTATATATTGCCAAAACTATAAATAATTTTATATTTTGGACTAGAAATAAAATAAACTTAAGGTTAAGGGTAGAAAGTGTCAATTGACCAAAGTTCAAGGGTAAAAGTTGCCATTTTTATATAGTTCGAGGGTAAAATTTGTCAACTTTAGAAACTTGAGGGTCTAAAATGAAAATATTATAAACCCTAATTATTAATTAATATTATTATTATTATTATTATTATTATTATTATTATTATTTATTATTATTATTAAGTTTTATTTAAACTTAATATACGTTTTGTACTATAACTAACAAACGAAGTATCCATTTAACGAACGGACGGAACCAAATCTTACAGATAAGAAAATATAATAAAATAATACTTTTGAAACTACATATTGGCTCGATAAAATATTTAACTATTAAACCAAAACGAAACGAACATTGAAAAACTTATATAATCAGAAGCAATTACTAAGAACTTGACCTAATAAATCAGGTTTCAAGCCGGAGACGTTTATCAACTTCATTTAACTTTGTTTTCCATCCAGACTGCCCAGGTGAGTTCACAGTCCCACTTTTATAATGTTTTTCAAACTTGTGGGGAGATACATGCTACAAACCGAACACAAGTATTTTTCTGTATGCTATCCTGATCTGGTATTGCCTAAGTTAGCTGTGTTGCCACTAAAAGACCCTCATATCATGAGCCATTAATCACTTGCGAGTGAACGCGAATATAGTGAATAGATCTATTGGAATTGACGTCCCCATTTGTGTTAGCCGGATAGGTAACCAAATGTACTATATTTGAAGTAAAACCGGGAAGTTGGCAAGCTCCTGCTCGAGGGCATTATTACCTACATTATTATTATAATGTCGGTAACTTTACATTATAGCTCATTACTATAATGTCCAAACTGTTAAGGTTTGCGTGTCATGAGACTTAGTGCAATATGCTACGCTGCAATACGTTGTTTTATAACTATATGACTTGTGTTCAACTATTACTTATTCATAAACACTGTGGATTCACTCAACCGTTGTGTTGACTTTTTAGCATGTTTATCTCAGGTCCATAACAAACAAGGATGGCATGAAAGGGCATGGATACGGAAGGAAGGCTAAGATTTTATTATTCTTTGATAAATTATTTAACAAATTGTAAAGCTATTGGGACCTTATTTTGTAAACTCTGATAATTGAATAATAAAATCATTTTAACAATCCAATTGTAAATTGTTTTTCCTATTATTATAACTGTTGTGCCGTCGAGTAACACCCAACTTTAATTCCGCTGCGTATCCCAAATTTGGGGGTGTTACAGATTGGTATCAGAGCTATAGTTATAGAGAAACGGGTCTAATTGAGATCCGAACTATAACCACTTTTTCACAAAAATGTTTTATAGCCTTTCGTTGTCCATGCCTTCCAGCCTCCGGATGATTATGTGACTTCCAGGTAATTATGTTACTCAAAAACTTTAGTAAACTGGTATATACATTTATGGTATACTTCTGATCACTTTATACAAATAAACATGTCTGCAGATGCCTATTCTAAGGCATTACGTTTTAATCCTATTTCCCTGAGCATGTATCTACTTCAATATTTCCATAAATTTACAAAACTTTCCTAAGACATTGTGGTTTCCACAATTCTTATCCTATTTACATTAAAAATATACTCTCCACTATTTTAAAAACTATGTCAACTCACCTTGATTACCTACTTTCATATCCAAAAATGGGTATAAATACTCTCTCCGTACTCCCAGAATACCTAATTCATTAACTAATTACTAATATTAAATTAGAAATTCCCAAGTAAGATAATTAACTCATAAATCTTGAATAACGTCTTCCCATCACTACACAATTCATACCAAAGATTACCCTAGAAAATCAGCAGGATCCCAACAATCGTCAGAAGACAACAACAACGTTTAAATAAAAACAAGAAATTTCTGTTATAACAATAAACCATAGCTCAGCTCTTTAGGGTTGTAATTATTTCTCTATACTTTACCTTGGGTACAATGATGTAACCAAGTTATAACTAGTACTTTCTCATCTAATGTCTTTTAATAACCTCACTACTACTATAACCATCGTCCATTTCACTTTCCTCATATATTATTCATAGCCACTTTGTAATAATATAACACCATTTTATACCTAATTATATCTATTAGGTTTTTCTGCGAATATATTCCTAAGAAATTCTTCAAGCTATTCTTCTATCACCCCAAAGGTTGATATCCTGTCATCCTACAATTATATACTATCATTATCCGAATCGATTCCTTATTACTCTAAAAGGGTATCCAGGATACTATCTTATAAAAATAAAACGTTGAACACCATCTAAAACTTGTGAAATCTAATATCAAATTTGACTGAATCACGCATTACATCATTTGTCCTAAATTATACATAGCCTGATCACCTATGTCTAATTCAGGAAAGATTATGTCATGGGGGAAACAGTTATTTTTGTAGATTTCCAAAACAAACTTTACTTAAAAACAAAACCTTGTATCAAGATAAACTCTTAACAAACGTTTCTAACATCCACGTCTCCTAAGTACTTACATCATTTTATTATAAATCGTTAACCCATAAGCTATTATTTCTCTATTCATATTATTTAGAACGCCTTTTCATAAATTATAAAAATAAAAATTATAAATCCGAGAATCACTAAAATTCATAAAACACAAATAACGTAAAATTTCATTAAAATCCATAAATATTCATACATAACGAAATGATTAGCATCGGTAGTGCTAATGTTACAAATATCACTAAGTAAACGATAGAATCGCCAATAGGTTGATCCGCTATGCTAATGAAGAACAACACTACGCCTACGAGAGCAAGAATCACAACTGGATGTAAAATCTTGAAAACTCTGTAACGAAAAACGTAAACGAATTACAAACGCGATAATAAAAGAAATAATCATACGCATAATCTAATTCATAAACGATTACAAGAAAATACAAATGAAATAAAAGTTGCTTCGACATTCCTACCCCCATATCTTGTCCACACCGATAGCTAGGACCACTAGAGGAACGAGAACTGCTAAGACCATAGCCAAGAACTCATAGTCTTCCTCCGGAACATAGGTGAAATAAATCGCAGCAGCAACGGTGTAGATAATCGCGATAATGGTAATGGGGTGCGGCATTTTGTAACAAATATAGATGGAAAGGTTAGTAGGAAAGAATGAGGATTGAAATGGGGTATTTATAAAATCAAAAACTAGCCGTTGGACACTATTCATAGCCGTTGGAATCACTGTTCATGACCGTTGGGATTACTATTCATGAACGTTTGAAAATTTTAATTTTTTATTAAGGAACAAACGGATTCATCATCTACAAAAGTTAAATTTAAAAATTTTTCTTTACATTCATCAAAGTTTTCATCCGAAAGTTTTTTTTTAAAAAAAAAAAAAAAAAAAAAAAAAATTGATGACTGAAACAGGATAAATTTTATAAATAACAATTAAAATAAATTTTCTTAAGTTTATATGACCTTTGGAATAATATTTGCGCATGTAAATCTAAATAATAAGTTTTCATAAATTAAATATTTTGTCCTTATCATTTCAAAACACCTAACATAGACTGAATCTCGGGACGAGATTCCGTTAAGGGGGTGAGACTGTAACCACCGGTAAATTTTCACTTAAATTAAACTAATACTTATCAATTTTTCACCGTCTAAATTTTTTTTTTAAACATTATTAGTTTAACTAATCACAACAACTAACTAATATGATGTAACTCACATTCTACATAAACGTGTTCACTTAAATTCGTTTTGAATAAATATTTAGATATGTCAAGTATAAAACCCTATGACATTATACCTACTACTTTATATTAATACGTTAATATACGATAATTAAACGTTCAACTTAAATGTTTTCTATCTATAAAAATTTTCCCGAAACCCTAAGTTATTATAACTATGATTTTAAATAAATCATAAACTCTAAAGTACGATACTCTGAATCTAATGTATAAGTTTCTAAAGCATAAAACCTTGACCTAACATTATATCCCGATTAAAACCCTAATTCTCCAAAACTATGATTTTATGTGATAAAATCACAACCCTAATTAGTGTGTACAAGATTTCTAAAAATATATATATATATATATATATATAAAAGTACAAGTCATCCAAGCTAAAGTACAAGTCATCATAATATTATTATAAATTCATTATAATCCTCAATGTACTTATCCTTAAACACACAATACAAGCATATTTTACACAAACCCTAACTCTAGTATTTTTGTAAATGTTAAACTAAATATATAAGTCTCTAAATTAGTGTACAAGTGTCTAATATACAAAACTTAAAAATAACATTTTTACTAAATTTATTTAAAACTTAACCTGAATATATACAAATGCAAATTCTATAATCCTAGTATAAATATACTACTCTTTAAGCTCTATTTGAAATTTCCTTTTTATTTCTTAAGTATGTTCACTTAAAATATAACCCACACTAATATACATTTTTTTTTTCTAAATATTATTTAACCTAAACTTTAACTTAAGTTAATTATATCATTTAACTCAAGGTACTTATCAATAAGCCTTAGGAACAAGACTTAAGCATGATTGATTCTTAACTATACCATGGATCGAATTTTACTAGTATCAAATTAAGTGAATTCTAATGTACCACATGCAATTACCCTAACCATGAAATCTCTTCTAGCTTCTCATGTAAACACATATGCATGTTACTAAATATTCACCCTTGGTCAAATAATGTAGGTAAATTAATTGGTTAGCAAAGTTGCCACCTCATTTGTCTTTCAAAACTACCATACGAATCACACATTTGGCAATTCAGGAAGTTAGAATGTCTCACCATGTCTCCTTTATGCTAAACATGATGACCAAGATGCTTTAAGAACCTCCTTATCCCACTCCTATAAATAACGAACACACTCTCACCCTCCTTACTTCATCCCATACTCAAAACTTCATCACACTCACACAAACACAACCATTTCTGATCCAGAAACACCCAAAAGAAAGGAGAACAAAGCCTTGTTTAGGAGAATAAGAGTTTGAAGAGTTTGGTTTCCATTCAAAGTCCTAGTGTCGAATCCATCCTATACCATTTTCTGTAAGTCCTAGCTACTCTCACTATCATTTACACATGTTTATAACACCTTGTAATTGGTTTAGAAGAAACACATAAGTTGTTTACATACATCTGAATTGTTTTTGTCTTAAAGCATACAAACGCACCCTTAATTTCTAGTCGACACGCTACACTAATCATGAAACCTCAAACCTTGTTCAAGGATAACTCAATTATGTTTAATAACATGTTACTAAACCCAGAAAACTGAATTGAAAGCTTAAAAACTAAAACCCAAATCATTTTTCATAACAGTTGTACATCGAGCAAAGTTTCTGAGTGGCCATCTTTGGTTAATAAGTTCACCTAGCAAACGACCACCAAAAATTACGAAACTTTGGGGAATTTTAGTCCTCACAGAAGGTTCAAAAACTTTTTAAAAACATTGTAAGGCCACGTTTTTATTCGATGTCCTTTAGGGCTGTTCAGGTGCTGAAGCAAAGTTAAAACAGAAACTAATTCGAGTTTAAAAACTCGAATTATAAGTTGATAAGCTGTCAATAAGCATATATAAACTTAAAAATCAGTTAGGAGTAATAAAAACGAGAATCTAGGCTTTTGAATCACCCAAAACGAGTACACGAGTCAAAAGATACGGCCAAATGAAATTACCAAAAACTTGCCGAAAAGCTGTCAACAAAGTTTCTGTAACAGCAACAAACATCACACGAAACGAGGCCTTTCTGCTCCGTTTCGTCAAAAACTTAAAACACGAAAGTTGTCCGGAACGACGTTTTCTTCAAAAACTCAGGAGCACGAGTCCTAAAAACGTACCACAAGGGCTGGGCACTAGGACCTGTTTTCTGTTTAAGTTATATATAAAAACAGCCCCAACCGACCCGTTTTGTCTAATTATTTCTACTAGTAAACGAGCTTGATAAATTATGAAACTTGGTGGAAATAGAGACCTCATGGCATAGATTAACCTGGAATAAACACTTTTCATTTTCATTGAAAGGTCTCGTTTTTATTCAGCCATACTTATGGGTGTCGAACCTGAAAAATCAGCTTTTAATATACTTAGTTTCTATTTCATAAAAACAGTTTTATACGCTCCACTTTAGTGACTCGTTGTGAGCAAACCGTAATACGTTAGAACCTCTAGTTTGAACCTATAAGAAGACCTCCTAGTAGACTACTAAAAGGAACAATAACGTAGTATAAACCTCTTCATGCCTTGTTTATATCTAGGCGTACTTTTGGTCCAAAAATCTGTTTTATAAACTTTGTCTTTGTTTATTTCGAACGTATAAGCTAATAATATAAGCTAATAAGCTGATGAAAATCATATATATAAACTTATTTTGAACTTAAATAAATAAAATGTAAGAAGTTGGATTAGTTCCGTGGCCAAAAACGCGTTTTTATTAAAATAAGGACATCGGGTATAATATATTTATGCATGAGGGGTATATATTGCCAAAACTATAAATAATTTTATATTTTGGACTAGAAATAAAATAAACTTAAGGTTAAGGGTAGAAAGTGTCAATTGACCAAAGTTCAAGGGTAAAAGTTGCCATTTTTATATAGTTCGAGGGTAAAATTTGTCAACTTTAGAAACTTGAGGGTCTAAAATGAAAATATTATAAACCCTAATTATTAATTAATATTATTATTATTATTATTATTATTATTATTATTATTATTTATTATTATTATTAAGTTTTATTTAAACTTAATATACGTTTTGTACTATAACTAACAAACGAAGTATCCATTTAACGAACGGACGGAACCAAATCTTACAGATAAGAAAATATAATAAAATAATACTTTTGAAACTACATATTGGCTCGATAAAATATTTAACTATTAAACCAAAACGAAACGAACATTGAAAAACTTATATAATCAGAAGCAATTACTAAGAACTTGACCTAATAAATCAGGTTTCAAGCCGGAGACGTTTATCAACTTCATTTAACTTTGTTTTCCATCCAGACTGCCCAGGTGAGTTCACAGTCCCACTTTTATAATGTTTTTCAAACTTGTGGGGAGATACATGCTACAAACCGAACACAAGTATTTTTCTGTATGCTATCCTGATCTGGTATTGCCTAAGTTAGCTGTGTTGCCACTAAAAGACCCTCATATCATGAGCCATTAATCACTTGCGAGTGAACGCGAATATAGTGAATAGATCTATTGGAATTGACGTCCCCATTTGTGTTAGCCGGATAGGTAACCAAATGTACTATATTTGAAGTAAAACCGGGAAGTTGGCAAGCTCCTGCTCGAGGGCATTATTACCTACATTATTATTATAATGTCGGTAACTTTACATTATAGCTCATTACTATAATGTCCAAACTGTTAAGGTTTGCGTGTCATGAGACTTAGTGCAATATGCTACGCTGCAATACGTTGTTTTATAACTATATGACTTGTGTTCAACTATTACTTATTCATAAACACTGTGGATTCACTCAACCGTTGTGTTGACTTTTTAGCATGTTTATCTCAGGTCCATAACAAACAAGGATGGCATGAAAGGGCATGGATACGGAAGGAAGGCTAAGATTTTATTATTCTTTGATAAATTATTTAACAAATTGTAAAGCTATTGGGACCTTATTTTGTAAACTCTGATAATTGAATAATAAAATCATTTTAACAATCCAATTGTAAATTGTTTTTCCTATTATTATAACTGTTGTGCCGTCGAGTAACACCCAACTTTAATTCCGCTGCGTATCCCAAATTTGGGGGTGTTACAAACTACATATAGATTTTATAGGGTGACAGCGTCAAGAAGAAAATTGTGACGCCGTCAACTCGCCGCCCATAATGAAATCGGATTGCCTAGATCCACTTTTGACGCCGTCATGTGTGCTTTTGCTCTGGGTCGTCACTAACATTTGGACCATGACGGCCTAGGGTGACGCCGTCATGTCCTTAGTACAAAACTTTCTGGATCGTCATGTGCACCATCCACTTCCACCTCTTGTATTACTCTTGACGCCGTCATTAAGGATCTTGTGATGCCGTCAGGTACTGTTCCCAGCAAGAAAAATTAAGACTTTGCCGTTTTCTTCACTTTTATGCTCCAAAAACGTCCAAAATGCTTCCTTTTCCAGATTTCACTCCAAAAGTACCTAAAATGACAAAAGGAACTATTTAGGGCAATATTTGATCACATAAATTCGAATCCGGGCTTAAATGACCCCTTAAAAATGGTTCATTTTTCGCCTCATCATAGACTAAGCAGACTCAGCATTGATAAGTGTTGGGAGGTCATTGAGGGCTTAGCACAATACGAAGAAGAAGGATGGGAGGTGTTCTTGGAGGAAGGGAGTTTAAACTACGTGAATGCAACCCAAGAACAGTTATTTTAGAACATCGAAAAGCAGGTTAAGAAATTAATGAAGGTTGAGATACCTGTAGCTGACACCGAAGTAAGTCCCGATAGACATGTGAGTGCAATTAGTAAACATTCTTTTCCTGAACGTTCACGACAAAAGGAGTTCGAAGGGATAATGTTGACTTTTGTGAAAAATCAGGAGAGGCAGATTCAACAATTAGAAACTCGCATGGAAAACACTAGGAATGCTTTCATGGACTTGGCTGGTAAGTTTATATCAAGGATCAAGGAAAAGATTAGGGAAAAAGTTACACCTAAGAAGATCGAAAAAATCTTTGAACTCCTGACCCCTATGGTGATAAGTGAAGAAGGAGATAATGGAACACCTTCCCCCGGAGATTCATCTTTAAATCCCCCTTATTTCTATGGGCTCCCTCATGAAGAAAAGAATCCTTAAATTCATAGCATCTTCGTTGGAAGCTTGCAAGTCACGCTCCCTAACTTTCACGAAGTTAAAAAACGGTCCTTTGGCTTTAAGCCTGGCAAGCAAAAAACACAACTCAAGCGCATTCTCATTCCAAAAACTTCGATGGAACAACTCCTTCCCTTCCCTATTGCTTACCAAGATGGAAATTGGAACCTGAACGGGACAGTAACCGCCCCTATCCAAAATCATACTACACCTCGTGACAGTAACGAATCATTTGACCCTGGTGGAATCTACTAACGAGAATGGCTATCATGGTCGATGACCTTGATTGGCTATTAACGGAAGTACAAGGGCTCATATGAAAATTGTCACAAAATATTGAAATTACGGGCATCTGACGGCGTCAGAATTTACACGTGACGCCGTCACCTCGATTGGTCAGCAATAATATCCTTTTATTTATCACTTTCACCACAAACCCCACAAACCATATCAACCCAACACTCGCCCACCGAATCTCCAAGGTTAATTTCGTCATTATTCGTCAACAATCTCAACGTGGTAAGTGATTTTCATTCATCCTTTGTCATTCAATTATCCTTAGGACCCGTCAATTTTGTAAAATCCCATTTTTTTGAAACCCTAGAATCGATTTGTATCTAGAACTTTTAATGCCCTATAATTAGTGTTATGTGACATTGATTTAGGCATTGGGTAGTTTGTAATCGATAGGGCTTGTGACTCATTGATAAGAAAATGGTTTTGATCCGCGAATCATTGGTCCAACACCCATTGTTGCTGTAAAAAAGGGTGTTTGGATTCAGTATTTAAAGTTGAAAAATCAATTTTTCCCTCGTAATCTTGGATTCAAAAGTCTGATAAGCCTAACGGCGTCAGCCTTTACGTACAATAGCTAGGTTTCATTACATCTAAGCAAACAAAAACAAACCGAGCCTAGCATGTTAAAGTGAAGACAAGCATAAGATAGAATCAAACAACACATAGAGATATTGAATGATTATTGGAAGACTTATCTTTATTGAAACATGAATGAAAGAAGGGTGAAAAACCCTGTAAAATTTAACCTAGGGTTTGTCCCAAAGTTCCTCTAAAAGTTCTCTCCTTAATGAATGAAAATTAGAAAACTATATATAGAGAATACAGGTCTTACGGCGTCACGTTATGATCCTGACGCCGTCAACTAGCTGCCAATGCTTTCCTCGGATTGCCTAGATCCAGATCTGACGCCGTCATGTGTTATTCAAATCTTGTCCATTACGTGTAAATTGCTATTGACGGCCTTGGTGACGCCGTCACTCTTTAATTCCCAAAAATGTTCTGGCGCGTCTCGTGTAACTTTTTATCCACCTTGTTGACATAAATAATGCATAAAAACGTTATTTATATTTTTCGATATCTCTATGTTTTGACGATCACAAAATATAAAATCATCAAACGTAAGATTACTACGTAAACAAGTATTAAGCTAGTTTATATCAATTTATCCAATTTAATCACTAAGGTATGAATAAACAAGTGCTTAATACATCTCATGATCAAAGGGGTATTTAATTAATTATTACAAAGTTTATTTAATTATATAAACATATTATATATTTTTGAAAAACACTTTTGGTATTAAAGAAAAATGTTTTAATCATACTAAATATATGAATTCAAATTTTTAACCAAAATCAGTTAGTTTTTCACCAAATAAACTTTCCTCACTAAAAGACAGATTTTCTGGCCGTTACAGCTGGGCGGCCCCCCTTAACTATAAGGGGCGGTCCCCCTAAAATTAAGGGGACCGGCCATGAATTAAGGGGACCGGCCAGGCTCCTGTGTCAGAATATGTCTGAAATTTTCTCCTATAAATACCACCTTAAATCTAGAATTTTTCCCCACTTTTTGCACGAAAATTTCAGATCTAAAACTCTCAAAACATCTTCCAAAATCCTTTGATCATTTGATTACTAATCCTTGTTTCAAGTGATTCAATCCCTTCTCATCCATCCTCATCCAAAGTGCAAAAGAAGAATACTCCTTCTACAACTAAGTTTAAGAAGTATTGAAGAGAAGTTGTGTATATTGTGTATATTATTTGTAAAGTTGTGAGTGTGCTTGTAATAAGTAGTTTAGGAGATATAGAAGTTGTGTAGGGAGAAGAAGTTTCTTAGTAGTGTAGTTGTGAAGAAGATTGGTGTGAAGAAGATTGGTGTGAAGTAGATAGGTGTGAAGTAGTAAGTGGTGAAGTAGATTGGTGCGAAGAAGTTGTGATCAAGGTGTGACGAAGTTGTGGTGTGTATATTGGTGTGTAAGGTTTTCTCCGCCATAAGGGAGTTTTTTGACATAGTGAAGAAAACTCTCGAGTAGGTGACTCGGGGAGTGGAGTAGGAACAAGGAAGGTGACCTTGTAGCCGAACCACTATAAATCCTTGTGTTGTGGTTTGATCTTTCCAACTCTTTTCATTACTTACTTATTTACTTACACTATATTAGCTTAGTTAGTTAGTTACTATATAATTGTTCATATTGTGCAAGTATTGAGATCATATAAACTAGAATCGAAGTTTTTAAAACAAACTTGTTTTTATAAATTTTAAAACGGACGTAAAACTATTAAACCCCCCCTTCTAGTTTTCCACAATTGGTATCAGGAGCCACGTCTTGCAAGATCTTTAAAATATATTGTATTTTAAAACTTGTAACGATCTATGGAATCTGAAAAATATTTAGAAGGGCAATCTATGCAAAGACCACCACTATTTGAAAGTTATGGATTTTTATATTGGAAAAATCGATTCGAAACTTATGTGAAATCAAAAGATCTAGATCTTTGGCATGTTATTACCAATGGTGATTTTTTACCTATTCAAAATAACCCCGAAACAAAGAAAGATGAAATCGTACCTTTTGAAAAACAAAATGATGATTTAAAAAGAAAACTTGCTAAAAATAATGAAGCAAAAATGGTTATTTATAATGCGCTACCACGTAAAGAGTACGAAAGGATCTTTATGTGTGAAACCGCAAAAGTAATTTGGAACTCTTTATTAATAACTCACTAAGGTAATAATCAAGTCAAAGATAATAAAATAGATTTACTTGTCCAACAATATGAGCAATTCACGATTCCGGAAGAGGAATCAATTGATAATGCTTTCGCTAGATTTAACACTATCATCACAAGTTTAAAAGCACTTGATGAGAATCTTTCTAGTAAGAATTTTGTTAGGAAGTTTCTTAGGGCTCTTCACCCAAAATGGCGAGCTAAAGTGACGGCTATTGAAGAATAAAAGAATTTGTCAACATTGCAACTTGATGAATTAATTGGAAATTTGAAAGTCTATGAAGCAATTATAAAGAAGGACTCTGAAATGGTCAAAGGAAAACGAGAGCAAAGCAAGTCAACCGCCTTGAAAGCTAGAAAGGAATCCAACAACGAAAATAGCTCATCTTCCGAAAGTAATGACGAAGAATAAGCCATGGCCGTAAGAGATTTCAAGAAATTCTTCAAATGGCGAGGAAGATTCGTTAGACAACCACACGATGAAAGGAGAGCACCTCAACAGAATAAAGATGATAAGTATAGCAAGAATGAGAGGAAGTGTTTTAAGTGTGGTGATCCGAATCACCTCGTTGGAAAATGTCCAATGATGACAAGAGATCAAAATCAAAGAGCATTTGTTGGAGGAGCTTGGAGTGATAGCGATGAAGATGAGAAAGAAACAACAAAGGAAGAAACGTGTCTCATGGCAATAACATCAAGTGAGGTACGTTCCGAAACCGAATACTTTAGTGATGAAAATTTATCATTAGATGAAAAAGATTTAGATAGTGAATACAATAGATTATGCAAACTAGGACAACAAGTAATGGCTAAAAACAAATCACTAAAATACATAAACAACCAATTAGAAAATGAATTATTAGAACTAAAAATTAAAATACATCAACTTGAAAAAGGTAAAGAAATTTTTGAAGAATGTAAATCATGTCAAGAACTTAAAGGTGAAAACGAAAAACTCAGGGAAGAAATTTGCAAGCTTGATAGATTTGAAAATAGTAGTCACTCACTTAATAAAATAATAAGTATTCAAAGAGTATCCGGAGATAAAACCGGTTTAGGATTTAATTCAACCGAAGCTTCAACAAGTGAAATTAAAAGTGTTAAATTTGAAAGTGAACTCAAGGAACTAAAACCTCTAAAATCTAATCCTAAGTATATACTCATAAATGATAAGAAAATACCTCTTACTAGTGATGAAGTAATGAAACCGTTTTATAAACCATCTTTAAAAACCAATGTTGAATCGTCTAAACCTAAAACAAGATCTAAAACTCCACCACCTAGAAAACCAAATAATTCTTACCCTAGATCTAAAACACCTCAACCAAGAGCAAACCAAAATAGACGAAACTTTAACAATAATCAACAAATGTGGAACTTCAATCCGTGGGGAATGTTTCCACCATATATGCACCCAAGTCAAATACAAAACATGTTCGGATCAAATAACTTTGGTCAAATGAGACAATGGGGACCAACGTAGAAAATTCGCCATTCAAACTTGGAAAGTTTAGTTGTCACCCCAGTTCGTACAATTCCTTGAAAACCTTGAAGAAAAACGCATTGAAGACGAAAGGTACACATTTCCTTTTATTTCCTTGTCAAGAAATGCATGCTTAGTTTAGTCTCTAGTATTTATGTGATTTTGTTTGGTTTATAGGTTTCTCTAGATTTTATATCTATGCATATGTATATATACTTATCTATTTATATTATATATATATATATATATATATATATATATATATATATATATATATATATAGGATCTTATAACCTAGAAAACTCATTTGTTGACTTTCTAGAACTAGAAATTGTCGTTTACGAACCTTTTCTTTCCCCCCATTTGCCTTATTGAACTTCAATGTTCAATGATACTCATGCTGATGTAGAGAGATGAGTCGAAAATCTATGGATGAAACAAACTCCCGTCTTCCGTTGCATACGTCTCCCTCCTATATTCTCGTCTTATAAGCCCACACTATATATATATATATATATATATATATATATATATATATATATATATATATATATATATATATATATATATATATATATATATATATATATATACTTATAAGCCTTCCACAACTCTCTCGTCCACTTGACAACTTGATAAATCTCATCCGAAAAGATCAAGAAATTTAAATTGACAAAATGTGAAGTAAAAATGTCAAGTAATTCCTTTCGTGCGAATACTCTCCAACGTATTTTTGATTAAATATAAATCTAATATATATATAAATATTTTCTTGCTCTTTCCAGAAACCAAAAACACGAAATTTCAAGTTTTGGAGGGCGGCCCCCTTAATGTTTAAGGGGACCGGCAGCCAAATAAAGGGCGCCCCCTTAATTTTTAAGGGGGCCGGCCATCTGATTGTCCCAAATTGTTTTCCTCTTGTTTCTTTTGCCAAACACTCCACTTTTTCAACACCCCTTCCTTCTGCTACTGCTGTGACGAAAAATAAAACCCCAAAACACCTAAAACTACTTCCAAATCACATAATTCGGGCTAATTCGCAAAGGGAAAATTCATCTACCACAATCACCATTACATATTGTAAGTTTTTCATAACACATTTTATCTAATTCCATCTAATTTGATCAATCTCAAGATTATGCATGTTTTTAATAATTTTTTCAAATTCATAATTTCTTTTGAATTGGGTCTAAAATTTCCATAACTAAATGCTTCCCTTAGGATTAGGATGCTTAATTAACACTAGAAACTAATAATTATAAACCCTCTTGTCGAAAATTTTTGAAAAATTTCAAACACTCCTTTTCAAATTTTTTGGTAAACACATTGTTGGATAATGCTATAAAAACTTGTTAAAACTAATCACATTATATTTTTATAACTTGTAAAACATGAAACTATATTTTTCGACTAACTAAAAATATTTTTGTACACGATAAGAGGGTGTTTGGATTATGTCGAAATTAAGTCATTGTAATTTTTTTTTTTTTTTTTTTTAAAAAACGTTGTCAAGATTTTAAACCTAAAACTAGTAATTCGCATTTTTCAAGATATATAATTCATATATATATTGACATACTAGAAGTGTAAGTGTCTAGTTAAGGAAGCGTTTGGTTTAGTATGAAAAATGGCATTTATGAGTTAAAACATAAAACATCTTTTTCGAAAACAAATCACATGCATAAGAAACTCGTAAGAAATGGCTAGCTTTACAACCTTAAGTAAATCTAGTAAATTTCATGATATTTTAAGATGGTTAAAAGGACGTTTGGATTTGTCCATAACTACTTGCTAAACATCGTAAATTATATCTAGAACGAGTTAAAAATAAAAATAAGGAACATGGTAAACTACTTCTTAGGATTATCATCTTAGAGTCGAAGTATGTTTACGTTCCAACATAAGTCTTAACAATATATATACACTTTTATTCTTCTCTATATTTATTTTGGCCTTTTGTATTATTGTTGTGTTTAGGTGAAAATGCCCAAAGTGATTACGAAAGATATTTCCTTAACCAAAAACTACATTCCCAAAGTATCTCAACTTCCCACTACCTCTCCCTCCATTGCACGTATCTATCGTCATATAGAAGATAGAAACATTCATGAAGGTCGAGTCGTAGATCAAGCTTACTATCAATCTGATTTCATCGAAAGTTCATTCACAAATATCCATCTTGAATGTCTTTTCCAAATTAATGAACCCATCATTCCTCGCTTCATGCTTGACTTCTATAGCCAAGTCACGGTTCAAACCGATGACTTTGGTTCCATCTTCATTTCATTCATGATCCAACATGAATTTATTACTCTCACTCTTGCACAATTTGGTTAAATCCTTCAAATTCCTTTTTCCGGTCAATCCGTATTCATAAATGAGTGGGATCTTTGTGCTCTCCAACGTTCTCGTCCTACTCATGGTCCTTATGTCTCCAAAATTCCATCTCTCGAAGATATTCGTCAAATGCTCGGGTTGGAATGTGAAACTTCCACCCAAAGCATCATATCCAAACATGTCTCAATTCCTAAAAATCAAATTCTTCTTAAAGAATTAAGGCCCGACATGGAGTATTGGGAAGAACTAGTTTGTGAGAATGCGTTTGGTTCTTAAGGACACTCTGACCATCTCCCGGCTTGTCTCGCTCATATGTTGTATTGTATTGTGGCCGAGCAACCTTACAATTTGGCTTACTTCTTTATCAAATGTATTGAATGTGCAAGAGAAAATCCTAAAGCTATTATTCCGTATGGTATGTTTCTCACTCGTCTCTACAAGCATGTCATTGATAACTATCCCGATCTCGATAATAGTATTTATCAATCTATCTATCCAACCCTCCGTCCTCTCGTTCTTCCTCAAACCCGCAAAACTCGTAAATTTAAATCTCATCGTCCTAGCATTCTTGTTTCGTTCTCTTTTCCAAGAGATGATGATGAGGAGGACTTATAGTCATTTGTCACTGCTGTTGATAGGGTGCTAGGAAAGAAAAAGTAGAAATGATGACTATGAAATTGTTTTTATTATTCCTTTTAAACAATTTGTAATATGTTACTTATGTGCTGTTTGTTTCTATGTTTCTAGACATATTTGAACTATATTTCCATTTACTTCTTATTATTATTTGATCTACATGTATGCATGTTTTTATACTTGCTTTTAATCTATGCTTGCATGATTTGTGTAGGATTATATATATATATATATATATATATATATATATATATATATATATATATATATATATATATATATATATATATATATATATATATATATATATATATATATATATATATATATATATATATATATATATATATATATATATATATATTTCTAATAGACCAAAACAAATGTGAAATGTCCAAATAGAGCTTGCTGCAAAAACAAAACAGAATATAACGTTTTTCCAGAAAAATTTTGATTTCTGGGTCGTCAGATGGGCGCCCCCCTTAATTCATAAGGGGACCGGCCACCCATACAGTAATTTTTACTGTTTTCTTTTGCAACTTGTGACTTCTTTTGCTAGTCCCAGCTACCATTTCCCTTAAAAACTAAACTGATTTTGGAATCTAACAATGCAATTTCAAATTAATACCATTTCTAATCATGATTTCATGCTATATAACCATTTCCACCTTCATCTACATTTCCTTATCATCATCAACCTCAACAAATCCATCATGTCATCACCAAAAACCACCACCTCCAACATTGCCAAGAAACAAAAACTTGTTATCATTCCACCAAAACAATTCTTTATTGATCTCACAAATGAAGACAATACCACTCCATCACCACCAACTCAATGCTCATCTCCTAGTGCTCCAAATGCACCATCTAAAACACCATCAACACATGGAACCTCCACCTCTTCCATACCATCATCATCATTCATAAATGATTACATCAACACTCACCTATCACCTCCACCAAGAATTCCACCACCATCACTTCTTGATAATGCAACCTTAGACATAACACTTTCATTATCACCTATCACACCTCTTGATGCACAATTTTCACCATCACCACTCAATCCACCAACCTACAATCCCATCCCATGGAGCTTGCTTGAAGCTCATGGTGATACTTGTCTTTGTTGCACCCATAACCGTACCATCATCTTTGGATTAAGAGATGAAATCTATTACATGTTTTCATATATTGAAAGCTTGCTTCCTCAACCTCAACCAACAACATCCACTCCTCCACCACCAACATCAACCACACCTTCACCTCCATCAAACACTCCTCCATCAACTCCATCATCTCCACCTACAACATTGCTCCTCCCAAATTAAGCATGACTCATGGTTGAGAATAACTTTGTTTAAACCATTTTGATGACAAGCTCTAGGAAAAACATTTCTATTAGAGTTTTGGTTTATTAGTTGTATTGTTGTATTGTTCATACATCTTGGATGTATAATGTTTGTGTTTTTATCTATTTAATGAAGTATTTTCTTCCATGCTTATATTGCTTGCCTTATCTTTATATATAATTGTTGCATGCATATATATATATATATATATATATATATATATATATATATATATATATATATATATATATATATATATATATATATATATATATATATATATATATATTGTTTGTTCTAAATATTTTTGCAAGCATTCCATATCTCGATTCTTTTATTACCTCTAAACGAGGGGGAGTATACATCAAGGGGGAGCTCCAATTAAATCGGGATAACCTTTTTGATGCTAACAAAAAGGGGGAGAATTGATATAAACTCACGATAACACTTGTATATATACTAATTTTCGCTTAATGAGTTTAGATTTTGTAATCATCAAAAAGGGGGAGATTGTTGACATAAATAATGCATAAAAACGTTATTTATATTTTTCGATATCTCTATGTTTTGACGATCACAAATTGTAAAATCATCAAACGTAAGATTACTACGTAAACAAGTATTAATCTAGTTTATATCAATTTATCCAATTTAATCACTAAGGTATGAATAAATAAGTGCTTAATACATCTCATGATCAAAGGGGTATTTAATTAATTATTACAAAGTTTATTTAATTATACTAATTTTCGCTTAATGAATTTAGATTTTGTAATCATCAAAAAGGGGGAGATTGTTGACATAAATAATGCATAAAAACGTTATTTATATTTTTCGATATTTCTATGTTTTGACGATCACAAAATGTAAAATCATCAAACGTAAGATTACTACGTAAACAAGTATTAAGCTAGTTTATATCAATCTATCCAATTTAATCACTAAGGTATGAATAAACAAGTGCTTAATACATCTCATGATCAAAGGGGTATTTAATTAATTATTACAAAGTTTATTTAATTATATAAACATATTAAATATTATTGAAAAACACTTTTGGTAATAAAGAAAAATGTTTTAATCATACTAAGTATATGAATTCAAATTTTTAACCAAAATCAGTTAGTTTTTCACCAAATAAACTTTCCCCACTAAAAGACAGACTTTCTGGCCGTTACAGCTGGGTGGCCCCCTTAATTATAAGGGGCGGTCCCCTTAAAATTAAGGGAACCATCCATGAATTAAGGGGACCGGCCAAGCTCCTGTGTCAGAATATGTCAGAAATTTTCTCCTATAAATACCACCTTAAATCTGGAATTTTTCCCCACCTTTTGTACGAAAATTTCAGATCTAAAACTCTCAAAACATCTTCCAAAATCCTTTGATCATTTGATTACTAATCCTTGTTTCAAGTGATTCAATCCCTTCTCATCCATCCTCATCCAAAGTGCAAAAGAAGAATACTCCTTCTACAACTAAGTTCAAGAAGTATTGAAGAGAAGTTGTGTATATTGTGTATATTATGTATATTATTTGTAAAGTTGTGAGTGTGCTTGTAATAAGTAGTTTAGGAGATATAGAAGTTGTATAGGGAGAAGAAGTTGCTTAGTAGTGTAGTTGTGAAGAAGATTGGTGTGAAGTAGATAGGTGTGAAGTAGTAAGTGGTGAAGTAGATTGGTGTAAAGAAGTTGTGATCAAGGTGTGACGAAGTTGTGGTGTGTATATTGGTGTGTAAGGTTTTCTCCGCCATAAGGGAGTTTGTTGACATAGTGAAGAAAACTCTCGAGTAGGTGACTCGGGGAGTGGAGTAGGAACAAGGAAGGTGACCTTGTAGCCGAACAACTCTAAATCCTTGTGTTGTGGTTTGATCTTTCCAACTCTTTTCATTACTTACTTATTTACTTACACTATATTAGCTTAGTTAGTTAGTTACTATATAATTGTTCATATTGTGCAAGTATTGAGATCATATAAACTAGAATCGAAGTTTTTAAAACAAACTTGTTTTTATAAATTTTAAAACGGACGTAAAACTATTCAACCCCCCCTTCTAGTTTTCCACACACATCTTTGCCAATACATGACACCGTCACCTCCAAAGCGTGACGCCGTCAGGTACTATTTCCAACTTGATTTGGAGACTTTGCCGTTTTATTCACTTTTCGCTCCAAAAGCGTCCAAAATGCTTCCTTTTCCAGATTTCTTCTCCAAAGTACCTAAAATGACAAAAGAAACGATTTGCGGCAATATTTCATCAAATAATCACGACTTAGGGCATAAATGACCCTCTAAACGCGTTACACTTTTCGTCTCATCAAATACCCTTACACTTGAGATTTGCTTGTCCTCAAGCAAATGCGCTTTTATTCTAATCAAAACATAAGCTAGGGGTCATTTAACACTAATATAAAAGTAATTGCAACAAATAATCGTTCCACTTCAACCAAAACAAGCACGAAAATTCTACACTAGCACCTCACAAATAGTGTTTAGATACTCACATCTCTCGGGTGTAATAAAAGTATATATATCACAAATGAAAATGGAAAATATCTCTCACTACCTGTCATAGCACATAGATTACAATAGGCTTGGGAAAGGATCAAACCTCCACCACTTGGCGTAAGCACCTAGGATAGATGATGAGTGCTCAAACACTCATCAGTTTATACCCATTTTAGATCATAAAAATACTGAAAACACCCAAATATACCTAATTATAATGCAAATATCCTTGGATTGTGTTTTTATGTGTTTCAGGTACAAAAGGATTGAAAACAGGTGAAAAGTAAGAAAGTATGCTGAATTGGCAGAATTAGTCCCTTAACTTTTAGAAAATGGCCGAATTAGCCCCTAGAAGAATATTCAGGAAGAAAAGTCATCTAAGGTCCATGGAAATCTAAAAGTTGTCACAATTGGCCCTTTGGTGGAAAGTTTGAAGGATTTGCAAATTTGGTCCTTCAACTTTGGAAATTGGCAAATTTGGTCCCTAGACTTTTCAAAAATGGAAAAAATGCATTCGTGGACCTTGTATTGTGGAAACTTGGCAGAAAATACCCTTGAAATAAGTTTGTAAAGTTGCCAAACTCAACCCCTCAAATTCAGTTTTGGCAACTTTGGTCCTTGTATTATTTCTACAAACCAAACAGATCCTATGTTATTATCATAATCCAAATCCAATAAACAAACAAGCATGGGCCTGATCCAAACGCAAACCCCCAAGCCAAATCCACCCATTTCCCACATTTTATAATAAAACGTATCCAGAGTCAACAGGTCAAAGGGTCAAAGGCTCAGTCAAACCATCACCAAACCCATCTCCTTCCCTGATTTCCTGCTCCCTTGTCCCCCTCCAATCACTCACCTTCCCACCAAATTGTCCCCTTTCACCTCTCTACCAGCCACCCTACTACCAAACCCCATGTGATACTTTCCCTTCCCAACACTCCAGGTCAGCAATCCACATCACCACTTTTGGCGCCGAAACCCAATTAAAGGGTGTGATCACTCCTTTTCTAATCTAATGGCTGGGTATTGCTCAAGGAAACATAAGGGACATCATTGGACTGTTTTACACTTAGAGAAAGTACAAAGGCAAAAAGACCCGTGGTTTAGTTTTTTGTATAAAAGGGCAGTCATTTTAAGCTCTTGTATGTATGTTTTTAGTTTCCAATATAGTTATAGTTTCCACTTTGTAATATGTTTTTAGAACTAATGAAAGTATTCCCAGTTTTAAATCTCCAAGATTGTACTCAGTTTCAATTTTTAATTAGAAATTTCAAATCTAGTTTGAACTCTTTTATCATTGCAACTTATTTATAAGCTGACTAAAGCTTCTCTATAATCTGAAAATATAAAAAGTAAACAAAAAGAAAGATAAAATCAGGAACATAATACTCACAGGGTACCTTTGCTGTTGATTGTGGAAAGCTTTGGAAGTGGTTGTTTTGGATTAACCAGATGGACTTTACTAGCTTATTCCCAGAATAAGCTGGAGCTTGTTGCAGATAAAGAGGCTCTAGTAAAAGCTAGAACTAGTTTTCAAGTTCTTAGTGCTTAAATTTCATATTTTAGTACAAAATTTTCATAACCTGTTGTAGTAGTTGATAGTGCTTATTTGCTGCTTATCTTTGCTTATTCTGTCGTATTATTGTCTATTAGATAGGTCATAGTTCATAAATTAGGTTGTAGCTCAAGTTACATTAGATTTAACCTTCAAATCAAGTTCTTAAAGGAGTGTTTGGTTCAAGGTAATTCTGTGTGATCCAGGGATTTATTGTTGTTATTTACTACTGAAACATGTTACAATATGTTGTTTTAGGTCAGTAGAGTAATAAAATCCAGTGGTCAATTGAAGAAAAGTCAAAATCACTCTTAAATTCTCTTTACAGTTTCACTCTTGAGATTTTTTATTTCATAATCCTTCATAACAGTGCATAAGTAGTTTATGTTGCTTAATTTAGTCTTAAATTAACTTAATACAACATAATCAGTCATTAGGATTAGTCCAAAGTTCAAAAAAGTCAACTTATCTCAAAGATTTAAAAAGTTAAAATTACACTTTGGTCAGTTTTTACAAAAATGGTAAGATTTTTCTAGGCTTCATTTTTTACTTTTAGACTCTGAAATTGTTGGACATTAATATTTGGTAGCTAATCTTGGTTGTGATTATTTTTGCATAATTTTGTGATTTTTTCTAGTAGCTTATTTGGGGGCTTATTTGAGGCCGCAGGGCAAGTTTATGCCCTGCATCAGGATACTAGTCCACAAGCCTGATTTTTAGTAGACCTTAGCTTGTTCATTTGTGGACCCTACCTTTAGTTTTCTGACTTTTTGGAAGGCTCAGTGACCCATCTTGCTAGTTCAGTGCTAAATCTTGGCTTCTTAGCTTATTTGATAAGCTAACAATACCTTGCTAGTTCCATCATTTGGCTGAATACACTGAAGAGTCAGTGTAGTTGAGTAGGAAGCTTTGTTTATCTTGTTAGAATACAAATGAGATAATATTATTGCAAGGGCAATGTCATTGCATGTGTTTGTAGGAAGCTTTGTTTATCTTGTTGAGTTCATGGTTATGGAGAATCTAGGAGAATTTATTGATAATAAGTTAACCCAAGTTGTGTTTGGGAGACCTTTCAAAAGGTTGACCAACCTTGATGAAAAATTTATGGAAGGGTTAATTACATTCTCGGATGGGGATGAAGATTTTGTCTACCAAATGCCCCGTGCACACCCTAGGTTCAAGGATTTCTCCTTGGAAAAGTGTAGTAGGTATCCGCCCCTAGAAATGCTAAGTGAGAATGATAAAAGAAAAGGGCTTAAATATACTAATGAGAAAAATAAAAGGTATTATTGTAGATGTTTAGAGTTAAGTGATGATTATAAGAAAGATGAGGCGACTATTAGATGGCTCACCCTCGGTTATGTGAGCATAAGCGACACACGATAGCCCATGACCTTGAGTCTAGCTACAAGACTCGTAAATAAAGAAAGGCGCTTCTTGGGAGGCAACCCATGTTTTATGTGATTTTATTTTGTTTGATTGTTATTTGTTTCCGTATGCATTCTTTATTTTTATTGTTGGTAGATCATGTTTCACAACTAAATGGTGAAAATACTTTATTTATTGTTTGGCTTTGTCTTAACTTCATCCAAAGGTATTTCGTAAAAGATAAGTGTAAGGGGAAACCACAAATATGTTTTTAAGAAACAAAACCGATCATGATTCTCCACAATATTAAATGAACATGTATATTCGTATTTGTTAGAGTCAAATGATTGTATCGAGTCATAATGATGTCTTGCAGGATTTTCCAGGAAGTAGGACAAAATTTTTCCAGAAATTTTCCGGAAACTTAACATAAGGATTTCTGCAGGTCACTTCTGATGGCGTCAGGAAGAAACTCCTGACGGCGTCACGTGTAAAAATCTAGAAATTTTGCTAGTTTCGTTTTTCTAACGGAGTCTTAAAGTTTTTGTTAATTCTTTTGTTTTATAAACTCCAGGAAATCTGCAAACATCATTCCACAAGCATTATATCTTACTTTGTTTTCTAGGATTTGTTAGCATATATAGATTGCCGCTGATTTTACGCGAGGTTGCCTTGTTTGTTTTCTCAGGTTTAACAGGTTATGTTTGACAAGAAGCTGATTTATATTCTGAAAGGGAAGCTTTGATTGTTTATTTTCTTGGAGGAAGATCTAACCTGGTTACCATACTATCCATACCGAACGAATCAGGGGAGTATTTGATTTCATTCTTTTACCTATTTTACTTTTACAATCTTTACTTGAACATTGGGGACAATGTTCATCCTAAGTGTAAGGGGAGGGTAAAATGATGATACCTCATAGGATACACTTTCGCTTGAGTTTGTTTGTTTGATGGTAGGTGTGTAATAAAAGTATGAGAAATACTTGTTAGTGTAATTTTAAAGCCAAATTTAAATTTTTTTACAACATTTAGAAGTGAAACTTTAGCCATAGCAAACGTCTCATGGATAGGAGATTGTATGACTAGCACAAAACCGTACCATTTAGAAAAATTTTTGAGGTTCGCTTTTAGATTTGATATGAAAAGCATTTACTATTAGTGCTTATGAGTGTACCGGTAGCATTTAGATTCTAGAACTTGCGTTAGTGATGCATCCCGAGACCGCTAGTGAGACTACATTCGTGTAGTAGGATTTACTACATGATAAGAGGCATTAGGATCACCCTTGTGTTAAACCCGTATCATAATTACTTGACCATTTAAGTCATATTACTTTGCTAGTTAAGTCAATTAATTTTTCCCACACCCTTAGCGTTGTACTCATTTTTAGTACACGTAACCCCTAGTACACCCCTCCGAGCCTATCTTTTCGTTTCTAACTTTAAGCATCTTACTTAAAGGAAGAATTTGTTACACCCCACTTAAATGTACACCCAAATCGCCTTAGCCTTCCGTGTATGCACTCATCTTTAGTGCATTATTGTTATTTGTTTAAACCCTTAGTTAATTATCTAATTGATTACATGGTTGCTAAGTCGAGTCATATCCTTGTACATATTATTTTGGGACGATTGGGACTCATGGGTAAAGTACTTATATTATGGAGTAATGGGGAAAAACATCATTTTGTTACCCCCATATATACGTTAATCTTAAAAGTACTCCAAGTGTTTTGATTATCTTAATTCGTGTCATTAGATTAGTTTATTGTAAAGTATGTAAAAATTCAAGTGTAAGGGGAATGTTCATTCCCTATGATGTATTATTTTGGATGGTAGGGTAAAAGTGTATGCAAAAAAAAAAAAAAAAAAAAAAAAATCTATAAAATAAAGAAAAAAAGAAAAAAAAAAATAAAAAGATAAGAGAAAAAACATACGGATTACCATCCCGTTTCATTCTATGTTTATTTTATGTTTTTGTCATTTTTCATTTATTAGCTTAAGTCGAGTCTAGTCTTGGCTTAGCAACGCCATATTGTAGGAGCTTATAGAATTGGGGAAGTAAGTACTCCACCCCATGATTGGTATTAAGGAATATAACCCGTCATCCACGCAACTGTAACAAGTAATTAACCTGTAAAAGATATCTAAGGAGTAGTGAAATCTAGGTAAACACAATTCTCCCATATATTGTTCACACCACATTAGTTTAATTAGTTTTATTTTCATTTTTGTTATTTTATTTTGATTGCGTCTTAGCTATTGGGTTAGTTGACTAGCAACTAATTCCGCCCACTCTTCCAATACCCGAGATTTTTAATTGCTTTTATAAAATATAAAAATACAAAAAGAATCATCTCTCACCTCTAAACCTAGTTTTTAGGTTTTCTAATCCTAGCGATACTATTCCTGAGTTGAACGATCAATCCCCCGGTACTTGTCACTATACTATACTACAACGATCAGGTACACTGCCTGGTGGGGGTTGTAAGCTTCTCGAGATCCTTCGAGAGGTAAAGTCTGGTGCAATTCCCACGCATCACTAGCTTATTTTGTGCTTTGGGTCAGTGGTGTAGCTTATTAGCAGCTTGTGCTTCATCAAAAGCTCAAAACATCAAGCTGTTAAGGAAATAAGCTCACCAACTGCTTATTTTTGAGTTCCATAAAATTTATTTTCACAAAAGTCACTCAAAATCAGTAGTGTAATAGTTTTGTGAAAGAAAATCCAAGAAAAGCCAATTTTAAAAATAGTGATAGCTTCTATTTAAGCCATTTGGCTTATTTTTAGCTTTTTCAAAAAGCACATTTCATTTTTATATTTTTCCTAGTTTCCTGTACTTGTATAATATTTTTAGAAAAAGTTTCATATTTTTCACTGTTCATTTAGTATTTATTATAATTTAATTTAGTTTAAATTATTTAATAATTAGTTTTTAATTAATAATAAATATATAAAAAGTCTAAAAAATATATTTTCAGTTTTAAAATTAGTTTTAGGTTATTTCAGAATTTTCAAAATTTAGTTTTCATTTTTCTAGCTTAAAATCATATTTAGTTGTATTTTAGTATAATTTAAATAATTAAAAATAATTAGTAATTAGTAATTAATTAATAATAAATAATTAAATAGTCTAAAAATTATTTTTCTTTTTCCTAAAATTTTCTTTTATTATTAGAGTTGTAAAAAAGTAATTTTCATATTCGTAGGACTTTTATTGCTCTCGTTTCACTTTTTATTCCGTACGTTTACGTTTAATTTAATTTAAACGTATGTTTTTAGGTTTTTAAACGTTTCTAGTTAATTTGATTTCATGTAATTGTTCTTTTAGCTTGTCTAAGCTATTTTCCTCTGTATTTCTTTCATTCTATCAATCATAACCCTTTCCTATTGAAAATCACCCGATCACAATACGTTTTCAAATACCATTCACGCCTCGTCGGGACATAACGACCCATGGAAACTCTGTACTCCTTGGTTAGTTGGTCTAAGCCGTTTTGACCTTGTTGACCATTTACCTTGGTCAATATTGTCTAACTGTTTGAGACCAATCAAAATTTGGCGCCGCTGCCGGGGAGGTGTGTGTGTATTCTCACCGTCTTAGAGATTAGTGATTTTTCAATATCGTCATTGTAAAAATTCCATCACTTTTGTAAATTTTAATCAAAACATAAAAAAGTCATTAACACTTTTTCTTAAGTGTTAACAATACCAAACAAATCAAAAAAATAAACAAAACAAATCGTTACGTTTACTACCTCGGATTTCTTTTAAGTGATTCTAAAAGGAATACGATTCTGGTTAACGAAAAGATACCAAAAATAATTTCCAAGTTTTTTCACATATACACAAAAACCCAAAAACATTTTCCTTTTTCTTGGTAAAATACATAAAATACATTGTCAAGAATCAAGGCAGAATACTACCTAATTAGGGGTATGAACATTAATAAGTTCCCAAATCAAACATAAAAACTTGCCTTTGTATCCTTGTGAGTGGTGTACTTTTTTTAAAGAAGCCATTTACATTGTGATTATTGGTTTAAGTTCGCTGTTGTTTTGCCTCGATTTTGTTTTGATTGATTTTGTCCTTAGTGCATGCGCACTCGTTCTTCTAGGTCTACGAGCCCATTACGTGAGCTTGTAAGAATTCCTCGAAGACACCGTAGACGTTCTGCACCAACAGGCGGATCTAAGATCCGTACTGTTTCCACATCTACTGTTATCATGGCAGAAGACCGCCCTATGTGTGAGTTTCTCGAAGCACCCATCGAGGGTTACGGAGATGCTATTGTTGTTCCAGCCATCATGGCTGATAATTTTGAGCTTAAAACCGGGTTACTAAATCTTGTAACCACAAGTCAATTCTATGGTTTTGAGAGGGACAATCCTCATGCTCACATTCGATGGTTTAACAAGATCACATCAATCATCATATACAAGAATGTCCCTTCTGAAGCAATCAAACTTCTTCTCTTCCCATTTTCTCTCAAGGGACAAGCCCGGATTTAGCTTGAAAAACAACCCCCTCATTCTATTGAAACATGGGAAGATCTTGTCAAAAAGTTTGTGAATGAATTCTTCCCACCTTCTAAGACCACAAGTCTTAAAAATGAAATCACCAAATTCACTCAAAAATATGATGAATCATTTGGTGAAGCGTGGGACCGTTTTAAGTAATTACTTCGCAAATGTCCTCATCATGGTTTCTCCGAGTTGATGCAACTCGATACTTTCTACAATGGTGTGAGCCAAACTGACCAGGATTCTCTCAATGCCTCCGCGGGAGGTAATTTTTTGAGTAGAACCACAAAAGAAGCTTTGGCTATCATTGAAAACAAGTCTAAGGTCCGCACTACACGAAGCAAGCCGGTTGTTTCCCAAGTGAGTGTTGGTCCTTCTACTTCATCTACCGTGAGTCAATCTAGTACCGATGCTAAGATTGACAAACTCACGGATGCTATTCAACCTTTGATTCTCTCTAACCAAAAGAAAGTTTCCTTCCTACAAACTTCTTCTCCTATTGAAGTTAAAAAAGTGGAAGTCTGTGTTACTTGTGGTGGCCCTCATGCATACTACAATTGTACGGCCACCGATGGTAATCCATTTGAAGCTAATGCGATAGCCGGTACTTCCAATCAAGGAGGCAACCAATATCGTCCTCCAATGGACCCGAACTATCGTCCTAATCACCACCCTGGGCCACCTGGTTTTAATCAAAACCAAAATGTCCAAAACCGTAACCAAAACCAAAATCGAATGAACCAAGGTTATCAAAACCAACGGAATTTCAATCAAGGTCAAGGTTTCCAACACCAAGGTTTCCTAAACCAAGAAACTTTAACAGAAACCAAGGTCAGGGTAATTTCAACCAAGGGTATTTTCATGGAAATAACAACCAAAATCAGGGGAATTTTCAACACCAAGGTCCCAACCAGAACAACCAAGCTCAAAATTTTCCTAATCAAACTCAAGCCATTGTTCCGACTGGGCCATCATCTTATGAGTTGTGAAAATAATTCATGAAATCCCAGGAAGAAATGAACAAGTTGTTGGTTAGTCAAATCTCTGAAATCAAAAAGTCTTTAAATGATCGACCCTCGGGCTCAGGTACTTTACCTAGCAACACGATCGCTAATCCGAGGGGCGATGCAAAAGTGATCACAACTAGAAGTGGTGCTTCATATAATGAACCCGCGATTCCTAATACCTCTTCTTCCTCTCCTCCTAAGGTAGTGGAACGTGAACCTGAGGTGACAAAGGACAAAGTACAATCGACTAGCCCACAAAGTACCGCACACGTCCATCCTCAAGTTTTCCCAGAAAACAGATCTAAACCTGGAGTTGTCTTTGAACCACCAGAAACTCCAGTTGAAAACCGTAAATCCAAAACTTCTATTCCTTACCTATCACGTCTAAATGAACAAAAGCTCCACGAAAAAGCTAGTCACCAAATGGACCAATTCTTTCAAATCTTTCAAGATTTGCATTTTGACATAAGCTTCGCGGATGCTATCATCTTGATGCCCAAATTTGCATCAGCAATCAAGAACTTGTTAAGCAACAAGGAAAAGCCGTTCGAAATGGCTAGAACTCCATTGAATGAGAATTGCTTAGCAGTTCTATTGAAAAAGCTTCTCGAGAAGCTTGGAGACCCCGGAAAGTTTCTCATTCCTTGTGTTTTTCTGGGTATGGTTGAATGCTTTGCCTTGGCCGATCTTGGTGCAAGAATCAACCTGATGCCATATTTAGTGTGGAAGAAACTTTCTCTTCTCGAACTTACTCCTACCTACATGATTCTTGAGCTTGCCAATCGTTCAATATCTCATCCACTTGGCATTGCTGAGGACGTATTCGTGAAAGTAGGAAAGTTCCATTTTCTAGCCAACTTCGTGATTGTTGACTTTGATGCAGATTTGAGGGTTCCTCTAATTCTTGGAAGAGGATTCCTTAGAATGGGCCGCGCTCTCATTGATGTCTTTGAACAAGAAATCACGTTACGTGTGGGTACTGAAGCAATCAATTTTAACCTCGATCAAACTTCGAGGTACTCCTCAAATTATGATTCTAAGCCGGTTAACCGAATAGATGTCATCGATGTTGCTGCTGAGGAGTACGCTCAAGAAGTTCTTGGTTTTTCTGATGATTCTCCGAGTGGCAATCCCACTCCATCTTCTCAACCTATAATCACCAATTCTTCTCCTTCCCTCACTCCGTTTGAGGGAAGTGACTTCATCCTTGAAGAAATTGAGGCCTTTCTCAAAAGTTATTCAATTTCCGTTGGAGTTGATAACCAAGAGATTGACCCGGAAAGGGATATTCTTCTCCTAGAGAAATTGTTAAATGAAGATCCCTCTCCTCTTCCTGTTCTTCCACAAAAACTTCATAATGAGGAAATCAAATATGTTGAGAAAACTGATGAATTTCCTGAGGTCGAACTCAAGGACTTACCACCTCATCTCGAATACGCATTTTTGGAGGATAATGATAAATTACCCGTCATAATTGCTAAAGATTTGAGTGATGAGGAAAAAGCTGCTCTTATAAAGGTTTTAAAGTCACATAAACAAGCAATTGCTTGGAAATTCTCTGACATCAAGGGTATTGACCTAGAATTTTATACACACAAGATTTTAATGAAGGATGACTTTAAACCATCAGTTCAACAACAAAGAAGGGTTAATCTAAAAATCCATGAGGTCATCAAACAAAAGGTTCTCAAACTTCTTGATGCTGGTTTGATTTCCCCTATCGCGGATAGTCCTTGGGTTAGTCCCATTCACTGCGTTCCTAAAAAGGGTGGCATTACTGTTGTCACAAATGAAGAAAACGAGTTGATTCCAACTCAATTGGTTACGGGATGGCGTGTTTGCATTGACTATCGTACGTTAAATGACGCCATCCGCAAAGACTACTTTCCTCTACCCTTCATGGACCAAATGCTCGAGAGATTTGCTGGGAATGAGTACTATTGTTTCCTCGATGGTTTCTCGGGTTACTTCCAAAATCCCATTGACCCACAAGATCAAGAAAAGACCACTTTCACATGCCCCTATGAAACTTTTGCCTACCGATGTATGCCATTTGGTTTATGTAATGCTCCTGGCACGTTCCAAAGGTGCATGATGGCCATATTCTCCGACATGATTGGGAAAACCATGGAGGTGTTTATGGATGACTTCTCGGTCATTGGGGATTCGTTCCAATCATGTCTCTCCCATTTAGCAATAGTTTAGTGTGGGGGATTGATGAGTAGTCAAACACTCATCATTTTATACCCATTTTAGACTGTAAAAATACTGAAAACACCCAAATATGCCTAATTATACTGCAAATATCATTGGATTGTGTTTTTATGTGTTTCAAGTACAAAAGGATTGAAAACAGGTGAAAAGTGAGCAAAGCATGCTGAATTGGCAGAATCAGTCCCTGAACTTTCAGAAAATGGCAGAATTGGCCCCTGGAAGAATATTTTGGAAAAAAAGTCATATCAGGTCCATGCAAATCTAAAAGTTGTCACAATTGGCCCTTTGGTTGATAGTTTGAAGGATTTGTAAATTTGGTCCTTCAACTTTGGAAATTGGCAAATTTGGTCCCTGGACTTTTCAAAAGTGGAAAAATGCATTCATGGACCTTGGATTATGGAAACTTGGCAGAAAAGACCCTTGAAATAAGTTTGGAAAGTTGCCAAACTCAACCCCTCAAATTCAGTTTTGGCAACTTTGGTCCTTGTATTATTTCTACAAACCAAACGGATCCTATGTTATTATCATAATCCAAATCTAATAGAATAACAAGCATGGGCTTGATCCAAACACAAACCCCCAAGCCCAATCCACCTATTTCCCATGTTTTATAATAAAATGTATCTAGGGTCAATAGGTCAAAGGGTCAAAGGCTCAGTCAAACCATCACCAAACCCATCTCCTTCCCTGATTTCCCGCTCCCTTGTCCCCCCTCCAATCACTCACCTTCCCACCAAAATTGTCCCCTTTCACCTCTCTACCAGCCACCCTACTACCAAACTCCATGTGATACTTTCCCTTCCCAACACTCCAGGTCAGCAATCCACATCACCACTTTTGGTGCCAAAACCCAATTATAGGGTGTGATCACTCCTTTTCTAATCTAATGGCTGGGAATTGCTCAAGGAAACACAAGGGACATCATTGGATTGTTTTTACACTCAGAGAAACCACAAAGCCAAAAAGACCCATGGTTTAGTTTTTTTGTATAAATGGGCAGTCATTATAAGCTTTTGTATGTATGTTTTTAGTTTCCAATATAGTTATAGTTTCCACTTTGTAATCTGTTTTTAGAATTAATGAAAGTATTTTCAGTTTTTAATCTCCAAGCTTGTACCCAGTTTTAATTTTTTATTAGAAATTTCAAAATCTAGTTTGAACTCTTTTATCATTGCAACTTTTTTATAAGCTGACTAAAGCTTCTCTATAATCTGAAAATATAAAAAGTAAACAAAAAGAAAGATAAAATCAGGAACATAATACTCACAGGGTACCTTTGCTATTGATTGTGGAAAGCTTTGGAAGTGGTTGTTTTGGATTAACCAGATGGACTTTACCAGCTTGTTCCCTGAATAAGCTGGAGCTTGTTGCAGATAAAGAGGCTCTAGTAAAAGCTAGAACTAGGTTTCAAGTTCTTAGTGCTTAAATTTCATATTTTAGTACAAAATTTGCATAACCTGTTGTAGTAGTTGATAGTGCTTATTTGCTGCTTATCTTTGCTTATTCTGTCGTATTATTGTCTATTAGATAGATCATAGTTCATAAATTAGGTTGTAGCTCAAGTTACATTAGATTTAACCTTCAAATCAAGTTCTGAAAGGAGTGTTTGGTTCAGGGTAATTCTGTATGATCCAGGGATTTATTGTTGTTATTTACTACTGAAACATGTTACAATATGTTGTTTTAGGTCAGTAGAGTAACAAAATCCAGTGGTCAATTGAAGAAAAGTCAAAATCACTCTTAAATTCTCTTTACAGTTTCACTGTTGAGATTTTTGATTTCATAATCCTCCATAACAGTGCATAAGTAGTTTATGTTGCTTAATTTAGTCTTGTTGGGATCATACTTTTGTATTTTAGTCAAGTCTCGGTCATTACCTTTTGTAATAGGTTGCTTAGTTATTTATTTCACTATGTTAATGTTACTAGGCTTAAGTATGCATGTCCATGGGCCTTGAAAGCCCACGTCTAAGTAGTAAGAGGGAGGAAGGGAGTGTTGCCCTACTCCTTCCTTTTAAATACTAAGCTTATGTAAACATTATAATTGTTGGTTATTTGAATATCTTAATGAAACTATTGTTCTTTCACTCTTCATAATCTTATAATCAACCATCACTTATTCTCATCTGATTTCTTATACTTGTGTTTACAAAATGGTGACCTAACAAGTGGTATCATTCGCCTAATAGAGATTGAAGTGTGTTTCTTGGAGTTAACGTGGGATTTAGGGTGTTGTTTTTGCTTCTTTTTGCTTCTTTCTTTGTTTCTTACACTCAAATCTTGAAGCTTGGATAAGTTTTAAGGTTAATATAGTGTTTAGAAGCTTAGATTTTGCATAAAGTTTTGATTTTTAAGGTTTTTTCTACTCAAAATCTTCAATAGTTAGTGTTTTCTAAGTATTGGTGAAGTTATTTGATCAAAAGTACCTTATTTCTAAGCATTTTCTTCTAAAATTTGAGATTTTTCAAGTTTCTAACCTTCTTACGCGTAAGTTTAGTGAATAGTACATTTTAAAAGCTGTCTACAGTACTTTTTGTCCCTTCTACGCATAAGTTTTGGTCAAAACCCCTTTCCTACGCGTAACATTAGTCAAAACCCTCTTTCTACGCTTAACTTGGAGGTCTACGCTTAAATCCTACGCGTAAGCTCAATTCCTACGCCTAAGTCCTACGCTGAAGGTTTATCCTACGCAGAAGTTGCCTTTCTACGCATAAGTTCAATCTTACGCATAAGATTTAATCTTACGCGTAAGTTGCTGGAATCTACGCTTAAGTTTCATCTAAGGTCTTCTCCTCGTGTTACGGTGACTCAGTACTTCCCTAGCTTGGATAAGTTAGTGGAATACTTCGACTTCAGATATCTTTCAAGCTTGGATAAGTTTGAAAGATTTGTTTAGTCTTTGAACATTACGCATAAGAATCCTACGCATAAGCTTAAAACTTACGCATAAGGTTATATCTTACGCATAACTCACAAGTTTACGCATAAGATCATACTTTACGCGTAACTTTAAAGTCTACGCATAAGTTTCATTTTTTACGTGTAAGATTTCAACTTACCCCAGGGTTTTTTTTGAACTTAACCAAAGGAACGTGCATTTCAATCTTCTACAAAGATCCATTACTACACAAGTGTTCTAAGATGCCTCAACCACCACATTACTACTTTTCTAATCCTCAGCAACAGCAACATTAGCAGTATCAGCAACAACAATACCATCAGCAACAATCATATCAACAACCTTCACAGTCACACTTTCATCAACAACCGTTTAATCCACAACCACAATATCTCATGATGCAACAACATCAAATCATTCCTCAACAACAACCATATCAAATGTCACAACCAAACACTCAGTTTTCCTCCAAACAACCTCACTGGTTTGATAGAATGTGCGAAGTTATTACAACTCAACAATCCAGACATGAGGCGGGATCACTTGAAACACCTCCAATGCTAACACCTGGGAACTATGTTCAATGGTCAAGTCGATTCTTATGATTTCTTGAACTAAAGAAACCTCATGGGAAATTCTTGAAACAAGTGGTACTTGAAGGACCATTTGAGTGGCCAACAAGATTTGAAATTGGTGATCCAACTGCTGATCCTCCACGTCCTCCTGGAGATAGACCTCTTCCAGAATCTCAACTCAAAGAAGAATAGAAATTACATCGTAAAGCTGATGAGTATGCAATGGCTTATATACTTCAAGGTATACCTAATCCAATTTATCGAAGTGTCGATGCTCAGAAAACAGCCAAAGCTATGTGGGAACATGTTCATCTCCTTATGGAAGGCACTCAATTGAACAAAGATGATATGGAATCCAAACTCTACATGGAATACACGGACATCACAATTGAACCAGGAGAGTCACTTGAATCCTACTATCATCGTTTCACAAATGTGGTCAATGATCTGGAACGTCACAAAATCGCAGTACCAAGGATCGCAGTGAACTCCAAATTCGTTGGTAGTCTTGGCCCGGATTGGCATAAATATGTGACATTTGTTAGACAAACCAAAAATCTTCATGATGCACCATATGGATTGTTGTATGATTTTCTGAAACACCATGAACCTGAAGTGGAAAAAGATCGAGCTCTTCGAGGAGGATACTCACCATCACCAACACCAAATTCTTTGGCACTCGTAGCTCAATCTCCCTATGCTCCACCACCAATGTCAAATCATGCATATGTTCAAGAGCAAAACTACTTCAGTTATCCACAATCTTCTACCTCGAACCAAATGGTCCCTTATGATTCATCTCCACAGAATACTTCTACTCAACTTGTTCCATTAAACAACAATGATGCAGTGTATTACTCAAACTCCAATGAAGATGACGATGATGACTTTAATACGTTGAATCAGGGACTTGCTCTTATTGCTCGTGCTTTTAGCAAATTCTCCAACAAAACAAACAACCGTCAATGTTCATCTTCTAACACAAGAAATCAAGCTGTTGTCAATGATGAAAGGGTGGAAATTCAGAATCGTAACTATGGTCTTGTAAAACCGAGATTTCTCAAACATGTAAATTACCCAAAATACCCCTCAAATTTAAACATTTGAAGAGACGTTAATAGGTTAAAACATTTCGTTCCGATTTTGACCTAAGTATTAAAAACACTAATGTTTGAACATTCCGCGACATTGGAACTTATAAAACTCAAGGTAAATAAAACTTATAAATTTTGTACACCTTAAGCATGTACACGTTTAAACACCCTCTTATGGGCCGAAAAGTTTGAAAGTGTCCAACCGAACCAAAACCAGGATTTAGACCAAATGCATGATTGTTTTAATTTTGGAATAAATAAATCTCAATCCCTTTAATCTCGGTAATTTATTCTTTGACTTCTCCCCATCACACGTTTTCTTTTTATAAAAAAACCAAATACACCACTTTTCCAAAACAGAAAAATTTACAAAATAATACATCAGACCGCTGCCAATCTCTTGTGCATTTTTTTCCGTTCGATTCTGAGTTTGCAAAGGAGGGTTCGATCGTGTGTTAGTGTGTTCTGGACGTGATGAATTCTGGTAAAAATAAAGGTCGTGTGTTGTGGGTTAAACGCTATTCGAAGGGGGTGTTTCTGGTTGTGTCGCGGCTAGTATATATATAACATTGGTACTCGGTTCTGGTTTTGCTTGTTCTCTCCTTCGTTAATCATGCATCGAGGGTAACGTTCTATGCCTTGTTCAATACAACTCTATTTTATTCATTCTCGTTGATGTTGTGTTTTGCTTCCTTGTCGACTAAATGGTCACATAAAATCATGAATATCGTACATAAAATAACGATGGGAATACCTTGTAATCGACCTGCATAACTTAAGTGTTGGTTCTGTTTTGGGTCGCTTGTGTAATCGGCTGGAATATAACAGGTTTTAAGTAAAACGAAACCTGCATAAAATCATAATCTTATAGTCTTGTATATATATGTAAATAGGCTATATATGTGCATGTAATTTTCATATGGAATCAACAACATAAAATCAGAATATTGATACTTTGCTATGGGTTGGCTTATATCATTTGCATGAATACGCATGATATAGAACACATAAAATCATGGACACCACACATATAAATAACGACTTATATAACTTGCCTAAATCGACATATAAGCTTTTGTGTTCATTACTGCCTTGTCACGATTATTTTATTTCCTTAGGCGTAGACTTAATGATTCTTAAACTTGTGACAAATTGAATATATAAAACATGTACATGCGGTGTCGATCTATCCTCATATTCGATCTATAAAAATATGTTAACATAACTATTCGAGCTAATGATAAAAGGAGAATTGCATGCATGAAATTTGGTTCATTTTAGTTCGAGAATAAAAATAATGAAACAAGGTCGAATGAACTCAATGATTTTACGAATAAGTAAATCTGTATAAAAAAAAAAAACTAAGTGGGACATTTAGGTGTATAAATTTCATATTAAACCTTAAACTTTATTAATTTCACATTTAACCCTAAACTTTACTAAATTGACATATTTAACTCTAAACTATTATAATTATCGTTTTAATCCATAAATATTATTATATGTCAATTATAACCTTAAAGTATTAAATTGCTACTTTGGAAAAATAGAAACTTGCTCATTCGGAAAGACTTGCTAAAAATGGGAAATTATTAAAAATATGAAGAAACCTAAAAGGGAATCTGATTAAAATGAGCTTATTAAGAATTCGTGATTTTTAATTCGTATAGGTTCCGTGAAGAGTGAGTGATCCGTCTCTTGTGATTCTTTTCTCATTTGCTTGCTTTGCATAAGGTACAGATATTCTGACCTATCTACAGGTTTCTCATGCACTCTTGTCTTTCCTATTCTTTTGATATCTTGAACCTTGTTATGTACCCTTGATTATTGAACCTTGTTATATTCCCTTGACTATTGAACCTCGTTATGTTCCCTTGATTATTGAACCTTGCTATGATCCTTTTTAAAAAAAACTGAACCTTGCTTGAAACTTATCCTATGATTCTTGAACCTTGAAATAACCTTGTCATGATACCCTTGACATAATAAACTTGATATGATAATACTGACTTGAACCTTGATTTGAACCCTGTGTTAAATCACTTACTTTGATCTTTGACTTATACCTTGACTTGAAAACCTATACTATGATACTTGATTCAAACCTTGACTTGGACTTGATATAACCCTTGATATTTTGAAAGTGCTTTTAATAATATAACAGGATGTGAAAACTTCTAGTAATTATATTATGAAAATGTTTTGAGGAAAAACTATTTTAAAATGAGGGTCATGAACATTATGTAACACCACTTTTATATGAAGTTTCACTAATTTTATGAATAGTTATTTTAAGGACTACCTTATTGAAAACCTTTATTTCATGAAAACCATTATTAAAAGATTTCTTTTAAATGAACATTTGACATAAACATTAAATTGAACCCTTGCCATAAACTTTTATTTGGAACCTAATATGAACCTCTACTTGAACTTATGACATGAACCTTTACACTAAACTCTACGTACTCTCTCACTATTGAACCTTTACCTTGAACCTTAAACAAGAAATCCACATGAACCTTCTCAGTATGAACCTTGGTATAAACCTTTCCATCTTGAACCTTTTTATTATGGGCCTTGATAATAAACCTTTTAATTTTAATCTTGACTTGAACCTTTGATATGAAACTTGACTTGAACCACTTGATATGGACTCTTGACTTGAACCACTTGATATGAACCTTGTACTTGTACACTTGATATTTGACTTGACCCTTGACCCGCAGTTTGAGACTACGAGCCACCACTTGTTATACTTGTTACTACTTGTTGTGGAGTAGCCACAACCATAGCATTGATGCACCAATGTTATGTACTCTAGTGGGGCTGGAGAGATGTCCCCCACCATCCCTGATCTTGTTATCGACTACTGCTATGATTGTTATTGGCCTGCAGGGGCGTATGGATGCATCCTAGTCTTGTCTTGACTTGTTACTTGCTTGGGCTACGGCCATCTTGATTATGACTTGGACTACATTATATATTACTTGGTGACTGACGGTGTGTGCGATACACGTCTTTCACATCTTGGGAGTTAGCTACTCCAACCCTTGGAGGTATCCCCTCATATTATACTTGGTATCCCGAGGTCTCCCCTCCGGATGCATGGTTACTTGATTACTTGACTTGACTTGATACTTGACTTGACTTGAGCTCGTGGTGGATAACTGACCTGACCATTATACCTTTATACCTTACACCTTTACAACTTTAATACAGGTTCTTCTTACTTCGGTTGTACTTCCTTTATGCTTTACTTTATCTTTCCATTGTCTTATACATATCATTCTCTATTGCTTGTTACTTTCATATCTGTTCACTGGGCTCTCGTAGCTCGGCCGCATTTCTTTTCCTGCGGCAGGTTTTAGTGGGTAGCTGGGTTATGAGTGGAGAGTGCATTGGACTTAGAAGACTTTACTTTGATAGCTTTTGGATTAGTAGAAGCCTTTGTACATTCCAGACTTACTCATTTGTACTACTTCTTTTGTACTTGTACTTCAGTCTCCCTTGTAACCTTGATACTCATTTGTATTACTTGACATGTATGCTTGTGCTTGCTTTGATATGTCACCATAATGTGGCACTCCTACCCGTATCGGGTTGGGGTGTTACAGATCTGGTTCAGGAAGTTCTTCAGGAAATTTTGGGAATGGTCAGAGGTTTAATAACAATGGAGGGTTCAGGAACAACTCAGGCTCTTCTCAGCAAAGGTCTGAACCAGTTGCTACTAGGAACTCAAACTCAGGGAATGCAGTGTGGTGTTATAACTGTAATGAACAAGGTCATATAGCGACAGCATGTCCTAAACCGAGAACTCGGGGTAGTAAGTTTCACAAGCAGGCATTACTCATGGCTCTTCAAGATGAAAAAGATGGACATTTCCCTGAACAGGATAACAACTTCATGGCAAATGTGAACAATGACGATGACATGGAAGATCTGGAAGCCAATGCAGCTGTGATGCTTATGGCCAACATACAGGAACTTCAGTTTAATGATTCAGGTCCAGTGTATGACACTGACGGCTTGTCTCAGGTACATGACCAAAAAGCATGCCTAATACATGAAATAGCCTCACCTTCTGCTTCTGAATCAGATATGGCGCAAGTTGTTCCATCTAACTCATCTTCATCTTCTCAAACAGATGAACAAATAAGCACAGTTGTCATATTTGATGATGACACAGTTGTTTCATTTGATGATCCTATTGAGAATGTTAAACATGATCATATAGAACAATATGAACCATCATTTGATCCAGACCCTGACCTCATATTGTTATCTAAACAACTGAATGCTCAACAATTGCAAATCATAAAATGCAACGAGAAAAACAAAGCTTTAAAAGAAACAAATGCGTCACTTGCAAGAGATATTGAGTGTTATAAAATTCAACTTTGAAATCAGGAAGACAAGATTAAACATGCAAAAAGTTTTGAAAAAGCTTTTCAAGAATCTTACAACAAAGAGCAAGATCTTCAACACAAAATGCAAGATTTAATTGAGTCAAACGAAAAGTTGATTTCTAAACTCGAAAGTGAAAAATGTGAACTAAAAATGCAAGTTGAACGTCTTCAAAGAGTACTTTCAAAAACAGAAACAAAATTGTCCAGTTGCAAAAAGGATTTTTGTGAACATAAAATACGAAAAAGGAAGTATATAGATAACTTACTTGGTGAGATTGTTGATCTTGAAAAACAACTCAAAGAATTTCGTAATACTGTTTACAAACACGGGAACTCTGTCACAACAATTCAGAAATTTACTTTAAAACCGAGACCCGATAAAGGATTTGCACTTAGCGATTTCAAATCAATGTTTCTTCACACAACATTCAAAGAAAATCCTAAGATTTACAGTATGGACCACATGCTTGATAATACGATTGTGCGTGCTGTTGTTTTTGATACTGAGGAAGAGGAAGAACTTGAAGAAGAGAGTCGATCAAAAATGAGTTATGTTCAATATTGGACACCATATGATTATTCACAAGCTCCACATATTTCTAAATCTTTTGTTCCTCAAAAGGAATTACCTAAGAAATCATGGTATGTCACTGAGTCATATGTTTCATCCTCTAATGCGGCCCCTGTCCAAACTGTAGCATAAATAAATGGTCCTTTACCATCATCCGGTGAACTTACACCTTTACCGAAAAATTGTCATGTCTTAAATTATTACAAAACTTTTATGGAAGACATCGAAATTTTGGAGGAAACAATAACGTAATTCTGAAATAAAAATTGAAACTTTTCAATCCGCTTACGAGCGAGAAAAGAGAGATATTTTTCAAAAACAAATGTTGCCAATTGTCAAACACCTCCGTCTCTGTGCTACACGTTGGGAACAGGAACTTCAAAACGAGGTCAAAACTATGATAAACGTTTTCAACTCAACTGAAAATGAGATTTTGGTTCAAAAGCAAAGAAATAGAATTTTAAAAAATGATGCTGATCGACTCTTGGAGCAAATTCTCAATGCTGATATTTATTCTGTCATCATGAATGATCTCTATAAATCTGGTACTTCTATGCTTATGGATGATCTTTGTGTTGATAATAACTTGTTGAATGTGGAAATCAAGACACTTAAATGATAATGACATGCTGAGAATAAAGAATGATGATGTGACAAAACAATTTTCAAACGAAGTTTGTCAACTCAAACAAAGGCTTGAATGGTGTCAAGCTCAAAGCATTGAAACGGAATTGAAACTTCAAAGTCAAAATAATTCAAACTCTTGTCAGCTTTGAAAAAACAATGAGTCTTTGAAAAGTCTGTGTCTCAAATACGAGAAAGAAATTGCAGATTTAAAAATTGAAAACATTGAATGGCAACAAAACCGCGATGACATTAATTATTGCAATGTGAAACTTGAGTCTGAAATTCAGGATAAAAATCACATCATCATCGATTTGAAAGAGAAAATTAAGCTACTTCAAAAAGGAAAGATTGTTGACACCACGGTGATAGCACCAGGATTGTATCAATTAGACAAAACTGCTAAAGGAAATGTTGTTCAAAACACTAATGTTGATAACTCCACTTCTACAGGACTAGTCTTCACTAATAGCGTTAGCAGACCCAAGCGAAAAAGTAAAAAGAAGAATAGACTCTGGAAACGTAAAAGAGGACCACTAGAAGCTCAAGAAGTAGAAGATCAACTTAGGAATTTGAATAAAACTCATGTTGCATCAGATTTAGATTCTAATATGGCAAATTGTAATCAAAATCTAAATGTAACGAATGATGAACCTTTGAATGTTTTGAATATTAATGCATCTTGTGTGTTTTATCGTAAAAGCGTATCATCTGGTGATCATACAAAATGTATAGCTAATTCTCTTCTTAATCATCATAAGAAACGTAGGACACGCATTCCTTCTAGGCCCACTACTGCCTCTAAGTCTATATTAGGAAAGCCGCCTTCTACGGTTTCTAAGGAAGTTGAAGTTACCCCCATAAGTGCAGAGAACAAATTTAGGAAAAAGCCAATTACTAGTGAATTCACCATAAAGAAAGCAAGAACTAGTTGGAATTGGCAACGTTGGTTACAATATAAACCAGACTTTAAATGGATTCCTAAATTGTTGAATACATGTGCTTCTAACCAACAGGAACCCGCACTTTCTTTGGGTTCCACCCTTACTTCTGTTCCATCCGTGTCTTCTTCTTGTGATGCAGGTGGTACAGATTGTTCTCTGGATTGTTGATAGCGGATGCACCCGACATATGACAGGCAATCTCAAACTGTTAAACAACTTTGTCTCAAAGTTCATTGGTACTGTCAGATTCGGGAATGATCATTACGCTTTAATCATGGGATATGGTGACTATGTCAGTGGGAACATTGAAATCAGTCGTGTTTACTATGTGGAAGGCCTTGGACACAACCTTTTCTCTGTTGGTCAATTTTGTGATGGGGATCTAGAAGTTGCATTTCGTGAGAAAACTTGTTTCGTTCGTGACTTGCAAGGAAACGATCTAATGTCTGGCTCACGTGGTTCTAATCTTTATACAATATCAATGTCAGATATGATTGCTACATCTCCGATATGTCTTCTCTCCAAAGAGGAATCGACTAAATCTTGGTTATGGCACAAACGTCTTTCGCACTTGAATTTCAAAACTATGACTGAACTTGCTCGTCACAAACTTGTTGATGGATTTCCAAGATTCCGTTTTACCAAAGATCACTTATAAGGAAAAAGTACTCGGGCTCATTTTCCTTCTAAATCTGAAAACAGTACGAATCAAGTTTTACAATTGCTTCATATGGATTTGTGTGGACCGATGCGTGTTCAAAGTATCAACGGTAAACGCTACATTCTTGTAATTGTGGATGATTACTCCAGATGGACTTGGGTTTATTTTTTACGAAGTAAAGATCAAGCTCCTTCAATAATCATCACCTTTCTCACTAAAATTCAAGTTCAATTACGCAACGCGGTACGAATAGTCAGAACTGACAATGGAACTGAATTCAAGAATCGGACACTTTGGTCATATTTTGAGAAAGTGGGAATTGAACATCAAACATCTATTCCTAGAAGCCCAGAACAGAATGGAGTTGTTGAAAGACGCAACAGGACGTTAGTGGAAGCTTCTAGAACTATGTTGATTAATGCTCAATTACCAGATTACTTATTGGCGGAAGCTGTTTCAACCGCATGTTATACCCAAAACCGTTGCATGATCACAAAACGCCATCGCAAAACACCTTATCAAATTGTTCACAAAAGAAAACTGAACATCGATTACTTTCATGTATTTGGAGCCCTTTGTTATCCGAAAAATGATCGTGATGATTTAGGTAAACTTAAAGCAAAGGCTGACATCGGAGTGTTCGTTGGATACTGTGAAAATTCTAAAGGTTTTCGGATATGGAATCGTCGAACAAGAGAAATTCAAGAAACCATTCACGCTAATTTTGATGATCTCACACATATGGCTTCTGAGCAACATAGCTTAGGACCCGAATTCAACCGTCTTAACTCTCCGGACTCTTCGGCTGAACCATTGCCACTCAACCACAAAGAATTGGAAACCTTGTTTGCTCCACTGTTTGATGATACAATTGAATACCGTTCTACTGAGGTCTCACCCAATTCCGCTGCTCAACCTGATAATATTCCAGTACCTAACTCACCTCAACAAACTACAACAACTGTTGAGAAAGACGGTCCTCCAATTGCATCACCATTTACAGCAGAACAAACTGTTTCTAACTCCCGACAATCAGCTGAAGATCCTACACCACAATCAGTTCCACAAATAGCAGAGCATGATCCTAATGCGTTCTTCAACCCGTTTGCACCGGCTCCAACATTTCCTGAAATAGCTGAGTTGTCCACACGCAATTTGGATCCTGCTAACATGCGAGATACTTATCAACTACACCCTTCGACACAGAAATGGACTCGAGACCATCCACTAGTTCATATTATTGGCCATCCAGATGCACCTGTAATGACAAGACAACGACTTCACACTGATGGAGAAACTTGTATCTATGCACTCACAGTTTGTCAAGAGGAACCAAAGAACATTAAAGAAGCAATGACTTATGACAACTGGATTGAATCTATGCAAGAGAAATTTCAGCAGTTCATACAATTAGAAGTCTGGGAATTAGTTGAAAGACCTGACGGAGTCTTTGTCATCGGGTTAAAATGGATTTGGAAAAATAAGCTAGATGCTGAAGGCACTGTCATACGTAACAAATCAGGCCTGGTAGCGAAAGGATACTCCCAACTAGAAGGACTTGATTTTGCAGAATCCTTTGCTCCAGTGGCTAGACATGAAGCTGTTTGGATCTTTTTGGCCTATGCTGCACACAGGAACATGATTGTTTACCAAATGGGTGTGAAAACAACATTTCTTAATGGAGAACTCCGTGAAGAAGTGTATGTAAGCCAACCAGACGGCTTCATTGATCCTGAGCGTCCTAATCACGTTTACCGAATCAAAAAGGCACTCTACGGACTTAAACAAGCCCCACGGGCGTGGTATGACAAACTGTCCACTTTCTTGCTGGCCAATAAATTTTCTAAAGGTTCGGTAGATCCAACACTATTTACAAAAACCTACGGGGAGGACTTACTTGTTGTTCAAATCTATGTCAATGACATTATTTTTGCCTCAACAAAAAGAAGTTACTCTAATGATTTTGCAAAATTAATGAAAGATAATTTTGAAATGTCCATGATGGGTGAACTTTCGTTCTTTCTAGGACTACAAGTTCATCAATCACCCCGTGGAATTTTTATAAATCAGTCCAAATATGCTCTAGAAATTTTAAAGAAACATGGAATGATGAGTTGTGATACTTATAATACACCAATGGGCTATACCACAAAACTAGATGCTGACTTACATGGGACACCTGTTGACCCTACCAAATACCCCAGTATGATTGGGTCACTAATGTATCTCACAGCTAGTAGACCTGATATTGTATTTGCTGTCTACATGTGCTCTCGTGATCAGTCCAAACCAACTGAAAAACACCTCAGTGAGGTTAAAAGAATCCTTCGATACATAAAGGGAACCATTAACTTGGGAATCTGGTATCCGAAGGATTTTGGTTTTGAACTAATTCCTTTTTCAGATGCTGATCATGCAGGAAGTTTAGACACACGCAAAAGCACATCTGGTGGATTACAGTTTCTCGGAGATAAACTTGTGTCATGGCAATAAAGAAGCAGGACTGCACATCACTGTCGTCAACAGAATCTGAATATGTAGCTATGTCTGCTTGTTGTGCTCAAGTCATCTGGATGAGATCTCAACTTAAGGATTATGGCTACATATTCAACAAGATTCCGATCTACTGTGATTCCAAAAGTGCCATTGCTATCTCCTGCAACACAGTTCATCATTGCAAATTCAAACACATTGATCTCCGATATCACTTCATCAAAGAGCATGTTGAAAAGGGTATCGTTGAACTGTATTTTGTTGGGACTGAGTACCAATTGGCGGACTTACTTACCAAATCCTTAGCACCATCAAGGTTTGCTAGTCTAGTTCACCAAATTGGTATGCGATGTTTGACTCCAGATGATCTGGAAAAGTTTTTAAAACACAATTGATCGTCAAACATCAAAACTATCTTTGTAAATATCTTTCCAATTAAAAAAAAAATGCAAGTACGACCACTCTTGTCAACACTATTTTTCATAAATGTCTTAAATATGATCAAAAACAAGTGTTGAGGGGGAGGTACAATATTTTTTAATTTTCTTAATAATTACTACGTACTTGCATTTTACCAAAAAATATTATGTTTTATCAAATGTGATGCTTCAAAAAAGGTGTTTCGGGATACTTTCCTTGACCATTATAATAACTTTTAAGTTTTTTTAAAAAGACTACGGTCTAAGGTCGAGAGGGAGTAAAATTCCACAAGTTGTTCTTGTCGTAGACTTGGTATAGTTAACGAAAGTTAAATATGAAAGTTAATTGGGCACTAGGTGTGATAGTAATATAAGGTTAAGGGTCCAAAATTGTCATATAATGAAACTAATTTTAACCTTGGTCAAAAACCAAGTTGACCACCCATTTACTTCACCTGCAAAAACAGTTAACCACACTTACTACTTTCACCTACTCAATCTACGGCTCACAATCAAACTGCAAATCCAATCACTAATCTTCTAATCTGTAAGTGAAATTATGTTTTGATCATGATTCTAAACATTGGTTTTTAATTTCATTTAAATCCAACGGTTAAATTTTTCCAAATCTATCATTTTCGATATAAGGTTTTGCGTAAAATTGGACCTAGTGATTTAGGGTGTTAGGATGTGTTTTGGTTGATGGGTTTTAATCTTATAATGATAATAAACATGTTTGTTAACTCTAATCTTACCCAGAAACCTCAATTGATCGATTTGATAAATTAGGGTTCATACGAGTTTTAGGGGTTTCTGATTTTGAGTGTTTTGATTGGAATTGTGTTTATATATGCCTAGGATCTTGATTATGAGGTTTAATTGCTTCAGAAACAACTCTTGGATCATGAATCTATGATTTAGGGCTCGTTGATACTAGCAGCTATGATCTTTTGATTTTGTGGATAATAGTTGTAATAATTTGGTCCACATGACCCTTAGCATATGAGGAACACTTGCCCTATTCCAATTTTAACCCAGAATCATGTTTGAATCTGATTGTGATTATGTGTTCATACTATCCTACGCGTAAGATGGGATTAAGGCATGATTACACGTAAAATTATGTGTATTAAGTGTGTTGGAATGAATTTTGATCAGTGGTTGTGTTTAAACACTTTCAGGAATCCAAGTGACAATTTTCAAAAGGTGATTTTTCGTTAAAGACTATTCTACGCAAAAGATACTCATCCTACGCGTAAGATTGAATCTTACGCGTAAGATTCGACACGATTGAAAAACATTGTCTTGGATAAGACAATGTTTACGCAAAAGTTTTCTCTTACGCATAAGTTTTTCTTACGCATAAGATTTTATCTTACGCATAAGTCAAATTTTACGCATAAGTCTTATCTTACGCATAAGGTTCAATCCTTTGCCTAAGCTTCATTCTTACGCATAAGATTAATTCTTATGCATAAGATGAATCCTACGCAAAAGATTACACTTACGCGTAAAATAGATGTTATGCGTAGCTTTTGGTTATCTTACGCATAATATGATTTCTTACGCATAAGAAATGTTATGCGTAGGATTTTTCAATCTTACGCATAACATTGTCAAAATTCATGAAATTGTCTAAGAGTTGTAAAATTTCTAAAGTGTAAACTCTTGTAATAGTTAAATCATGTTGTGATTAGATTGTTAAAAGTTTCTACTAAGTGTTAACTTCCAAAAAAAAAAAAAACACAAGTTTATCATATAACAACAGTTTTAACACACAACACCCACTGATCAATTCAATAATCTGCACAATCATGTATTTGAATGTCTGAGCTAACAAAGTGTATCATTACTATGTTTGTGTTTGTTTATGATCAATTAAGATGGCATAACACAATGACATTCCATATGGACCAGAACCTGAACCAAAACTCTCCTGGGAAGAAACCTTTCCCGAAGATTACACCAGAAAGATAGGCAAGAACAACCTAAGAATCAACTTCAACAAAATCACTTGCAATGAATCTTCGTGCATTGTAGCTGTGGATGCTCTCCTCTATCACCCAAACAAAATTCTGTTCACCAAGTCAGCATCAGTGGCCTGCTTCTACATACACCAATTTTGGCACACACTTCAGCTAGACCTTGGGGAAGCATCCTTCACTTGCATGCTTCACAATAGACAGGTTACTGTGGACATAGATACCCTTAGGAATGTTCTTGGTTTACCCGAGCTTGGCCCAAATGAAGAATATGATCCAGTACCTAACGAGGAAGAGCTGATAGACTGGTTACGGGACATTGGTTATGATGAATCAGATGAAGTAGTGACTAGACACTCTAAGGTCAACATCAGATATCTTCCACAAACATGGAGAACACTTTACATTCTGATTGCTAAGTCGTTATCTGGCAGAGACACTGGTCATGAACACCCCAAGCTCCAACACCTCAAACTCTTCTGGGCTGTGGCAAACGTCAAAAAGGTGGATTATGCTAGCATTATTTGGGAAGACCTTGTGTGGCACATACAACACAAGACCACCAACATTCCATTTGTTCGTTTCACCAAATTACTCATCGAAAGCTTCCTTCGTGAGTATGACGATATTCCACAAAGACTCGATGATGAAGCCAAGCACACTTTCAGAAATGAGGACACTCTTAGACAAGTTAAGAGACTTGACACCAGCACTCGTAAACAAGGAAAACCTTTTCCTGCTTGTCTCTTGAATGATAAAGTGAAGCTGTGTAAGAATTACAATACTATGTTCAAGCTCTCAATGAAGACAAAGTTGGTTTCTTGGACGAAGTTGTTCTACCTTCGTTCATGCAGAAGAAGGGGAAGAAAGGTAGCAAGTCTGGGAGCTCCGGTAGTTCTACCAAGTCTAAACAAAACAGGGGTACTCTCAAGTTAAGAATTCCTGTCAAGAAACCTGCATCCATTCCTGAACCTACACAACCACCTTCTCCAAAACCGTCTAACTCAGAAACTGAATCCGACGAAGGTCCAGTGTATAAGGAAGCCTATACAAATATCAACGAGAAGGTTAATCTTGAAGATATTGATGATAGGGACACGACCTTCGAAGATTGGGACAAAGACATTGATGAATTTGCTGATAATGCTGAATACCCAACAAATCTCAATCAAAGACCGTTTACTGAAGCAGACACCAAATTGAAAGAAGAAAGGATCCGGAAAGAGAAGCTGAAGGAACCAATGACTGCTGAACAAGAGTCTGCTCACTCAAACATAGCCCTTTAAGTAGAAGAAGAAAATGAAAGAGCTCTTAAATTGGGTCTCCTCCACAGCAAGATAGATGCATTCCAAGCTGATCAACCTCCACCTCCATTGTTTTCTCAAACAAATGAAGCAGGCGGATCTAGCACAATTCCTGAATCCACTACAGGAATCAATGCTACTTTGACTGTCTACGAAACCCCCACAGTATCACCTACAGAAGTAGATATGCTTAATGCTTCAGCAACTGGAGAAGAGGAAGAGGAGGACCATATGGATACTGATGCTCCATATCTTTTGACTATGGAAGAAATGGAGCTCAGAGAAAGGGCTCAAGAAGAAGAATTAAAGAAAAAGCAAGAAGCTGAAGAGGCTAGGATTGAGGAGCTAGCACAAGCCAAATTGGAAGAAACAATTCGTATGGAAGAAAGTAGAAAGGCTGAAGAGGCAGCCAAGCTGGCTGAAGATAAGTTAAGAAAAGAAGAAGAAGCCAAGCTTGCTGAAGATCTTAGGCTTAAGGCAGAAGCAGCCAAATTAGCCGAAGAACAAAAGCTTAAGGCCGAGGCTGACAGACTTGCTGAAGAACAAAGATTGCAAGAGGAAGCAGCCAAAGTTAAAAATGTTGATCAACCCGAATTACAAAGAGGAGATGACAAGGACGTAACCACCAACATTGAATCTTCACAATCATCACCTCCAGCATCCGAATCTACCCATGACGAATCAATCAAGAAACCCGCAAGTACAAAAGCCTCTGCTGCATCCAAGTTGATAAAGAAAGCTTTTAGAAGAGTTCATGATAAGAAGAAAAGCAAACTGGAAGATCAGGTTGCATCACTAGCAAGCCAAGTTGTTGAATTGACGAAGCTTAATACGAATGTCCAGGAGCTGCAAGAAAAGGTTGACACCTTCTTAGCTAAGGATGTACAAGAAAACTTGGAAGCCACATTAGCTGCTCAAGCACATCAGTACATGGAACAATACTTAGTTGCTGAATTAAAAGAGTTGCTGGCACCTATGAGAGATGAACTCACCAAGTTTGCAGAACAAGCAGTCAAGAAAGTGATCAGATCTACCTCGTTTACTCTTCGAGCTGACAAATCAACTTTACCACAACCGGGGTTATCAATGGACGAATTAGAAACCCAGCTCTTAGACAAATTGGCAAGTAAGTTCACATTGTCACCTGAAGAAGCTAAAGTCCTGGAAGCTTTGAAAGCCAAGATGTCTAAAGAGACCTGCAGCACTGAGGCCGATAAACTGAAACGTTCAAGAGATGATGAAGATCAGGATCCTAACTCTCAGGCAAAGAAACAGAAGCAAGCCGAAGGACCCTCATCTCAACCAAAAGAACCGGTCATTCCTCCAACTACAACAACATCTACACAACAACCCAAGGCATCTGGTTCCGGTCCTAAAGCCCATGACCACTTTGAATATACAGGCGGAGACGAGATTCCTCAGACCGATGAAGTGCCAGAACCGTCATCTACACAGAAGAAAGAAAGGAAACGAAAACATCATCAGCATAAACTGGACACCTCGTCAAAAGGCACAGAACCTAAGAAACCGAAAACCGTTCTCAAATGGCTAGACGAAGATGAAACTGCCGATTACTCCTGGTTTGACAAGATAATTAATTCGCAACCGCCACTTGCAGACGATCAAGAACCTCTCGATGGTCGAACAGTGGAATACGCTCAGTTGATTCAACATAAGTTTCACATGAAAAAGATGAACAAGAAAGAGTTACGAAGAATCAAGAGTGATGCGTTCAATCTTCTGAAAGATCGGTCTGCTAACTCCATCGAACTTGAGTATCATCTAGAAAATAGTGCTCGAGCTATGTCAAGCAATATTGACTGGATCAATCCTGAATCTCATGTCGATCCGGTCACAAGGAAAACAGCACCATACATAACTGACTGGTCCAAACCACTGCCTATGATTGGGAAGCCAAAGGAACCCAAGATCCCTTACAAGTTCTTCTTCAACAATGACTTGGAGTTTCTGCAACACGGCAACAAGATTGAGAAGAAGTACGCCACATCACTTACCTTCCTCCCTGCAGCTAGATACCTCAACAATGCCATCGAAGAAGAAGCCTCTACCTTAGTTGTTGACTATGCCGGAACGCACTCTACGGTATACGTCATTGGCCAGATAACCGGGCACAGTATTATCAAAGCAGCAGACTCAATCAGACGATGTGTAATGTGACAAGTGAGTTGAAGATAGTCTCGATTCAGTTCATTTCGACTGTCTCTCACTTTGGGTACCCCTTCCTCAGCAAAATTGTACTCAAAAGACTTGATGAAAAAGAGTACGAGATTTTCGAGTCAGACTTTCCACGAATACTCATCAACGACATAGAAGATATGTATCTGCTCAAAGTTCAAGGAAAGCTTTGCAATTTACCCAAACCTATGCAGCTTTCCTTCATCACAGCTCTCCTAATCTACATCAGACAAATAGTCATCAGAGAAAGAGTAGAAGATCTTCAACTGGGAGTGGAAAGTTATCAGAAGAAGCTGAATATCACCAAACCTAATCTGTTCAACATCCCCAACCTTCAACATCTATCTCAATACTCCTTGATCAGGCATCCGGAATTTGGGTTCACATACCGCAGTGTAAACAGTCGTAACTGCTTCATGGGCTATGAAGAAATCCATAAGTTCTGTGATGAAACCCTGAAGTTCATCAGAGATGGAATCAAAAGCAGATTAGATGACATAGCACTGGGTAAATCTAAAAGGTGGAATACCGATAAGGCCAGGGAAGCTCGCAGATTCATTACAAGGATTGAGAACCGGTTGAAGCGCAGAGATCAGTTTCGGAGATTGGAAAGCTATGTTGGAGGCAGACCTGGATTTCTGGTGCTGACATTTCAGAGACCAGAATGGTAGCAAAGTTGTAAGAACTTGATTTGATTTGTCAAATTACTATACTTCATAATGGCTTGTGCACATATTACAGTGTACAAGCCGAACTTGTAAAGAAAGGACCCTGAGGTACGCATCAGCGCCTCAATCCTAATATAAGGAGCAAAGGCTTCTTACTTTTGAGTAGAATTAATCAAATATTTTATGATTTTCATAAATTCTGCTCAAAAGGACAAGTATTTCACCTCAATAAGACCTAATCACTTGTTGAGGGGGAACACTTGTAAAAATAAAATAAAAATTACTTTGTTCTAAATCAAAAGTTCTTGGTGAATCTCCCCACAAGACTCAAAAAGGCATATTTTAATCTAAAAAGATTGTCAAAAACATCATTTTATATGCTATTTTTGAGGGGGAGAAAATGAAAAAATGATTAAAATATAAGTAGTCAAAAGGATAAAAGTTGTATCATGTGTGAGCTAGACTCAGAATTGACCCACGAATTGATGAGACAATAAAAGTTAGTAATATCGAAAAGACTTATCCTCGACGGGTAATAACATCAAGTTAGTTACTAGAGCTAGTTGTCACCTAAAAGCTGACAATGGATCTCTTTAACTAACCACGTAAGCGTGTCTTGAAAAGGATATGTCTTAGTAGAAATGTACCGTCTCGAGAAACTTTCTGTGGACTTGACCAGGCCGGGTAATAACTTCAAGCTAGTTTAACTAGTGATGTAAGCGTGTCTCGAATCGGTCTTGTTCACTTAAAGTGGATCAATTCAAAGTGCTTGCTCCTCCCGCATGTGCAAATTTATTAAATACTCATGAGCACATGTGAAGGGGGAGCCCTTCAAAAAGTGTACACAAAACTCTCAAAGTGTTAACCAAAATATTTGATTATCACAAACACTTTGAGAGATTTTCAATCAAAGGTTTCTTGGCTACTGTCGGTTAATCAAGTAGTTACAAGGTGATTAAGATAGGAATAACCGTCCTATGATCCGCCAGAGCCGGAGGGATCTACCCAAGGACATCTCCCATAGTTAGAATTAGAAGTCCTTAGGTATGATACAAAAAAAGGAGAAAAGAATGAAAGGGAAAGAAGGAGTTGAAGAATTAAAAGGAAATGTAAAAGAAAAGGGTGAAAAGAAATAGCCCTCCATATGTTCAACTTTAGGGCAGACACCGGGTTCAACTCGTATGCTACTGGTTGTTGCTAAGGCAACACCGGTATTGAAGATAAAGTCGTCATGGACCCAGTGACGCAATGCACTAAACCTTCTTAACCACTCAAGTTCTCTTAAAAGAGCTTGTTTCATTCTCACGGGGAACCAGTGTAATCTATCAACTTATCTCTTAGAGATGATTGATATTGAAGCAGGAGATCCCTCCCTAGTCTCCACATAGGAAACCTAAGTGTGCACTTATAGAGTCTAGAGCCTTGAGATACATCAAAGATCTCTTAGGAACACTTAGTATTTCTACAACTGGTGTTCTACATCAATGGACACCAGCTATAAATTATCGAGTCCTTCGCAGATCTTAGCAATCTGCCAAGAATGTTTATGAGAGGATTGCAAATGTATTTCTCAATGATTGAACGGAAACTCCTGCCAGGGTCAATATCAAACAGCCCTGACAGCAGGTCACTTCGGTAACCCCACAAGGGTTACGCTTAGTGTTTGCGGTGGTTCCATAGCGGTCTACAGTCGTGGAGTGATCCCCAGTGACTCACCCAGTCATTGAGCTACTTAGTAGGTCTCGTAAGCTCCTTCGGGAGTATCTGATATGGGAACGGCCTTGATAAGGATTAGAAGGAGTCTTCACACTATGCTGTTGACAAACTCTAATTCCTTATCTGTAAGTACCGGTTATTTATTGCTAACTGTTTACTTGCAGGTACCTCACTTCCATGATGGTAGATTCCAACATGCTCATACATACATCTTGATGCAAATGAAAGCTCCCCCAAAGATCTTAGCACCAAAAAGTTCAAAGAAAGATTCTACGCCAATAATAAGAATCTACAAAGTATAAAGACTAAAGATCTTAGAGTATGAAAAGGAACTTCGTGCACGTGAAATTCTAAGTCCAAAGATGTATGAGTATGTTGGAATGGCAGACAACCACAATAGACGCAGGAGTGACGAATGGCAGACTACTTTATTACACAATCACTACATCATCACCAAAGAACAAAGACATAGAGCAAAGTGCATTTATTATATAACAATTTTGAAGACGTCTAAAGTTTCACATGTCACAAGTCAACGACAAAGATGGAGACGTCAAGCAACCGTGATGACCGACCCTTAGGGGGAGATTGTTGGGATCATACTTTTGTATTTTAGTCAAGTCTCGGTCATTACCTTTTGTAATAGGTTGCTTAGTTATTTATTTCAGTATGTTAATGTTACTAGGCTTAAGTATGCATGTCCATGGGCCTTGAAAGCCCACGTCTAAGTAGTAAGAGGGAGGAAAGGAGTGTTGTCCTACTCCTCCCTTATAAATACTAAGCTTATGTAAACATTATAATTGTTGGTTATTTGAATATCTTAATGAAACTATTGTTCTTTCACTCTTCATAATCTTATAATCAACCATCACTTATTCTCATCTCATTTCTTATACTTGTGTTTACAAAATGGTGACCTAACAAGACTTAAATTAACTTAATACAACATAATCAGTCATTAGGATTAGTCCTAAGTTCAAAAAAGTCAACTTATCTCAAAGATTTAAAAAGTCAAAATTACACTTTGGTCCGTTTTTACAAAAATGGTAAGATTTTTCTAGGCTTCATTTTTTACTTTTAGACTCTGAAATTGTTGGACATTAATATTTGGTAGCTAATCTTGGTTCTGATTATTTTTGCATAATTTTGTGATTTTTTCTAGTAGCTTATTTGGGGGCTTATTTGAGGCTGCAGGGCAAGTTTATGCCCTGCATCATGATACTAGTCCACAAGCATGATTTTTAGTAGACCTTAGCTTGTTCATTTTTGGGCCCTACCTTTAGTTTTCTGGCTTTTTGGAAGGCTCAGTGACCCATCTTGCTAGTTCAGTGCTAAATCTTGGCTTCTTAGCTTATTTAATAAGCTAACAGTACCTTGCTAGTTTCATCATTTGGCTGAATACACTAAAGAGTCAGTGTAGTTGAGTAAATTTTATAAGCTCCTTTTGAGCTATTTAATGGGCCCCACCATATGATCTTTGGCTTTTTGGAAAGGTGAGAATGCAGGCTTTCTAGATTAGAGCTTATTTTCAGCTTTAAGCCCTTTGCCCTTTAGCTAAATCAGGCCTGCATAGTAGCTCCTTAGGGACTATTTGGTTTGCAGTTCTTGGATTTGCTTATTTGTAATTTTAAGTTTACTCAGTGTGCTATTATTGTTGTTTTAGCTTGTTCTTAGTTTAATCCATCTTTGTCTAGCTTATTTTGTGCTTTGGATCAGTGGTGTAGCTTATTAGCAGCTTGTGCTTCATCAAAAGCTCAAAACATCAAGCTGTTAAGGAAATAAGCTCACCAACTGCTTATTTTTTAGTTCCATAAAATTTGTTTTCACAAAAGTCACTCAAAATCATTAGTGTAATAGTTTTGTGAAAGAAAATCCAAGAAAAACCAATTTTTAAAATAGTGATAGCTTCTATTTAAGCCATTTGGCTTATTTTTAGCTTTTTCAAAAAGCACTTTTCATTTTTATATTTTTCCTAGGTTCCTGTACTTATAGAATATTTTTAGAAAAAGTTTCATATTTTTCACTGTTCATTTAGTATTTATTATTATTTAATTTAGTTTAAATTAATTAATAATTAGTTTTTAATTAATAGTAAATATATAAAAAGTCTAAAAAATATATTTTCAGTTTTAAAATTAGTTTTAGGTTATTTTAGAATTTTCAAAATTTAGTTTTCATTTTTCTAGCTTAAAATCATATTTAGTTGTATTTTAGTTTAATTTAAATAATTAAAAATAATTAAAAATAGTTAGTAATTAGTAATTAATTAATAATAAATAATTAAATAGTCCAAAAATTATTTTTCTTTTTCTTAAAATTTTCTTTTATCATTAGAGTTGTAAAAAGTAATTTTCATATTCGTAGGACTTTTATTGCTCTCGTTTCACTTTTTATTCCGTACGTTTACGTTTAATTTAATTTAAACGTACGTTTTAAGGTTTTTAATCGTTTCTAGTTAATTTGATTTCACGTAATTGTTCTTTTAGCTTGTCTAAGCTATTTTTGTCTGTATTTCTTTCATTCTATCAATCATAACCCTTTCCTGTTGAAAATACCCGATCACAACACGTTTTCAAATACCATTCACGCCTCGTCGGGACATAACTACCCGGGGAAACTCTGTACTCTTTGGTTAGTTGGTCTAAGCTGTTTTGACCTTGTTGACCATTAACCTTGGTCAATATTGTCTGACTGTTTGAGACCTATCAATAAACTATCAAAGAGGTCTTTTAAAAGGGTTATAACGTAAGGTGTAGGGATATGATAAACACGGTTTTGTTGGATAAAGGCAATCTTTACTAGTGGCGAGCTAATCATCTTGGACAATTAGATGTACAATATGGCGTTGCTAAGCCAAGACTTGACTCGACTTAAGCTAATCATAAACTAACAAAAACATAAAAGAAAAAGGGATGGTAGTCCGTATTTTTTTCTTTTTTTTTTCTTTTTTTTTTTTTTTTTTTTTTTTTTGATTTTTTTCATACACTCTTGCCCTACCATCCAAAATAATACATCGTAGGGAATTTGCATTCCCCTTACACTTGAACTTTTACATACTTTACAATCAACTATTATAATGACTCGAATTAAGATAATTGAAACACTTGGAGTACCTTTTAAATATTAACGCACATATAGGGGGTAATAATTGACGTCTTCCCCAACACTCCATAACAATAGTACTTTACCCATGAGTCTCAATCATCCCAAAACAATATGTACAAATATGACTCGACTTAGCAACCATGTAATCAATTAGATAATTAACTAAGGGTTTAAACATGTAACATAGTGCACTAAAGATGAGTGCATACAAGGAAGGCTAAGGCGATTTGGGTGTACATTTGGGGTGAATTGTAAACAAATTCTATATTTAATTAAAATGCTTAAAGTTAGAAACGAAAAAGATAGGCTCGGAGGGGTGTACTAGGGGTATCGTAAACTAAAAATGAGTACATCGCAAAGGTGTAGGAAAAATTAATTGACTTTACTAGTCAAGTAAGATCAAGTAATTATGATACGGGTTTAACACAAGGGTGATCCTAATGCCTCTTATCATGTAGTAAATCTTACTACACGAATGTAGTCTCACTAGTGGTCTCGGGATGCATCACTATCACAAGTTCTAGAATCTAAGTACTACAGCTACACTCATAAGCATCTTTTCCTAACAAATCTAGGGGCGAACCTCATATATTTGGGTTTGAAAATTTTGAGTGGTACGGTTTTTCGTGCTAGTCATACAACTGCTATCCATGAGATGCTCATTAAGACTAAAGCTTCACTCCTAAATGTTGTAAAAAATTTTAAATTTGGCGCTAAAATTACCCTAACAAGTGTTTCTCTTTGTTTTATTACACACCTACTATTGAATAAACAAACTCAAGTGCAATTGTATTCTCTAAGGTATCATCATTTACCCTCCCCTTACACTTAGGCTGAACATTGTCCCCTATGTTCAATAAATAGGATGTAAAAATAATGAAGGTAAAAGAATGAAAGAAATACTCCCCTGATTTGTTCGGTGTGGATAATATGTTAACATGGTTAGATCTTCCTCCAAGAAAATGAACGTTGAAAGCTTTCCTCTAGAGATATAAATCATCTTCTTATCCAATATAACCTGTTAAACCTGAGAAAACAATCATGGCAAACCTCGCGTAAAATCGGCGGCAAACTATATATATACTAATGTAATATACTCATAATGATAAACATGTATGGTTCTTGTGATTAGTTTGATTCTAGAGACAGAAAGAGAGAGAGAATAGGAGTTCTAGAGAAAGAAAGTGAAAGAGAAATATTAGAATGATTAGAAGCTCCACCCTCTCCCTTGGTGGGAGAGGGCTTATATAGTTACATAATAAACGCCCTCTACCGAGCTGTGGATTGGGTATATACAGTGGGTAAAGACCCGTCCGTCCTCCACGGTGTTACTTAAACTAATATACTACTAACTAAATATTAATAAGACTACAAGCTACGTAATGCTAATCTATACTCGGGGTGACCGAGTCTTGCATATGAATATTTATATTCCTAACAATCTCCCCCTAAGGGAGGTCACCCCGGAAAATACAAATTTAATTCTAGCATTCTATTCTTCGAATTAAATCTTCGTAGCTCGTAGTCAGTGATTCTTTACAGTCATTAATCTTTGTGCTTCCAGCAGTGGACCTTTGATGACTTGTTTTATGTGTTGGATGATCTTTGACGTTTCTTCGAGTTTATCATTCAAATGAATGTCTCCAAGTCATCTTTGTGCAGTATCATCTCCATCTGACGTGGATAATTTAGTATCGGCATGCTCACACTTTTCAGGATCATGATCTTCAACATCAGAGTTGTAGAAGCATAGATGAAGCCCATTCAATGATCATGATTTCTTGATTAAGATGTCGAAGTGTGAGCATAAGGTGATAGATCAGCATCTTTTCAGCAATCTACTTCAACCGTCAGAAATTCCTGCAAGCAAACAGTTAGCAACAAATCATCCCGTACTTACAGGTTTGGAATTAGAGATCGTCTACAGCATAGTGTGAAGACTCCTTCTAACCCTTACCAAGACCGTTCCCAATCGGCAAGCCCCGAGAGGATTTACAAGATATACCTAAGTAGATCAACAATTGGGTGAGTCGCTGGAGGTCCCTCCACGACTATAGACCGTTTGTAACCGCCGCGACCACTAAGCGTAATCCACAAGGAATTACCTTAGTGACCTGCTTTCAGGGCTGCTTGATGTTGACCTTGGCAGGAATTTCCATTCAATCATTTGAGAATCACATAAGTAAATTCTCTCATGAATGTTCTGGTAGATTGCTAAGATCTACGTAGGATTCATAGTATTACACCTGGTGTCCTTAATGTTGAACAACCAGTGTAGAAGTAGCACGTGTTCCTAAGAGATCTTTTGATGCATCTCAAGGATCTAGACTCGATTAGTGCATTATTTGGTTTTTCTATGCAGAGACTAGGGAGAGGTCTCTGATGGATCTTAACACCTTGATCTGTGTTAGAATGATACTTTGAGTTATACCACTAAGTATGCGGAATCTACTTAGTATACTTAGAAGTTTGGTTGTGAATAAAAGCAATTGTATATGAATGAGAATACTTTATGAATCAAACTGTTAGCTCCAATATTAATAATAATAATAATAATAATAATAATAATAATAATAATAATAATAATAATAATAATAATAATAATAATAATAATAATAATAATAATAATAATAATAATAATAATAATAATAATAATACGAGTGATCTTTGTATCACTAGGGTTACAACCTTGAAGCTCTAAGAAAAACGTATATCTAACCTTAACCTAAGACCTCCTTTTATAGCACAAGGAGTCCTCTTCTACAAGATACGTATAATGATAATAGAATAAGATATACACAAGATCTATTCTATATTTATCTATACAAGTTTCCTAACAGTTATCCTAACAGCAGTGGTAATAATATGTACTAGCAATGGTAATGAGTTTCCATTGCTAGTGCATTCTTCAGCAGTTGTACTCTTCATACTAGCCGTGGTAACTGTTAATGTAAGTCCCAACAATCATCCCCTAAACTTATGATTAACATGTAAATCAATAAGTTTCTTCAAGTAGTCAACATATGTGAGGATATGGGAATTCTTCCAAACACTTATCTTCTTTTTTCTCAACTCCTTGTCAGCCTTCACACTTTGATCATAAATTCTCTGTAGCAAATCTTCTATGATTTCACTTCTTTCCCAACATCTGAGCTTAACTGACATCATAACAGTGAGAACACCTGCTCTCAATGGATATTCCTTTTCAGCTAACATAAATACATCAACTCCATATTGAGTAGAAACATGATGTACATCACTTGAATCATAGAATTTCCACAGAGTATTCATATTATGAGCTTCAAATCTCCAATACCTGTCACTAGGGTCAGATTCATATAATCTTCTAAAGTGAACCCACAACTCTTTAGCTTTGACGTCAGCAAGTTCATCTTTCTTGAACTGATCTTGTATTATCCTCCACAAAGTATCCAGATCTTCTCTATCACAAGATCTAATAACATCTTCAAAATCTCTACAGATTCTTGTGACATTACCAGTTCTAATAATCTTCCATGCAACACCAAAATCATTAGAATAAATTTCCCCAACCAACTACTGGATATCTTGCTTGTAAAGGTTCTACATTCAGCACATCAGTTTCAATAAACACCATATTTGTAACTTGTTCTTCAGTTAACTTGCTGACACCTTCCATTGCTTGAGATAACTTCTGAGTCTTCAATTTCTTAGCATCTTTGGATTCAAGACTCACACCTGACCTTTTTGACTTCATAGCTTCAGGTTCTTTATCCATAGGAATGAAATGACTATCCTGCCTTTTAACCCTATAATAAATTCCTTTAACCTGATCGTGTGTCATTCCTTTAAAATGTGTCATCTTCCAATTTCCAACATGACAATAATAGGTCTTCATCTCAGCACTAATCTGTGCCTTTGTAAGTTATCTTGGTTTCTTTTGACCCTTTCTTACTGTGCCAATAATATCATCAAGAGCCTGTTGATTCTTCATCTGAATGAAATCCTTTAATTGAGCAGACCTTTGATCTTCATTTAAAGTTGTTAGCAATGAGTTCAACTACCTTCTTCCTAATCACTGGATCATTTGCAATCATGAACTCAATCTCTTCTTCAGTAGGCACATAAGTAAACATTGGAGGTTTCTCATGTAGTATAGTTGGTGGAACAATAGAAATTGGTTCTTCAATCACTGTTTCCAATTTATCCAACCTCTGAGCCTCCATGAAACTTGCAATCTCTTCCTCCTCTTATCTTTTCTTTAGCATTGCAATTTCATTTTCCACTAATTTCTTTGCCAATTCTGCATCATAATCTATCTGAGCTTGTTCTTTCTTTGAAATCTTCTTTGACTGTTGCTCAGATGATTCATCAACAATGTGAACTTTTCCTTTTTCCATTCTCTTTCTTTGAAATTCTGCATCAGCAACATCCACTGTTTCTTCATGTGTTTCCACTGTGTATTTACTAGTTTCATCTGCTTCAGCAAAAATTTCTTTAGATCTCACTGCTTCATCTTCCTTCTCTTGAACATTATCAAAATCATCAAGTTCAGCAAATGCTTGTTCAAAATTAAGTCTCCTCCCCTAAAACTTTGCATCAGTTTTAATCCTCTCCTATTTGGGAGAATTCCCCAAATCTTCACTGAAGTAAGCTGAGTCGTCATTATGAGGTGAAGAGGAAGATGATAGCACAATGTTGGCAGATATGTGCTTCTTTAGACTCTCAACTTCTTCCTTTAAACTCTTGATCTCTGCTTTCATCTGGATAAGCTCTGTGGCATGTTGTTGCTTAGTCTTTGCCAGTTCTTTCTCCAGAGCTTTAACCTGCTTGACTAAATTGGTACATAATTCCATCAATTCATTTGGTTGCACACTGCCCTCAACACTTCTAACTGTGTTACCTGTTGGGAGAGGTGAATCATAGGGCATTGATTCAGGCTCTTTTCTAGTTGGACTAGAATGAAGCCTAGAGCTACCACTGCTTGTTCCTAAACCAAAAGGCTCAGCAACATGCAATGTTGTAATGGGAGGAGGTGGCTTTTTGTGCCTCCTCTCATATGTGTGAGTAACAGTAGGGGTGTGCTGAATAGGTGGAACAACAATAGAGGGTGTGTGATGGGATACAACTGGAATGGTTGCATCTTCACCCTGTACCTGTGAAATCTTTGAAAACATTTCAGGAAAAAGTGGTTTAACCTCCCCATTCCAAAGTTCTGAAGCCTTACACATATTTGGCTTAAGACAGGGGGTTTGATAAACTCTTTTGTGTGTTTGCAGTTGAAATTCATTTAGCACTGCTTGCAAAAACCTTGGATACATCAAAAATTTATATGAACTCTTTACATTGCCCTTCATATTATTGAAAATAAACTTTGAAAAATTGAAAGTCCTATCAGTTGCCAAGCAAACCAAAGGGTAAGCCATAGTTGCTGCAAATTTCTCATAAGAAGTTTTCTTAGGACTTAGACAATGTAAAAGAGTATGTATGAAAAATCTCCAATGGGGACAAAAACATCCTTTTCTGAAAGTAACTTTTTGATCAGATGTATCATACCCCATGGAGGCAATATATTTGAAAATATCTGAATTGGGTAATGTGATGATACCATTGAGATCATCCAATTGGAGAATTCTCCTCAAGGATGACTAAGTAACATCAATAGTTACCACATCCACTGTGGCTCTAAGAGCTTCCACAGATTCTTGTGTGTCTCCCTATTCAATAGTTATAGACTCCACAGTGTTCCAGAACTGTTTGATATGAGAAACATAGATTGAGGGATTGACAGTTAAAGCATACCTTATATGGGTAGTATTGAGAAAATCCACAATCTGATGGAAAACAGAGCCACTCTTTTCGTTTGACTTTTGTAAATAGGCCACTTGGTTGTGCTCCTCAGCAAAGTTTAGAATCGCCATGATTTTGTGAGGGAAAGATAAAAGTGTTAGCAATCGAGAATAAGAATCAAGCCATATGATGATAAATATATACTAATAGGGTTTTGAGGAGAATGCGTAATGTGAATTATCTTTGGCAAAAGAATAAATTAAAATTGGTAAGTGGATAATTCACAAAAAGTTTCCCTATTAATAAGGAACCACGATTATTTACAATGGCTAGTTAAAAAATAAGATTACTGACACAACAATTGTAACGGCTAGTTCACCAGTGGTAAAAATTACTCATACAGTGGTAACTGTGAACTAGCAGTGGTAAATTTTCACAAAATTTCAAAGAGCAGTGGTAAGTAAAACAAATAAAATCAGCTACTCTAAACATAGTTTTTAGCAAACTATCAGCTATAAACGGATTTCATATGTCTTTACCATGAGCCGTTTGCTATGGACTAGCCAACTCTTCATCACTTGGAATATGGTGAGTTGATGACCATATAGTTTTTGGTAAACTATCAACATAAACGGATTTGAGAAGTCTTTACCAGTAGCCGTTTGCTCTGGACTAGTTGATTCTTATGTTGATTAGACATGGTGAATCACTAACCATTTGTTGTGTGTCTAGATACACACCTTATAACTCTAATCACTCAATCAATATTGGTTTGTATTCTCATGGTTTCTGTGAGTTGTCTTTATCAAGAGTCATAGACTGATGTTATCAAGATTGGTATACGAGTGGTGCATGAACTATTAATAAGTGGATCTGTTGCTTTCATAGTTTTGTTTCAAGATTCGTATACTCCTCCAACCTACCAAAATAGATAAGAGTAAATAACCTTCATTAATTATCCCTCGACCTTGACTTTGCTTATAAAAGGGGGCTCAAAACACTTAAGTCTTTATCAAAACTAATCTCCAATATCACAAACCCTAAACAGCAACATGAGTTGGATTCCATTAATATACATCTCATCCGATGACACATCTGATGAGGAAATCAGCTATTGTTCTGATTCAGAAGAACTCTCAGCTGGATGGAGTGGATATTTTCCTCCAAGTTCTATAACAGCTACATCATCCAACATGAAGCCTAACAAGAAGGTCTCAGCTGCTCCTGCTCCATTTCTAGAATTTTATTCAAGATCTTCTTCGGATGATGATGATCCTACCTACACCCTATCCAAGGAGCTTCCAAAAGCCCTCACTATAGCTCTGGAGTCAGCTATAGTCAACATGAAGTGGCCTGCAATTGAAAAGCCTTGAAGACTTCCAAAGCCACCCAAGCAAGTATTGGGCCTTGCTTGTCCAAGAAAGCAACTTTCTTTGATGACAAGAGAAAGAAAGCTTCTAAGGGCAAGCATGACTATGAGGGTAAAGGAAAGAAGCCCATAGAGTAGGTTGTCTGAAGATTTAGGTGTTAGGTTGTTAAGCTTTGTGTTTTGTGATATGATGTTTGTGTTTGTCTCTCTGAATGGTTGTACTCTGTCTCCTTTTGATTTATGAATGAAAGTACTTTGATCTTTTTCTTTTATCACTGAGAGAACAAATCTTTCCACTGTTTGTACCATGGTTTCCACTGTGCTTACATTCCTCTGCATACAAGTTAGTAGAAAACCATACAAACATATACAAACAATATTAGTACCTAAAAACTATCCTGCAACACTGAAAAATTACATCAAATATTTATGGGTTTAACATTCCAATACCTGTTACCATGTACTGAAACCTACCCACATCAAGCCCTTTTGTTAACAAATCAGCATAGTTGTCATCAGTATGAATTTTGACAACTTGAATAAGTTTTTTCTCAAAACAATCTCTAATAAAATGATGTCTAATTTCAATATGTTTAGTTTTAGTATGTTGCACCGGATTTTTAATAATGCATATGGTACTTCTATTGTCTATATATATAATGGTGTTCATGAAATTGTACCCATAATCCAGCAATTGATTCTGAAGCCATAAGATCTGAGCACAACAGCTAGCAGCAGCTACATATTCTGCTTCAGTGGTTGAAGTAGCCACCATTGTCTGTTTCTTTCACTCCCATGACACCAATCTACATCCAAGAAATTGACATCCTCTTGTAGTTGACCTTCTATCCAAACTTGCACCAGCCTAATCACTATCTGAGTAGGTAATCAACTCCATAGGAGATTCTCTTGGATACCGCAATCCTAGATTAGGATATGTCTTTAAATACCTAAAAATCTTCTCTACTGCTATCATATGAGATGTCTTTGGAGTAACTTGAAATCATGCACAAGCACATACAACAAACATAATGTCTAGTCTTGATGAAGTAAGATACATCAGGGAACCAATCATAGATCTGTAAGTGTGTACATCAACATCTGCTCCACTAGCACTCTTTAACAATAGATGAGTAGTCTTATCAGTAGGGGTATTTGAAGGTTTTGCATTAGTAAAGTGAAACTTTCTTATTATCTCAGTCACATATTTGGCTTGACTGATAAAGATGCCATCTTTTCTTTGTTGTACTTGCAGCCCCAAAAAGAAAGTAAGTTCTCCCATAGAACTCATTTGGAATTCATCTTTCATCAACTTTTCAAACTATTTGCACATCTCTTGTCTAGTAGACCCAAAGATGATATCATCAACATATACTTGAACAAGTAGAATATCACCCTTGTCTTTCTTAATGAACAAAGTTTGATCAATTTTTCCTCTATGAAACCCATTTTTCAACAGATAAGTAGCTAAGGTTTCATACCACTTCCTTGGAGCTTGATGTAAGCCATAAATAGCCTTAACCACTTTATACACTTTATTAGGATGTTGAGGATCTTCAAAGCCTGGAGGTTGAGAGACATAGACCTCCTCATCAATCTTTCCAGACAGGAAGGCACTCTTTACATCCATTTGATAGACAGTAAAGCCCATAAAGGATGCATAGGCTAAAAACAATCTAATAGCCTCAATCCTTGCAACAGGAGCAAAAACTTCTTCATAGTCAATACCCTCCTCTTGAGTATATCCTTGAGTAACCAATCTAGCTTTGTTCCTTATAACAATACCTATTTCAGCTTTCTTATTTCTGAAAACCCACTTAGTACCAATCACCATCATTCCATCCGGCAAATCACAGAGAACCCAAACCTTTTGAAGTTTGAACTGCAACAACTCCTCTTGCATTGCTTCAACCCAGCTAGATTCTTCTAAAGCCTTATAAACATTTTTAGGCTCCACTTGTGATAGAAAACAGAAAAACAAACATTAATTCTTGTTTGTGTACTTCTTGGAATCATAAACTTCACTAATGAACCCATAAACATCAGTCTTCTTTGTCTGCCTTCTTGTCTTCACACCTGATTGTAGCTCACCAATTACATTTTCAAGTGGATGCACTTTGTGAATTGAAGTCTGTGATGTGCTAGGAATATCATATGTTGTAGGCATGTTAGTGATCTCTACATCATTACAGGGTGATTCCTGAGTTGAACTTTCCACATTTGGACCATCAGTGGAAACTTCTGTTGGAGCAGTGGGAATTGGATTACCACTGCTTGCAGGGATTTCTTTATTCAAAACATCAAAATTCACAACATTTGCATCACTTTCCTTTCCAGAATTCTTTGAAGGTTGTGAGTCTTCATTATTGTCAACAAAGTCCCAAAGTGGCATAACAATTTGATCTTTATCATCTTCATCATCTTTGCAAGATTCATCTTCATCAATGAATTCTTCTGACTCTTCAAGATTATTGTCTCCTGTACCTGAGGTAATAGGTATATAATTCATTGTATTTGATAAAGTTTCAAGATCAAATAACCATTCTGGTCCTGAACTTGCCAAGTTAGTTTTATTTTCAAGAAACTCAATATGCAAATTCTGTTCAATCTTCTTTGTTCTTAAGTTATAGACTTTGAAAGCCTTGCTAACCAAAGAATATCCAAAAAAGAAGCCTTCATCTGACTTTTCTTCAAATTTTCCCTGTAGAATATCAATAATCAAACCATGTATGGTTCTTGTGTATATGGATCAAATAGTAATAAGAGAAGTAGAGAGATGAGGAGAAGTTGGGAGGAATTCCTAGAGAGAGAAAGTGTTGAGAGAAAAAGAGAAATGTTAGATTGAGAATAATGGAAGCTCCAACCCCCTCCACGTGTGGAGAGGGGTATTTATAGTTACCTACAAAAAAGATAAAAATGCCCACACCCGGGATGTGGATCATGCATACAGTGGGTAAGACCCGTCCTTCTTTCACGATGTTACTTAGACTAATCTATTATCTAACTAAGTAATAAACTAACTACGAGCTAACTTAAATGCTGTTATAATGATTAGGTGACCGAGACTTTTACAGGAATATCTGTATTCCTAACAATCTCCCCCTAAGCGAGGTCACCTTGGAAATTAAGCTCTTTGATCTTTAAGCATTCTTTAGTCTTTGTAGCTCGTAGGTTCTAATTTTTCACTTTTCTGCACACTTTGTACTTCAAGCAAACGAACTTGTGATTTGGTTTCCTTTGTGATATGTGATCGTTGAGCTTCTTTGAGATCATCAACCATAGTAAATCTCCAAGCTCATCCATAGTAGTATCGCCTTCATGTGATGTAGTGACATTAGGACCATCATGCTTACACCCTTCTGGATCTGGAGACTTTACATCAGAGTTGTGGATCAGGAGACTTTTTCATCAGAGTTGCGAAAATGTTGTTGGTAGTCTCTCAACATTTGTTGTAGTAAGTCTCTCATCGTCATTGATAGTGAGGAGGATGTGTGAGCATGAGGTATGGATTGACCCGATTCAGCTGGAAATAGGAGCCATCAACGCCATCTTTATATGTGTCCCTGAAATAAAACAGTTAGCAATAAAGATAGAGAACAAATATGGCTTTGTCATTCATTCTGCGAGGACAGACTACCCTCCGGTTTTGTGAAAACCGACCTGTGATCAGGTAGAGTCTCTTTTAAAGAAGACTCTCCTTGACAGGAATTTCCAGCTTGTAGTAATGAATTTTCTAAAGAATCCACTTCGGAATCTTCATACTTAGCATGTTCTCATACCGGAACGTCTCAAAGCAGACAGCACAATAGAGTGAATCGGTGAATAATTATTCACGGATTGATGAGAAATTGATTTATAGAAATCACTCGCGTGTCATATAATAAACAATTTTTGAGACACGACGAGTGTTTTATACTCAGAATCACATTTCCATCAAAAATAATTTTGTTTGAAACATTGTACACAATCAATGTGCTCGAGAATTTGTTTGTGAGCACACCGAAAGGTTTTTGCAAAAGTATTCGTCAATCCATATCCTGGAACAAGTTTGATTCAATTTTGAATCGCACCATTGTTGCTTTCCAGTTGTCACTTAATCATTGATCCAAGATGGATGTTAGCCTTGCTATTTTATAAAGATAACGTCACACAAGTGAAATGGACTAGATATGTAGCTAGTAGTAACTTCAGGGACTATTAGTGGTCATTAGGCAAACTTATTATGTAATGAGCCTATAAATACCCCTCATGACTCTCCATGAGGGGTGTGGGGAATTGTGTCTATCATTTACTTTGTCTTAATAAACCATTTTTCTCCACCCTCTCTCTACTTTCTCTCTCTAAAAGGATGAATACTTTCATCTTTAATAATCAACCAAGACCTCCCGAATCACATAAATCATACATATTTTCGGTCCTACAATTGGCATCAGAGCTATGGTGGTATTGATTTGTGTGGTTCGAACTTGTTTTAAGCTGTTTTTTTTACCAACTTTTTGTACTCGGAATTTTTTTTCCTACTTTATAGCAAACAGTTTTTTATACAAGTTTTGTGTCTCCTTATGGTCAAACAGTCCAGATCCGTTTATTAATAATTTACAACACTTATATTCTGCTATTTTAATACCATATACCGAGAAATAAAGTGGTCAAAAAGGTCGGAAATTCATCGGAATCTGCAAAAAGTCGCCGGAATCTGGTCGGAATTTCTTGTATAAGAAATTTTCGATATGTACCGTTTTTCGAGATTACATTTTTGAAAAGTACTATTTTTCGAGATTATGTTTTCGAAATGTACTATTTTTTGAGAATACTCATTTTTGAAATTTTTTACATTTTCGAGATTATGTTTTCGAAAACTCACTTTCTCGATAAATCAGTATTCTCGATAAAAGATGCAATGTTTCGAAATTACAAGCTTACAAAGTTTTGCAAATACAAGATTAAAAAGTTTCGAAATGTTGACAGAATGAAGATGAAGGAGAGCACAAGACCACTTGACCATGACCACAAACCATTATACCAAGACTCAAGACCTCAGTTCGAATCCATCATTGGTCCTTATTGTTTAAATGAATTGATTACATATCGAGAAGGCCAGTAACTGGCAAAACCAAATCACACGACACCTATGCTAATCCTTCACTAGACACAACCATAACCTCACCTTCACTCCCAAACACTCTCAATCAAGATTCGAAAAACAAAGGGAAAACAAGACAAGGAATTTCATCTAAACTCAGATCTGGTTCAAATTTTTGCCTAATCTTTATAAGATTTTTTTTGTTTGAACCAATTTCATCACAGTTTGATAACGAAACAAAACAATAAATCAATACCTACCCGAGACCCCTTAACGGATCTTGAAGCAAACAACAAGCAGGAACTTAATCTTCTTTGGGTATCATGAATCCATGGTATTTGGGTTATATTTGAGGTTCGGTTATCATTATTGAAGGATGCAAATGAGATCAGTCTTAGATGAGGTTTTTCATTTTGATGATGGGAGGAGAAAAGTTAGGTGGTAGGCGGATTTATCACTAAGTCTGTCTTAGGGTTCTTGTTAAAATGAGGATAACAGGTTATATGATTTACGCATGTGGGTTGAATTGGATTTGGGTTGTACACAAGCTGGATTGGATCCGTGTATTTTATTCATTTGATTTGGGCTATCCGGATTTTTTTTGGGCTGCAATGGTAAATCACAAACATGGTTATGGACTGATGTAACAATTGAAGTGATATGAATTAATTATCCAATGTAATTTTTTAATACATTGTGTTAATTGTGGTATATTGAGTGGTATTTTCGACTTATAATTTCACGGGGATACATTATTCACGGCTAGATTTGCTATGGTTTGAAAAAATGACGACGGGGTTTTTGTACGGTATTATCGATTTGATTTTGAAGTGGTGTTTCATAAAGTGTACTTATTTATCTCAAAGTCTAGGGGTGGTTGGATGCACGACTTTTGAAGATAACTTGTTTGCGCAAATTAAAAAAAATTCAGTCTTGACAATCTAGTTATTACTGATGTAAGGAGTTACGTTGTAGTGCTCACAGTATAGCTATCACTTAAAGGAGTTACGTTGTAGTACTCAGTGTCACACGAAGTAGTGGATTGTTCAAGTGGCGAATATTTCGTGCAACCTCATACTTAAAGAAGTTACATTGTAGTGCTCAGTATAGGTATTAAGTCACATCTATCGTACAAGCATTAAGTCACAAGATGGGATGATTACTTCTTTTTCAAGCTGGTCATATCGGGCAGTCTCCATATGTGGTCATTACTAGTAGCCGGTGAATTACAAGGAGGTTCGTTTAAAGGTTAATTTGAGAGAATAGTATTGAGAGTATACTTTTGCGACATATACTCACAAAATATGCTTTCATGGTCTATCTATATTGCATCAGAAGTGTAAAGTACGGGTAATTATTGCATGTACACAAAATAGTATGATGATTTCGATAAATCGCAACCATCAAGAGGGAGAAGAACATGCCAAAAGAAGTAGTGTTTCATCTCTAGTACATTGGTTGTTTGAGGGAATTGTGCTTACACTGGAACCGAAGTAGTACTAATGATGTGTACATCGGAGCGTATTACCAACCTTCTGTGCAATACTATGTGAGTTATATTGTCAAGATGCTCCCTGAACGACAACCATGTGCCTACACTTTTGAATCTACTTTATCCGCTGCGTGATGAAAAGAGAGTTGTCGGTTCAGGAGGGAGGTGGAAAAAGAATAAAGGCTCATTAGTTAGGAGGGAGTAATAACCTAACTAGACCATTACAGTTGAAGTTCAGAGCTACAAATACCTTTGCCGTCAGTGTCAAAGATCATACGCCGAGATAGTCGGAAAAGAGAACTTCAAGTCTTCCTCAGTATCTAGACTACAGAGACTCTGCGCTTCAACAACGTCAACATAGTTTACTATTGTTGTAATTTTACATTGTTAATGTATTTATAGGTCTCATTGTAACCATTCATGTGTGACGATATCTTGGAGGGAGATTGTTAGCCTTGCTATTTTATAAAGATAACGTCACACAAGTGAAATAGACTAGATATGTAGCTAGTAGTAATTTCAGGGACTATTAGTGGTCATTAGGCAAACTTATTATGTAATGAGCCTATAAATACCCCTCATGACTCTCCATGAGGGGTGTGGGAAATTGTGTGTATCATTTACTTTGTCTTAATAAACCATTTTTCTCCACCCTCTCTCTACTTTCTCTCTCTAGAAAAGATGAATACTTTCATCATCTTTGATCAACCTCGACCTCCCGAACCACACGAATCATACATATTTTCGGTCCTACAATGGATCTCACATGTCACCTACCAAGAGCTTGAGAGATGTTCGCTCTAGAAGGATTTCCATCTTCATTGTGAATATTTTCATATCACTCGGATGTTCTGGCAATACCACAAGGATAATGCGTAGGACTCTAAATATTTTATCTTATTTTACACATTGTGTGAAACAATAAGCATATTTGGAAGTGTGTCCTATCGATATTTATGGATGATCTCTGTGGCTCTAGACTCAATAGTGCATTTTGATCCGCTCTTGGAGACTGGGGAGGCGTCTCCTGTTTTAGGTATCAACATAGCTCGCAATGAGCGGTCGATACATTGCACAGGGTTCCCCGTGAGAATGAAACAAGCTCTTTTAAGAGAACTTGAGTGGTTAGGAAGTTTAGTGCAGTGCGTCACTGGGTCCATGACGTCTTGTCTTCAATACCGGTGTTACCTTAGTAACCTCCAGTAGCTTATGAATTGAACCCGGTTTCTGCCCTAAGGTTGAATATATGGAGGGCTATTTCTTTTCACCCTTTCTCATTTCATTTCTTTTTCATTCTTCAACCCCTTCAGTGCTTACCGAGACTTCACCACTAGAACCTTGTTGGGTTTGTTCCAGTCCTAGCTCTATCTCAGTCCGCACTCTTCCCTTTCTCACTTTTCTCCTTTTTTTTCAATCATTTCTAAGGACTTCTAATCTATCTAGAGGATTGTCCCTGGGAAGATCCTTCCGGTTCTGGTGGATCATGGGAACTCATACCTAACCTTAACCATCCTTATAACTCCATGCATAAAGATAAATGGTCGGTCTTTGGTATTACTTCCACAAATGCCTTTTGCTCCTCCTCAATATGTGCATCGATATTCGAAAGTGTTTAGCACATATGTGGGAGCCTATTTATTGAGTCCAAAAGATCACTTTTGATTATCAGATTTCATATTTAAATCACATTCTCTCCCCCGATCAAAAATTTCAAATATTTTGAGATTTTGGATCCCAATTGATTTAAATAAGTTAGAAAATGTTTAGGAGAGAAATGCGGTCAATTTTAATATTTTCTGATAAAAGGAATCTTTTACTTGCTCTCCCTCAATCTGTGAGGGAGGTTGTTATGTGTCAGATTTGATGAGTTTACAAACAATTTGAAGTTTGGATAACTTCTGAAAACTCTTTGAAAATTTCTCTTTCTGACACATAACTGTAACAATTCACAATTTCAGGTTAATTACCATTCCCGGAAAAATTTCACTATTCACTTTTACTATTCATTTTTCCCGAAATTTTCCCGAAACTTGATTTTTGTTTCTTGGCCTCGAGTGATAAATCATTTCCATGGCAAATTAAAAGTTTAACTTTCATAAGCTCATTTTCGTGAAAGTTATTAAGGAATTACACGTTTTAGGGTAAAACGTCATTCAGAAATTCTACGCACAACGAAATTCGACCACGTTAAGTGACCCCGCATTGGAAAAATGTTTGACACACTCATGATTTATTTGAGAATAAATCATGACTGAGAAAAACATGACCAAAAATAAGCCTCGGCCGTGAAAAACTGGAATTTTCAGTTTTAAGCGTTTTTACTCAGCCGTAACCTTAGCCTATACCTGCACCGCATTTCTAAGACAATTTGAGTTTTCAACTTATTAGAAAAAGTCAACATATTTTTCCCTCCTCCTTTGACCAAAAATCATTCCTTGATTTTATAAGTCATTCCTTGATTTTTAGGCTTACGGTTTGATGTCTAAAAGACATTTAATACCAACCGACACTAGACTGAGCCCAGTCTAGACATTATAAGTCATTTTAAATCAATATTATCCTATTAGAAAAGTAACATTTTACTTTTCTCAATTTTACGCAATATTCTTACGTTTTACGTATTACGCGTTTTAGACCCGTGTTTCCAGTTTTAGCAGGGTTTTACCACCCCAATGGAACCTACCACTCATTTTATATTTTATTATGGAGTATTTTGACAAGTTTAATCATTCTTCCAAGTTTCGTATTTTTACGATGCCCGGTTTTACGTTTTGTGACGTAACAACTTACGGTTAGCATTTTACGGAGTCGAAACTAGCTCCATAAGCTTGGATAAGATCATCAAAAGCCAACTCATCCTATCCTATCTTTGTGAACCGCCACTAGGGGGGGGGGGATTCACACTTGTGGCTTGATCTTGACCCTTGATTCCTTAGATGATTACATGTGTACAACTTTGGCTCCAAGTAAAACTTGGTCACCAAGTTTAGGAGATTTCCTAGTTGTTTCCTAACCTCCTCAACTCACTATAAATACTCCCCTTCTCCTCCTTCTTGTACGCCACACATACCACACTCCAACACCATTCCATTTGCTAATGCTCTTCCAAGTTTCATGCAAGATTTAAGAGCATAACAACACATAAACCATAGTTTGGTTTTGATTCATCAAACTACTTCCAATCTTTAGAACTTTGGTGATTCTCTTGAGTTTGAATCCACTCAAGTCACCTCAACTTTCATCATCTCTCTTTCAAGAAAACAAGTGTAGAAAGATTGCTTGAAGTGAAGTGGGTTGAAGCTAAAGTCTATCAAAGTCCGTACCATACATGTTAACTTACCTTTCTTTGTAGAAAGCCAAAGTTGTAAGCCAACTCTAATACACTTCCTTGCTTAAATATCATATTCATGCTATTTACATATCATTCATGCTATATATTGTCTTGTGATCATGTCCATGATGTATAAAAATGAGTAAAACAAGTTATGATATACATATGTTAACTTATGATCTTTAAACAAGTAAACTAGTGACTTTTATGGAGAACCACGACCAAAATAGTATAACTATGATATTTGAAACTTACTTACTGTTAAAGAGGACTTAACAAGGAAAACATAGCAATTTGAATCACCCAAAACGAGTACCCGAGTCAAAAGTTATGGCCATAAGAAGTTAGCGAAACCAAAACGCCGAAACTGCCAATACCCTACTGTTTGCATTCCGCCATTTTGAAAGTCACCCTTCTGGTCCGATTCATCAAAAAGTTAAAACACGAAAGTTGTCCGGAACGACGTTTTCATTCAGGAACAAAGAAGCTCGAGCCCTGAAAACGCTTTCCGAGTGATAATTTCTTCAAATTCTTAACAGCCCATTTTTAGACCAAAGTCATTATATATAGGTTATGGTTTATAAAGACCAAAGAGGTCTTATGACCTAGAATCAAGACCACAACCATGGCTAGAGCCAAGGTTGAGTCTCAAGAACATGGAACAATGACCAAAGGTCATGGCAAGGCCATGACGAAATGACCATGTAAGCTTACTTAGACGTAAACATAAACCAAAGTATTGGCGATAACTTGAACAAGCAATTTGGATCTACTTCACTTAAAGGAACCATGAGATATTACAAAGAAAAATGGTCATACAAAACTTATGAAACTTCCCCTAATAACAATCTTCATGTAATAATAAACTTTTCTAAGTTTATTCAAATATTGGACATGTAACTTTTCGGATCAAAACTTATATCTATATATTTTATCAACTACTATAATAGTAGGGAGCCTCATGTGAGGAGTTCATTATGTAAGCCGTCGAGATGAGTTGTGGATTTACGAATTAAAGTGTCCTGGCTCCTCGAACGTTTACTACCATGACTTCTGAATTATGTCGGCCCGAACGGTAGTAAACGATATATAAAACATACATGTTTCATGAATCTTTTCTTTCAAAGACTTACAATATACATCATACCACATCATGGACTAGATGCAAGATATATATATATATATATATATATATATATATATATATATATATATATATATATATATATATATATATATATATATATATATAGGCACTTATTCTTTACTCCGATCCTAAGTCGCAACATTCTATTATAGGTTGCTCGTAGAAACCTTCACGATCCAACCATTACCTTCATTACTTGCTATCTTACTTAAGGTGAGTTCATAGCCCCACTTTCCATTACTTAATTGTTTTACAAACCCTTGGGGGGAATACATGCTATTTTTAACCGAGCACAATGTTTTTAAATTGTATGCTTGCCTGATTGTTTTATTATCACTAAGTACCAGCCTTGCTAAACCGAGATCCTTTATTATGAACCATTTAATCACTAGCAATAGTGAGCGCGAATATTGTGAATAGGCCTATTGGGATTGACGAATCCCATTTGTATTGACTAAGGTCAAACAAATGCACTAATATTTGAGATTTAGGTATGTTGGCAAAGTACCTACCGGGATAAATCTGCCGATCGATATTGGTACACGTTAACGTTTTGGTGTCATAAGCTTAGTGTATAATACATTTTATGGGCGTATAATAACGTAGCCTGCCTGTTTTGTTTTCCAAACATTGGTGTGAGTCCATAGCTCACACTACCAACATATTGTGTTCAAACATTTAACAAACTCTATGAATATCACTCAACCTTTGTGTTGACCTCTCAAGCATGTATTTCAGGTTCATGACGATCAAGGATGGCATGGAAAGGCACGGATACTCAAGAGGGCTATAAATTTTATTATCATTCAAAACTCATTTAATGTGATTTGTAAACATGGAACCATTTGGGACCTCATTTTGTAATCTCTGATATTTATACAATTTGAATGATAAATCTTTTAAAACGACTCAATTGGAGTTCGTTTTCTATTATTGTGACTATTGTGCCGTCGAGTAACACCCAGTTTGAATTCCGCTGCATCCATGAATTGGGGGTGTTACAATAACCATCACAAAATGTTTTATTGCAAGGTTTTGTACAAAGTGTGGAGAGTTTTTGATGATACATAAAATTTTGAGAAATCACTCTCCCCCTCAATCAATGACGGATGTTAAAGCTTACATAAATGATGTCATTGATTGAGTGAAAAATTTTATCAAAATTTTGAGTTCAATTTGATTTTCAATCAAAATCTAATGGTACCACCAAGTTTGGCACAAATACTTTCCGGAAAAATCATAGAAGGGAAAGTATTTGGTGATAAAAAGAAGATTTCTCTTCTTTATCAAGAAATAATGCACTGAAGCGTACATTAGATCGAGGGTGCACGGATGTAAAGTAATCCATGCCCGGATGAACTTCACCCGGTAAAGGAACAACCATCCTTTTGGCGACGTGTTTTCCCCATTTTGAAAAGTGGGTTGCTATCAGAAGTAATAGCAAGCCATATTTTTGAAGTCCGGGTTGCAGCCTGAAATGACTACAAGCCATAATTTTTAAGAATGTTTTGAGAAACGACATGTTTTAGAATTTTTTTTTTATTTGAAACCGAAAAACTTTTGCTCAAGCATATGTATGATTCCGTGTCATTATTGAATGACATTTCTAGAAACGTACATAATATTGATTACACAAGAGACATGTCGTGAGAGGAATATTTTTGGATTTTTTTTTTATACTTTCTATTTACAATTTGTAACACCCCCAAAATCGTCACGTCAGCGGAAGACTTAAAATGTCGGCGGAAGACTTTTTGGGTGTTACTTCGAGGATCTTTGTCACAATCATAGAAAACGACACAAAAGTGACGCTTTAAAGTTTAATTCATTCAAAATACCAAATATTCGAGACATCAAGATGTTTCATAATTTAAACAACAAGTTTATTTAAATATGTCAAAATGTTCATTTAAGCCCATGCCGGGTTACAAGCCCACTCCGTGCCTTCAAGTTCCTTCTTGTATAGTTACCTGAGATAAACACATGCTAAAAAGTGTCAACACAAAGGTTGGTGAGTTCATAGAGTTTATAGTTTAAATCATTAATTAGAAAAAGAGTGATATCCTTATCAATTTAATACAAATCAATCCGTTGGTTTGCCCTTCACCGGGCCAACACCAAAATAGTAGTTTGTTTATAAATCCATTTATCACGAGTTTCGAATCACAAGTTAAGAATGTATTGTAATCCCATATAATCAATAAGTTTAAATCAATGTTCCTGTTATTGCCTTAAGCTCATGATACTCAACGATTAACAGCCAATCATAATCTCAAGTTATGACGGTAAGTAGTAGGCCCTCAAGATAGGTATTTGCCAATAACCTATAATAAGAACAATAAAGTGTGCCTGGTGTTTTCTCTAACAACCAAACGAGGATTGTCAATCACTAATAGTACTATCCACGTTTATTTACGTTCACCCTTCAAGTGATTAAGGTTCATGATCGAGGGACTTTTGGCAATAGTAACTTAAGCAAATAACATTGGCCTGACGGTATTTCAATACCCGGTATAAAAGACTTGTGTTCGAGTTTTAAGCATGTATCTCCCCCACGGGAAAATAGTTAAAGAGTACTTATAAGAGTATAAAACAATAGTTAAGCATGTATCTCCCCCGAAAATGTTTATAAATCATTGTAAAACAAGTAAGAGTAGGGGCTATGACTCACCTTAGTAGTACAGTGGTAGTGGTAGTAACATAATCTCAACGATGCAAGGCAACGGCTTCACACACAACCTAAAATATAATGCAAGTTTCAGTTGATAGTCTAATCTGGTTTTATCGCGAATGTTAGATATTTAGTTATGAACTAATCTCGTGTTTGTTTAAATGCCTAAAGTTCAAAAATAAAGTTATATATTTATATAACTTGTAAGTAAAATGATCGATGACCGATGTAAATTCATTATTTATAAATCAAAGTTTTGTAACTTATAAAGGAAATGAAATAAACGTATCGTTTAAAAGAAATAAATAACGTATCGTAGTATCGTTTAATTATAGTCACGAATTATATAACGTATATATAAGTTAAACTTATCAAGTTTCTACATCAATTACGCTCACCTTTATGTATAAAACATTAATATTATTTTTATAAAATAATATTACGGAAAAGTCCTTTAAGTTTCACCAAAATTACATTTTTAACCCTAACGGTCAAACTTTACACTGTTAGTCCAAAGTTAACGATCGTTATAATTTAAGTTCCAATATTATCAATATTTACATTTTACAACTTCAACTTTCAATATTTACTGTTTTTTAACTTAGAAAATCAGAAATTACAGTTTTGACCCTAAGTTTGCAACTTTTGCATTTTTAGTCCCTCGGTTAAGAAATTTTGCAAATTTAGTCCAAAAATTACCAAATGAAAAGTTTAACATTTTTACTTTTTCTATAAACTCAGGATGTTTAGAAAAAAAAAAAAAAAAAAAAAAAAAAAAAAAAAAAAAAAAAACTTATTTCTACAGCTTATTAGCTTAAAAGTTCTTATTACAACTAAATGGGCTTAACGTGTACATATTAAAGGCCCATTAACACTTTTTGATCCGTTGGGCTTATGAGGGGTTTGGGCCTAGTTTTGGGCTTTTCTTAAGGTCATGAAAACATAACAAAAGAGCTTATTTGATCAGCTCATACGAATTGCTTAAAATCTGCTTATTGGGCTTATAAGCCCACTTGTTAACTTTATATGGTTTTTGAAAACAGTTTTTGGCTAAACAAAATGGCTTTTGAAATCAGCTTGTAAAAGCTTATGAAGTCGAACAAAAAGTGTTAATTGATTGTTAGACATGTAGACAATGAGTTCACGTTCAAAAATGTTATGGTTATATGTCTAGATTCGAAATAACGAGGTCAAACTAAATGTGTCAAATAAATTTTGAAACAGTCTTGAATACTCAAAAATATTCTAAGTCTGGAAAAAGATTTTGAATAGGTCATGGTCACTTTAAAACGTGGCCTAAACTAGATCAATATATTGATATTAGGGTCGAATCTTTGTGGAAACTAATTGTTGGTATATTGAACATCTTATACGTCCAAAAATATGTATAGGTTGTTAATCTTAATTTCAAAATAATCAACCCAAGATAATGGTCCTTATTTAGTTTTGCAAACTTTTAAAGTTATCAAAATTTTACCAAGTGTTGAAAATAAATTCGAGTGGGTCAAGGGACTACAAAACGTGTCGAATTCAATAAGTAAACGTTATCTTGAGATTCAAATCTTTGTGGCTCTTATTTGTTAGCGTATTAGACAAATAATATGTCAAATAAAAAGTATATATTGTTTATTTATTTTACGAGATAAAGAATCAAATGAAAAGTGCCATGTCGAGTTCAAATGAAATGAAATATAAAAGTTTTGTGTCGAGTGACTTACTACACCTCAAAAGGTGGGTAATATGGTTCGTATTGGATCGAATGGTACAAGATGAGAGTTGTGGTTCACTTCACGACCCATCAAGGTTCAAGACGAGCAGAACATGGTACTCTTGACTCCCTTCGACTCCTTGTACAATGGGCAAAAGGTTCGTCCCATTTCATTAGTAATACTTCACAAATTTAAAGATTTGGTACGTTTTTGTTTGTGTTCTCAACTGAGCTTGTTTTGGGTAGTTATATATTGAGTTTCGTGTGTTCAAATAGGTTGTGTTCACATGAGATGAGGTGTGGGATAAGAATGAATGCTTGTACCACCTCTTCCTTGTCCAATCGAGTTCATACAAACAAGGAAACGTGTAAGATGGTTCCTGGCATTCACTGACACTGAAAAGATGTATATTCGTTGGTTTTTGGTTATTGGAGGGCATGTGAGGCATGTAGAATACTTGTGCCACGTTTTTATAATGTTGGCAAAAATGAGTTTTGTGGTTTACTTAGGTTAGTTTTAAGGTAGTAAACATTCATTATATTTTGAGAAAATTGGCATTCGTGGATCCTTGTAGCAAGGTCAATCAGGACACGTATTTATATAATCGTGTTGTGTGTCAAAATCGTGAGAAAACGAGGCCTTGGTCGTGACTGGAAATGAAATGAAAACAAAGAAAATATAAACACGCTGGGCTGGATTTTGGCTGGGTGGGCTTCGTGGGTTACTTAGGCCCAAACGAAAAGAATAAGAGAATTAGAAATCTGGTTGTGCTGTTGGGTTTATACGAGGCCCATTGGGTCACGTGGGCCCAGTTCGTGAGTTTCGAGAGTCGGGTTACGATCAAATAATATTAATGAGTGATCTCGGGAATTTTCGTAGGCTCCGGGAATATATAAATATTGTACCTTAAATATATGAAACGTATATTATAAAAATATAAACGTTTAAAAATATATATTCGCGATAATTAGACTATCTAGGTTTGTGTGCATGCAACGTTCCTGGGTAAATGGTCAATCACAAATATCGTAGTGGTTCACATAATAGGTCGTGCATAATAATAAAAAAAAAAAATTGTTCCTGTAAAAATGGTTAATCTATGTTATGGTAACGTGTTAATCGTAGGAAAATTTTACGGGGTGTTATATTACCTACCCGTTAAATGGAATCCCGTCCCGGGATTCTAAGATAATGTAGCTGTAAAGGTGAGTGGGAAAGGTGAACAAATAACGTATTTATTATTAGCTTCCTAATTGTACTTTCCAGCTTAACGTATCTACTACTATATTAGCTTTTTAATGGATGATAACCAATTTTAGTATGAGGTTGAAAGAAAAACTTGGGGAAACTTTAGTCCGAAATTATAGTTGTTACTTGACAGTATTATTTAAGGTGTAAACAGTATTTTACCACAGTGGTGTACAGTACCCAACTCTTATTCTCTTTAAATAACCCACTTTTTACACTCCTTTTTACCTAACTTTCCTTTCCCTTTCTTCTCGTCGACATGCCTCACTTCATCACCAACCTTGCAATCATGTATGCCATTGTTACCGCTATCTATCTAATGTATGTTCCGAACGAAGATCGTGCTATGTTGGTTGGGATCTTAATGTTTCTTGCACCATTCGTGGTTCTAGCGATCTTCATTCACAAGTTTTGGAAGTGAAGAAATAGTGTCGTAGTGTAGTGGTTGGAATGTTGAAATAAGGTTTGTTGTGTTTTCATGTAACCTCTAGTGTATGAATAAAATTTTCTTCGTTTTCTGATGCCATGGTTTATGTTGATTTTTCGCTCGTATTTATTGCTTATGCATCGTTATATAGAATGTTATCATGTGTTAAGAATGTTTAGAGTCGGTTCATTTGATTGTAGTCAAGTTTACAACGGTGGGTTTTCAATAAATTATGACTAAAACTATATGTAGAGTTTATTCGGCTTCGAATACTTAAATAAATACGATTTTTAGTTATAGTTGAGTGTAGCAATTTGGTTGAGTTTTGATGAAATTTTGACCATCGAATGATCGATTAATTTGAAAAAGATTCGTCACACTCGTTTCTTGGGATTATGATAAGTTGAGATGTACAAAAATATTGACGGGGTGTGTAGAAATGTTACGGAAAATGGTTCGAAATTATAGGTATGAGTTGTTCGGAAGTAATGTTTATGTTTCAGATTTGAGCAATGTTGGGCTTTTAAGTTGGTGATCAAGTTCGATGGCATGTTGGGTTACTGAAATCTCGAGGCCCAAATGTGTGTCGGTGTATAGAGGCAGTGGGTTAAAGCCCAAGTTAAGAAGGTTTTTGCGGGTATGTTTTATTAATGTACGTTTTATTCTAATATACACGAGGTAATGAGTTGATTTGAGATTTGTTAAGGTATCGTATAATGTTTGAGAGTTTGTAAAGGTTATTTGATAAGTTCATAATTTCTTAGAGATTGAGGGGTCCAATCATGTGAGAGTGTATTACTTATACGTGGCGTGTTCATGATTTAAGTTATGGTGTTATGTGTTTAATGTTATCTGTTTCTTGCCACTTGTGTTGAAATGCGAAAGACGAGGTAGAATTTTTCACCACGTAACCTAAAAAGTTTGTTGCTAGTTTTATTTGACATAGTTTTAAAAGTTTTACCGTTTGAATACAAACGGTCACATTTAATACAATAATTGAGAATTTTTTTTTTCTTTTTTTTTTTTTTTTTTTTTTTTTATAAATACCATTGGTACGTGTTGGGTTATCCACATACACACACACACAAAACAATCAATGGCTTGCAAGCTACCACATACCGCTGAACAAATCCAACAATATATCAAAGCAGAAGCCGAAAATAGTGATGTGGATCGTAAAAATGCTATTTTGAGGGTCATTCTGGAGTTGGAGGTGGTGAAACAATCGAAACAACGGCTTAGAGAACGCTATGCAAAGTGTACTGATATATCAGATGATCGGAAACGTGTGATTGATACTTTCTTGCATGACGGATATCGTAAGGATGCGGCTATTATTGAATCGTTATGGGTTTGTGTTCATCAGATAGAGGACTATAGTTCCAGCAAGATCTGTTGGAGTTTTAAAGAGAATGTTGAAGCTGCTAGGATTGAACAACAACAGCAACAGCAGCAACGGCAACAGCAACAGCAACAACAGCAACAGCAACTACAGCAACAGCAACAGCAACACCAACAACAACCAAATCCACTACCACCACCACAACAACCACAACAGCAATCACTTCAACAAGGTGCATCGAGTTCTTCTGCACCAAGAGTGACTGTGCAACAACAACAATTGCCTCATCTGGATCAATTCCAGCCAAGTTTTGAGGAAAATGTGGCGGTCGATGATGGTGGTTGGACTTCTGACATGGAGCGGGAGCTGAGTAGGCTGGAGGCTCAAATAGAAGAAGAGAGGTTGGCAAGCTTCGACCCTTATGATGATGGATATGATTCTAACAATTCTCAGACTTGGGATCACCCAGACTACCGCTGAAGTGTGATGTTTAATTTTTAGTATCGTTTGTAATGTTTTTTTTTTTTTTCTTTTTTTTTTTTTTTTTTTTTTTTTTTTGTGTTTCAGTCAAGTTTAATAATAATATGTCGTTTGAATAAAATCCATTGTGAGCAAAATGAGGATGATAATTTATTCATATTTTAAAATTACAAAAATCTGTGCGGGTAACCTACCCGTTAAACAAAAGAGTTTTGTTGATACAATTTTTTTTTTTACAAGGAGAATAGTGTGGAGATAATTCTCGAATTATTTAGTTCTTGTGGATAGATATTAACTTGGGGAAAAGTGAATGCACATGGCAAGAATAGTGATTCATGGCAACATGTCTATATATTTCCTGATTTTTCTCTTTATCGTTCATTTTGTCTTCAAATAACAATTTTTAATATGTCTTATACTTATATTGTTCTCATAGTTGCGTATTTTGTTGTAACTTTCTTCCCGAAAGAAGATCTGGAGTCCTTGGATTGGATCATAGCATTTCTTATGCTAATCGTGGTTTTAGTCGTTAGTGTGAATGAAATATGGGGGTAAGAAATATTAAGAGTGTTGTTTTTGAATTTGTAGCTTCATGCACTAGGCATTAACGTTTCATTGTGTGGTTTTTGTCATACAGGGTATTCGATGTATTACATCCAGTTGTGGTTCTTGCACTCGTAGGAGTGGTGGCATTCTTCATTAGCTTGGTGGATCAATCGTTTAGTGACGTCAAGGTTTACTTAGTGATCTTTGTGATGATAGCATTACCGATGCTAGTTATATCGTTGTGTATTAATATTCGCGGTTTCTAATGAGATTTAAGTTTTCTTGGTTTCATATGTCTGTTAACTCAGAAGTAATTAAACCTATTTATCTATATTTCGTTATTTACATAGAGAAGCGTCCCAAACTATGTAACTAAGGAAATATAAACTCATGGTTCAATGATTTACAATTTCTTGATTTGAACAAAAGGGCGTCCCAATTTATTCAAATTAAGACGTTGTAAATCATTTTAAGATTCTGACTTAACCATCTGACAAAATAATTTATGTGCGGATATGTCGTAAGCATCTATAAAGATGAAAGCGAGACAATTAAAGAGGATTTGCATAGTACTCAAAATAGTTGGGGGAGCATATAAATACATATATTAATATACTAGAGTGTAGTTGTACCATAAACTATTTAAAGGTCACATAATAGTCTAGCGGATGGAAATATGAAGACACGGTATTTGTAATAATCCTGATTAGTAAACATAGTTATTAGCATAATAGTAACATGTAAGCATATATCAAGTTATATAAGTAAGAAATAATGAGAAGTAACTTTTCTACCAGATGTTGGAATGTAGGCACGGAGGGCATGAAGTGGTATTTTGTAAAAATGGTCCAGTTAAAGTGTGGTTATAGTCCAATGTTTAAAAACATCTGGTTCTCTATAACCGTGGCTCTGATACCAATCTGTAACACCCCCAAAATCGTCACGTCAGCGGAAGACTTAAAATGTCGGCGGAAGACTTTTTGGGTGTTACTTCGAGGATCTTTGTCACAATCATAGAAAACGACACAAAAGTGACGCTTTAAAGTTTAATTCATTCAAAATACCAAATATTCGAGACATCAAGATGTTTCATAATTTAAACAAGTTTATTTAAATATGTCAAAATGTTCATTTAAGCCCATGCCGGGTTACAAGCCCACTCCGTGCCTTCAAGTTCCTTCTTGTATAGTTACCTGAGATAAACACATGCTAAAAAGTGTCAACACAAAGGTTGGTGAGTTCATAGAGTTTATAGTTTAAATCGTTAATTAGAAAAAGAGTGATATCCTTATCAATTTAATACAAATCAATCCGTTGGTTTGCCCTTCACCGGGCCAATACCAAAATAGTAGTTTGTTTATAAATCCATTTATCACGAGTTTCGAATCACAAGTTAAGAATGTATTGTAATCCCATATAATCAATAAGTTTAAATCAATGTTCCTGTTATTGCCTTAAGCTCATGATACTCAACGATTAACAGCCAATCATAATCTCAAGTTATGACGGTAAGTAGTAGGCCCTCAAGATAGGTATTTGCCAATAACCTATAATAAGAACAATAAAGTGCGCCTGGTGTTTTCTCTAACAACCAAACGAGGATTGTCAATCACTAATAGTACTATCCACGTTTATTTACGTTCACCCTTCAAGTGATCAAGGTTCATGATCGAGGGACTTTTGGCAATAGTAACTTAAGCAAATAACATTGGCCTGACGGTACTTGTGTTCGAGTTTTAAGCATGTATCTCCCCCACGGGAAAATAGTTAAAGAGTACTTATAAGAGTATAAAACAAAAGTTAAGCATGTATCTCCCCCGAAAATGTTTATAAATCATTGTAAAACAAGTAAGAGTAGGGGCTATGACTCACCTTAGTAGTACAGTGGTAGTGGTAGTAACATAATCTCAACGATGCATGGCAACGGCTTCACACACAACCTAAAATATAATGCAAGTTTCAGTTGATAGTCTAATCTGGTTTTATCGCGAATGTTAGATATTTAGTTATGAACTAATCTCGTGTTTGTTTAAATGCCTAAAGTTCAAAAATAAAGTTATATATTTATATAACTTGTAAGTAAAATGATTGATGACCGATGTAAATTCATTATTTATAAATCAAAGTTTTGTAACTTATAAAGGAAATGAAATAAACGTATCATTTAAAAGAAATAAATAACGTATCGTAGTATCGTTTAATTATAGTCACGAATTATATAACGTATATATAAGTTAAACTTTTCAAGTTTCTACATCAATTACGCTCACCTTTATGTATAAAACATTAATATTATTTTTATAAAATAATATTACGGAAAAGTCCTTTAAGTTTCACCAAAATTACATTTTTAACCCTAACGGTCAAACTTTACACTGTTAGTCCAAAGTTAACGATCGTTATAATTTAAGTTCCAATATTATCAATATTTACATTTTACAACTTCAACTTTCAATATTTACTGTTTTTTAACTTAGAAAATCAGAAATTACAGTTTTGACCCTAAGTTTGCAACTTTTGCATTTTTAGTCCCTCGGTTAAGAAATTTTGCAAATTTAGTCCAAAAATTACCAAATGAAAAGTTTAACATTTTTACTTTTTCTATAAACTCAGGATGTTTAGAAAAAAAAAAAAAAAAAAAACTTATTTCTACAGCTTATTAGCTTAAAAGTTCTTATTACAACTAAATGGGCTTAACGTGTACATATTAAAGGCCCATTAACACTTTTTGATCCGTTGGGCTTATGAGGGGTTTGGGCCTAGTTTTGGGCTTTTCTTAAGGTCATGAAAACATAACAAAAGAGCTTATTTGATCAGCTCATACGAATTGCTTAAAATCTGCTTATTGGGCTTATAAGCCCACTTGTTAACTTTATATGGTTTTTGAAAACAGTTTTTGGCTAAACAAAATGGCTTTTGAAATCAGCTTGTAAAAGCTTATGAAGTCGAACAAAAAGTGTTAATTGATTGTTAGACATGTAGACAATGAGTTCACGTTCAAAAATGTTATGGTTATATGTCTAGATTCGAAATAACGAGGTCAAACTAAATGTGTCAAATAAATTTTGAAACAGTCTTGAATACTCAAAAATATTCTAAGTCTGGAAAAAGATTTTGAATAGGTCATGGTCACTTTAAAACGTGGCCTAAACTAGATCAATATATTGATATTAGGGTCGAATCTTTGTGGAAACTAATTGTTGGTATATTGAACATCTTATACGTCCAAAAATATGTATAGGTTGTTAATCTTAATTTCAAAATAATCAACCCAAGATAATGGTCCTTATTTAGTTTTGCAAACTTTTAAAGTTATCAAAATTTTACCAAGTGTTGAAAATAAATTCGAGTGGGTCAAGGGACTACAAAACGTGTCGAATTCAATAAGTAAACGTTATCTTGAGATTCAAATCTTTGTGGCTCTTATTTGTTAGCGTATTAGACAAATAATATGTCAAATAAAAAGTATATATTGTTTATTTATTTTACGAGATAAAGAATCAAATGAAAAGTGCCATGTCGAGTTCAAATGAAATGAAATATAAAAGTTTTGTGTCGAGTGACTTACTACACCTCAAAAGGTGGGTAATATGGTTCGTATTGGATCGAATGGTACAAGATGAGAGTTGTGGTTCACTTCACGACCCATCAAGGTTCAAGACGAGCAGAACATGGTACTCTTGACTCCCTTCGACTCCTTGTACAATGGGCAAAAGGTTCGTCCCATTTCATTAGTAATACTTCACAAATTTAAAGATTTGGTACGTTTTTGTTTGTGTTCTCAACTGAGCTTGTTTTGGGTAGTTATATATTGAGTTTCGTGTGTTCAAATAGGTTGTGTTCACATGAGATGAGGTGTGGGATAAGAATGAATGCTTGTACCACCTCTTCCTTGTCCAATCGAGTTCATACAAACAAGGAAACGTGTAAGATGGTTCCTGGCATTCACTGACACTGAAAAGATGTATATTCGTTGGTTTTTGGTTATTGGAGGGCATGTGAGGCATGTAGAATACTTGTGCCACGTTTTTATAATGTTGGCAAAAATGAGTTTTGTGGTTTACTTAGGTTAGTTTTAAGGTAGTAAACATTCATTATATTTTGAGAAAATTGGCATTCGTGGATCCTTGTAGCAAGGTCAATCAGGACACGTATTTATATAATCGTGTTGTGTGTCAAAATCGTGAGAAAACGAGGCCTTGGTCGTGACTGGAAATGAAATGAAAACAAAGAAAATATAAACACGCTGGGCTGGATTTTGGCTGGGTGGGCTTCGTGGGTTACTTAGGCCCAAACGAAAAGAATAAGAGAATTAGAAATCTGGTTGTGCTGTTGGGTTTATACGAGGCCCATTGGGTCACGTGGGCCCAGTTCGTGAGTTTCGAGAGTCGGGTTACGATCAAATAATATTAATGAGTGATCTCGGGAATTTTCGTAGGCTCCGGGAATATATAAATATTGTACCTTAAATATATGAAACGTATATTATAAAAATATAAACGTTTAAAAATATATATTCGCGATAATTAGACTATCTAGGTTTATGTGCATGCAACGTTCCTGGGTAAATGGTCAATCACAAATATCGTAGTGGTTCACATAATAGGTCGTGCATAATAATAAAAAAAAATTTGTTCCTGTAAAAATGGTTAATCTATGTTATGGTAACGTGTTAATCGTAGGAAAATTTTACGGGGTGTTATACAATTTGATTTAATCTGTGTACAAATGATACTAATTAGTTTAAGAAGATGTTGACATGAGTACCGAAATGAGAGTATCGTTCAGCTCATTGTAGAAGTCTGTAGTCAACATCTCTTAAACTTTCACCACCAAAGCTTTCGAGGCTCCTGAATAATCGTCTGATGCGGTAGTTGTCATGATATAATCTTAAACGGGATTTTACAACTCTTGTGACTTAAACCGAGAGATCGATTCTCTCTCGGGATTATACTAAAGTCAACAAAAGAAACCGAAAGATGTGATATACGAGTTAGACTTAGAGTGAGATCTTGGATAAGTCACAATTAGCACTAAGTGTCAAGTTGCAACAAGTCAAGTTACAGTAGATCCGATCGTAATAAGTCAAGTTGTAAATATTAACTCACAACGTCAAATTATAATCAGATCAATCGAAACGACTTAAGTCACAGCAATTCACCAAACACAGAATGATAACAAATCACTAGAATCTCACAACTGAGTCAATCGCTAGGCACCACCAAATCGTCGAATTTTAGCCTCCTCAATGTGAAGCTTTGGTAGCTTCCCCCCAAACCGACAATCATCTTCATGAGACCACTTCCCCAAGTAGTTGAAGTGATGCAAAAAGTCTCATTGTATGACGCTCAAAGACCCAAAGAAAATGATAGCACCGAAGTAACAAGGTGAACCATGGATCATCTCTACGGTTATCAATCCCGGAATGTATGATGAAGCCCGATCACATGACCCTGTTGTGCATCCCCAATGTACAGATTACTTTATGGTTTGGAGCGGTTGTCTATTCGGGGGAATAAGATATCAACATCTTCATTTCACTAAATGCATTCCAGTTATCTTACGCATACCAACTCAATCCATATTGTACGCATGTATCCAACACAAGAAGAAACGATGACACCAAAGTAACAGGTTGAAGCACTGATCATCTCTGCAGATATCTCCTCCGGAATATATGATTAAGCCCAATCATGTGAACCTGTTGTGCGCCCCTGATGTACACATATCTCTCCCCATGATGGTTGCGATCTTATCGGAATCAGCATAACAATGTGTACATGAAACATTAACCAGAAGCACTTTACCATAACTCTTATCAGCTCATATGAAGATGTCAATAAGCAATATCATCTCACGTTCCACATATCCTTCTCATATTTCTTCCCACGGAAAGCTGAAGTAAATTACACCACAAGTATCAAGAGACCACTTCCCCCACGTAGTTGGAATAATACACCAATTGCTACGAGTTAAGACACTGAGTTTCTCTACGGTTATGACATATGTCTTCCCAGAATAACTTCAATTAAGAAGAAGTATTATGTTCATCACGTGTACTCGTTATGCATTCAGATGTATGTCTCCTTCCCCCTTGCTGATTTTGATACATCAGAATCAACAATAACTTATAGGCACATCTACTTGAAATCATGAGAGGAGAACAAAATTGGCTCAAATAAATCTTGTGAGAATCAACTGCTACAGAAACTCTCTGACTATCATTATCAACCCTTGTGTAGACTGTTTGCAGTAACCATTGATGAAGCAAATCCAATAAACCAAACTTGAAACTGAAGAAGAATTCCCCGTTCTTGTGACTTAAACTTGCACTAATGTGTGACTAAGAGTGGTGTAGAGAGTTCGTACAACATCGAATCCCTAAGTATTCTATACTCTTCAACCAACCAACCAACCATCAAGTATATGACGTACATCACCTCTTGACTACCGACAACTTCGTGTAAGTTGTGACACTCCTTGAAGTGATAGTTATTTTGTGGTAATAGAAATGAATAATTACCAAAATAACTAGACATCCAAGTCTTCGTCATTGTAAGGGTAAAAGCTCAAGCAAGGATCTTGAAGAGTCTTCATCCAACCAACCCTGACTTCAAGATAAAATAAGATCACTCCTTTGTGAAAGTCAACTTCAATCTCAAATAAGGGATACCAAATAAACTCCGTGATTACTTGACATTCCATGTCCAAATTCTTAGCCGTTTTGACACTTTAGCCGACATTTTCCATAATGTCCTTCGGGTTGATTTACAGACTGCACATTGGTAGGAACAACAATCCTTGATTAAAGAACAAAACGACGGATCATTATTCATGTGTGCATCTTCACAATCATGATAGTCATCATCAACACCTTGAGGAATAACTGGAGATTGGATTGCATGAGAAGTCTGAGTAATACTTCTTGATGGTGCATCTTGACCAATCATCATTCGTTGAAGCATGGAAGTAATCATCAAACATAAATCCCAGTCATCCTTAGTTAATGGAACATTAGGTGTTGGAGGAGAGTAGTATGACAAATCGTATGACCATTCTACAATCATTAATCACCATGTGGTATATTCACACTTCTCCCCCTCAAAAATTGCAAGCGAGGTATGCCATTTTTGATTGAGCAAGTGAATAACAATTCAATTAATCATGTATTTTATTCACACTTCTCCCCCTCAAAAATTTCATACGAGTTTGCCATTTTTGATTGAGCATGTGAATAAGAATACACTCAATCATGTAGTTTATTCACTCTTCTCCCCCTCAAAAATTGCATACGAAGTTTGCCATTTTTGAAAGAGCAAGTGAATACGAATACGAGCCAAGATGAGTAAATCCACTTGATGACTGAATGAGCATGGAGAAAGCATGAAGCACGTTGTTGAGAATGGTCAAGACTAGGAAGATTTCTCTTCTTCCAAAGATAAGGCGCACTGAATCGTACACCTTTCTTTTCTTTGATGAACGGGGCCTGAAGTGTTGTCAGCAGACACCATAATAATGAAGTTGAAGACCGAGGCTTGAACTGATGTGTTCAAACGTCATTATGATGAAGAACGAGGCCTGAACTGATGCGAACAGACGTCATAGTGAGCATACATCAACATTGACCTTCTATACCTCCTGAATTCGGAGATATGCTTGCTTTAGGCCTCCAGACTTTGATTCTTCTCGTGTGGTGAATGATTGATGTACCTGAAACTGGGTAAGGACTACCTACACTAACATTACAAACTTGATTGCATGTATATGGGTTAGTGACAAAAGTATCCAAACCCTTGGGGGTTTCACGGTCAACCAAGGTATTGCCATTGGTAAGTATCTTTCCGGTAGGTATCCACTTAAGTCCAGCATCCTTAAAAATTCTACCAGTTGGAATCCACTTATGGCAAGGTCTAGGATTGTTAAGCTTCTTATGCACAGTGGAAGGCTTATCGATATTCCTAGTCTCAGAAGATTTAGCAAGTTTGAATCCACCTAGGAGAAGTTATAGGTTTATTTTGCTTCTTATGCATTGTGGATGACTTACTATAAATCCTAGACTTAACAGGTTGAACCTTAGCATTGTTCCTCAATATCCTAGGAGGGATCATACAAGGTTTTGAACCTAAGATTCCATCCTTATGAAGTAGTGCCCTTTTCCTAGCCTTTTCTAGATCATAGTTCTTGTTCAAGTCATTTATATCATAAGTGTTTTGAACCTTAATGCTAGGTTTCGACACTGTTTTTGAACTAATCCTAGAGGAGCTGGGTATAGGAGTAACTACTTGTTGAGGTTTAACCGAGCTAGAAGCAATTATCTTAGGCAAATAATGTGTAGTGACTGGTTTTGTCAAAACTTGTTCCGCATCAACTTGGGAGGCAAACCGTGTTTTTGAAAGTTTTGGTCGTTCAGATCTAAACGCAGTCGGTTGCGTAACAACAGATTGGCTTCTATTTTATTGAAAACCTGGTTTCCCCAAGATTGATGGTTTTGCAAACTTAGTGTTCACACTATCCCCTGTTGCTTTTCTTAGCTCGTTCTTAAATGCGATTATTGTGAACCCCTTTTCAAGAAGTTGAGCTTTGAATTCATCATTTTTGGCAATCAAAGAGGTTGTTTGTTCAATCATCTTAGTTCTTATTTCTTTGATTGAGTTACCTAAAACTTTTTGATGCTTTTTCAAAGACTCATTTTCCTTAAGTAATTCAGCCACATAGATTGACAGTTCACTAATTCTTGTCTTAGTTACATCAATGTCCTTATTTGTTTCGACTAAACTACATTTCACATTCATAGCAGAGATATGTTTCTTCAAGTTGGTGATTGTCAAGTTTTTGGCTTCCAGCTGGGCTTTTAAATCATTAATCATAAAGAATTCACGGAAATTAGGAAGTTCCGAATTTTTACATGGTTGGTTTCTTTGAAAACTTTCTTTCTGTTGTTGCATTGCGATTTCAAGTGAAATGCAATGTTTTTCAAGTTGTAAAAATCTGTTTGAAAGTTCATTAAAAACTTGTTTATCAACCATGTCATTTGATTTAAACATCTCAGCCGTAAACAAAGAACTTGACTCATCATCATGTTCAACATCCTGATCAATTTCTCCCCCTTTATGATTCATATTTGTTGAATGAGAAAAGATATTGCTATCAGTCTTTTCCAACGAATATGTGTCATAAGTGGGTTTAATTTGATCAGTATGCTGTCGTTCATTAGAAAGCACATCATGTTGATCTGTGACATGTACCTCAGCATATGGAGCTTGGACATTTTCTGACCTGTGATTAATATCAATGCCATGAGTAGCATAAGTCCAAGTGCTGTCGTTAGTATCATGCTTATCAACCTTAGTGTCACTGCATTGTTGATTTAGCTCCCTTTCATTAATGAACTCCTTGACATTACCCATAAGAATGAGTAGTGTATCTCTGAATGTGTCAACCTCGATTCCCGTGTGATCAACAAAACACTTTAATGTCATCTGCCTCTCATAGTCATAAACTATAGTGAATTTCGAATTGATGAACACTTGTAGTTGTTTGTTGATCACACAAAAGGCAGCCATGGATCCAATTTTAGAAGATTCTCCTCAGTCAAGTTGTTGTTGTAATTGATCTAAGTTAAGAATCATTGTGTCTGTGAAAGTCTGGATATCTTGATCAAAGAGTATTGCAAATTCTCGTTCGAATCCCATCTTGAATCCAGTTCTCTCAAAAAGTACCGAGAGGTGTGAATGAAGTTGTCAAAAACATTCAATGCAACTGTCCTTTGCATTATCGAGCAATTTAAGTGGCTGATGAAGCTCGTTGTCTTGTGAAATTGAGCACGAAGATTTCATATTAGCATATTCTGACTCGAAGACGGTTGTCTGTTCAAGAACGTTTGACAGTTGTACTTTGTTGGGAATCTTGTGCTCATTGACCATGTCATACAATTTAAGTATCTCAGATATGACTGAATCTAAAGAGTTTGACATGAGGTGAATGTGCACAGGATTTTACACGTCTATGATTTAAACCAAGAAATATACTTTTCACGGGATTTTACAAAATCAAGACGAAATCGCGAGACACCAAAAAATTGATTTGGTATGATTAAGTTTGAGTGGTGAATAGTCAAGTCACAGTGAATTTCAAACAATGTTCGTGTGTTGAAATCTAAGGAAAACTCCGTGGGTATATCAAATTAACTCGAGAATTCAAACCCAAAGTTGCTTACTGTCTCAAATTATTGAAGCACACTCAAAAACATATACCAAAAATTATGCCAAATATTCAACTCAAAGAAGACGTGGACCAAGAATCATCATCAAGTCGTCCTTTAATAATATTGCCCACCATGAACCAATTCAAAACCTGAAGCCCAACATAAATACGTGTAGCCCAAAGAGAAGATATAATCAAACTCGGCCCAGGTCCAAAATAAATACTACTCTTTAAACTCAGGTAAGCCCAAGTCCACTACATGAAATATCCGATCCAATTAAACACAAAACATATGTATAATTAATACCCAAATTACACGGTATATAAAAGACTCACTAATCATCAACACATACTAATTTAATTGTAACTCAAACCCTAATCTAAAAATAACGCAGCCACAAGACTTTCCAGGCAGGTCAAGAAAAATAATACTCCACCCCTTCGATTTGCTTACAAATCCGTATCACAACCAATAACACCTTCAATCTTCTTGTTAATCCTTAACCAACGTATCTAGTACCACAAGCAAACAACCCTTTCAATTTTATATTAGAACACGGCGATGAGACCAGAAAAAACTTAAGGTAGGTTTTTTATCTTGATTATCATCAATCGAAAGAGAAAGAAGATGAGACAGCTTTGTTTAAATCTTTCTTTTGGTTTTTTTTTTCGTATATTAAAAAAATTGTAAGCTTCAAGAATAGATTAATGATGAACTTTGTCATGTGTATGATCTTTTGGAGGTCAAATAACCAGTTGTGACACACTAAAAGATTCTGATATCAATTAGTATTTGTATTCTTAAACTTGGATTTGATGTTGTGGTTATGTGTTAAGATGATGATAGATCGATGATGGTTTAATGTTGATGTTGGTTAAAGATTGATGTTGTTGAACTTGTTCAAACCACAAACCATGAGCAGATTGCAAACTTGAAAATATAACCAAGAGTTAACCGCAAGGTTCAGTTAAACGCAAGAATTGGACAACGCCAGTTAACCGCAAAAAAAAGTTAAACGCAATTTAGAGGTATACGCTAAAAAGGAACCCACAACATTAAGAGTTAACCTCAACTTTATGAGCAAACCGCAATTTTGAACAGAGGTAGACACAAGTATGAGGTGGTGAGGTAACCGCAAAAAATAGAGTTAATCGCTATGCATGACAAATCTGATTTAATCACTATCCACAACTTGACAAAATGTCGCTTTTTGTCAGCTTGTCTTCTTTTTCACTTATAGTGACACGCCAAAGTACCAAGTTGCTTACAAAGGTATCCACAAAACAAATAAGTAATCACTAATAAGAGCAACAGAAAAAAAATACAGCCCATGAATTGCCCATGAATTGTCCAAAGATAAACCCGCAATAACTTAATGAAATATAAGAAACCAAGGCCCAAAAATACGAACAAGTTGCAAATTTAACCACAAGCAAACTCAAATCAAGATTTTTTCAAAATAAACAAATCGAACCAAAATAAAACAAGAACCAACTAAAATTCGAGTATATCTAGTCCCTAAGATGAAACCATGGCTCTTGATACCAATTGTAGAATATCAATAATCAAAACATGTATGGTTCTTGTGTATATGGATCAAATAGTAATAAGAGAAGTAGAGAGATGAGGAGAAGTTGGGAGGAATTCCTAGAGAGAGAAAGTGTTGAGAGAAAAAGAGAAATGTTAGATTGAGAATAATGGAAGCTCCAACCCTCTCCACATGTGGAGAGGGGTATTTATAGTTACCTACAAAAAAGATAAAAATACCCACACCCGGGTTGTAGATCAGGCATACAGTGGGTAAGACCCGTCCTTCTTCCACGATGTTACTTAGACTAATCTATTATCTAACTAAGTAATAAACTAACTACGAGCTAACTTAAATTTTATTATAATGATTAGGTGACCGAGACTTTTAAAGGAATATCTATATTCCTAACATTCCCAGATGATCAATGGTATTGAGAATTGTGACATGACATCCAAATGGCCTCATAAAATCCAAAATTGGGGGTCTTCCTCTAAATAGCTCACTAAATTCTCTCTTAATACCTTTGTCTCTGCAGAGATCATCCATAACTTTGTTCTTGAACTCTGTCCCATTGTCACACCCGATGATCTTGATCTTCTTATCAACTTGGTTTTCAACTTCAGTGATGAAAGTCTTAAGGATGCCAGTGGTTTCATCCTTGGTTCTTAGAAAGAAAACCCATGTAAATCTACTAAAATCATCAGTTACAACAAGACAATACTTCTTCAAATTTATGCTGCTCACAGAAGTAGGACCAAACAAGTCCATATGCAGCATATAAAGTGGATGATCAATAGAATTATATGCCTTGGTCTTGCATGAAGCTCTGTGTTGCTTGCCTTTAAGACAGGCAACACATGTTTGATCATTCTCAAATCTTTTCTCTGGTAGGCCTCTAACTAGACCATGGTTCACAATCTTGTTAATGGTCTTGAAATTAACATGACCAAGTCTTCTGTGCCAAAGCATGGATTCATCCAAAGTGGCTTTTGCAAGAAAACAAGTAACATCATTTTAGCCACTATATTCTTCATGTCTATGCTATATAGATTGCTTTTTCTAGGGATTTTAAGCAAAATATCACTTTCATCAGGTAGCTTATAATCCTTAGATAAGATATAGCATTCATCTTCTGAAAATAGAACTCTATGTTTCTTGTCACACATCTGTGACACACTGAAGAGATTGTACTTGAGTTCTTTCACATAATACACATTCTCAAAGTCTAAGTTTCCAGCATTGATAGTTCCTTTGCTAGAAACCTTTCCACCAATACCACCTCCAAAGCTGACAAAATGTCCATCATAAGGTTTGAAATCTGAAAGATAGGACTTATTGCCAGTCATGTGCCTGGAACATCCACTGTCTGAATATCCTTGATCTTCTTTAGGCTTTGAATGTCCCTGCACATAAAATAAAGGAATTAGTTCCTTTTGGGGATCCAAGCCACAAATGACTTGGATCTGCCTCGTGTATTAATATAATTATATCTGTCAAAGGTCATTGATACACCATTGGGATTTTTTGAGGTGATAGTTCCTTTTGGTTTCCCAATGTGTTGAGGCCTTAACAACATTTCCCATATTTACCCTTTTGTTGTTCACAGAACCATCAGTGGAAACTTTTGGCCTTGCAGTGGTAACTGCTGGCTTAGTAGTGGCAACTGTTGGTTTTGAAATTTTAGGTATCCACTTATGGTTATTGTAAACTTTCGTTTCAAAATAGGTCTTTTTCCCTGTTTATGTAGATTTGAAAAAAGTTGTAATGGGTTTGCACTCTTAACAGGGGACTTAGGGTAAGCTCTGTTTATATTTCTGGCAGTGGCAACTGCTGGTTTAGCAGTGGAAAGAGATTTGATGCTAGAGTTAAGCAAAACAGACCTGGGAATCATCTTGCTTAGTGGATTTAGGTGAGTAAAATTATTAGCATTATTTCTATTCACCCTGGTATTCCCAAACACTTCCCTTCTACCCATGTGATAGTTACAATTATAATGAAGATGTTCAAAACTACCACATATGTAACAAGGTTTGTTGTTAAACACAAAGTCACTACCAAATTGTCTTGATTTAACATGATTCCAACTCCTTTTGTTGCCCCTAGGAGTTGTTGACCTTTTTCTGTACATCTCTGCATATCTAGTAGTGGGCCTAGTATTATTAGCTTGTGTCCTAGGCTTCTCTTTGACAACTTCAGGAATACTCTTTTTAACTTCCACTTGAAAACTCTCAGGAACACTAGTTTTAGACTCAAATTCATACTTTCATCTTTAAGAGATGAGTCACTAGCACTATCAAATGTTTCAACCTCAACCTGAACCCTCTTAATAGCAACTTCTTTAACAAATTTTGGGCCATAGATCATGGTTGGTTCCTGGAACTCTTCTAACCCTGTGTGTGTTAAATCAATACCAGGAGGTGATGGAACACCTCTTAGGGGTGGTGGAACTGATTTATATCCTACTCCTGATTTGGCTTTATTTACAACTTGGGCCTCCCAAATTTTGTCAATGCACTTAGATTGATGATCTAGTGTATTACAAGTTATCTGTATATTCTCATTGGCCTTTTTAACCTTCTCTAACTCTTCCCTAAGAGCCTCATTCACAGCTACCTGATAATCTACGTCTCTTTTTAAAACAGCAATATCATCATTGAACTTAGATTCATTCTCTATAATGCTCTAACTGTGCTTCTAAAATAGCAAGACCTCTTTTATGATTTACTAAGTTATAATTAGTTTGATTTAATTCTAGCAATTGTTCATCATATTGTTCTTTAAGTTTCTCATAATCTTTTAAAGCTTTACAAGTTTTAGAACAAGCATTATTAATTTGTACCTCAGAGTCAGAAAAAGCCATAAGTGCTAGCTCAGTAGCAATCATTGCAGACTCTGAACCATCTTCTTCATCCTCAGCCATATAGCTCCAATCATAGCTCACTCCATCAATGGCCAAAAGAACCTTTGGTTCTTCAGTCGTAGGCTCTTTCTTCTTGTCCGGCTTGTACCAAGTTGACCTGTTATCAGGCTTCTTTGGTTTCCTGCATTCTCTGGCAAAGTGCCCATTCTTGTGATTGTTGTAGCACTCCACCTTCTTCTTATCAAAACCTACAGTTTCATTGCCATTAATGATGATCTTCCTACCAGTCTTCTTCCAGAACTTATTTGACTTTAAGCTTAGCAATTTAACTTGCCATTTAATGTCCATCTCTTCCATGTCATCCTCATCAATTTGATCCAAGTCTTCGTGTGTCAGAATTGAACCATTCATTTGACTTGAAAGAAAGGCATAAAAAGTAGAATCTCCAAGACCAACAACCTGCCTTTTTGAACTAGCAATGGAAACACCTCCACTGCCAGTGGAAACAAAAATGTTAGCATCATCATCATCACTATCACTCTCTTCATCTGAACTATCATCAACAGATGATGATATAAGTGCTAAGTTCCCTGATCCTGAACTTAGTTTGCCAGCCTTCTTCAACCTTTGTTCAATAACTTTAAAGTTATTGTACAATTCATTCAGCTTCATATTCTCCAGTTCTAGCTTGTCTTCCCACACAGCAACATTTGTACCAAACTCAGAGGATAAACTTCTTAAAAACTTTAAATTGAGGTCTTCCCTTTCTACCTCAATTCCAAACACTGTAAGTCGAGTGACAATCTTTTGAAGCCTTGTGAAGATGCTATCAATCAATTCATTACTTGTTGAACCAAAGTTTTCATAAGTCTGTTTCAACAAGGTCTTCTGTGTCTTCTTGGTGGAATCATTACCACCAAAAACATTGCAGATCTCCTCAAACAAGGTCTGTGCAGTCTTGTACTTGCTGAATGGTAGAATTTGACCTCTGGGAAGGGTCATCAACAGCAAGCCTCTGGCCTTCAGATCATTCTTCATCTGAAGTCTTTCATCATTTGTGACTGGTCCAGTGCTGATCTTTTGTACTACCTTGACATCAATTGTTTGTGAGGTAGTACCAGGTTTAAAAGAATTGCAAAACATAATGATCTCCCAAAGTGCATAGTCTTGCACCATAAAGAATTGTTCAATCATTAGCCTCCACATCTCATAGTCATTCAACTTAAGCTTAGGAAGCTTAGCAGCAATGTTGGACTGATTGGTCTCTGTCTCCATTGAATCTTCTGAGTGCACTTGGTGTCTTTTAAATCAAAGTATCAAAGCCTGGCTCTGATACCACTTGATGGATCTTAACACCTGAGATGCACTCACATGAGATGCTAAGTCCTTTTTGTCACCACAAACCATTTGCTCCCCCTTAATATGTGCATTGATATACAAAAGAGTTTAGCACATATGGGAGAGCTTACATTTAAGTCCAAAACATCACATTTTAATCAGATTTCCTATTTAAATCACATTTTCTCCCCCGATCAAAAATTTCAAACCAATTGAGATTTGTGATCCCAAGTGATTTAAATACGTTCAAAGATTTTGGGAGAAAAATGTGGTCAGATTTAAGTATGACTGATTATGAGACGATACGTTTGCTCCCCCTCAATCCTTGAGGGAGCATCTTATGTATCAGAAATGATGAGTTTTCAACTGATTTAGAGTTTAACGATAAACTCATGAAAAATTCATGTTCTCACACATACAATTACATTCACTGCTTTTTATGTACAAAGATCAAGTTTTGATGATATAGAATTTTTGAAATCATTCTCCTCCTCAATCGATGACCCATTTTCAAGTTATTACTTTACTTCAAAAGATTATCATTTGGCATCGATTGAGTGGCAAATTTTTATACAAAATTTCAAGTTTGTTTGATTTTCAAAAAAACATGGTACCACCAAGTTTAGTACAAATACTTTCCTAAAGAATCATTGAAGGAAAAGTAGTCGTGATGTAAAGAAGACTTCTCTTCATATACAAGAAATGATGCACTGAAACGTACATCAAGTCGATGAAACATGGATATGAAGTAATCCATGCCCAGGTGAACTTCACCCAGTAAGAGGAACAACCGTCTTTATGGCGACATGTTTTCCCCATTTTGAAAAGCGGGTTGCTATCTGAAGTAATAGCAAGCCATAAGATTAAATCCGGGTTACATTCTGAAATAACTGCAAGCCATTTAGGCATGTTTTGAAAACTTTTTGAACTTCTGTTCGAACTTCATTTAAAGACCCTTGTCATATGAATGACATTTCTAGGACCGTAAATGTTATCGATTCCAGAAGACATGCCTTAAAAAAAACTATTTTTGATATTTTCTATTTTTCTATTTTTATGCGTTTTTGTAGGTTATATACAATTATGGAAAATAAAAAATATGTACAAAGCGGTTTAGTGCACGCTTGGTTTTAAAGAATGGTTTAGCGAGGCACTTTCCAATCATTGAATTTCAACTAGGATAGAAAATCGGCGTTTCATTTTGAAATAACACTCGTGGAATCAGTGGAGATTTTAACAAAAACTCCTTTTCCATTGAAAAATTGTTTGAGAAACCCGGTGTTTCTCTCGGAGTTTTAAAATCTGGAAAAGAAGAAGATTTCCCTTTAAGATTAAACCACATGGGTTCTTTTTGAGGTTTTGTTTTTGTGATAAATGAAAATCTTTCGACATTTGAGATGATGAAAGCAGAGTCATTCTTATAATGCATAAAAAGCATTACAGATTTTGATAATTTGAAAGAATGTAAACGACTTTGCTTTGGTCTCCACACCTGCTTTACCGGTGTAAAACGATGGTGTAGAGTTTGAAAAACTTGTTTCTCAACAATTGAATCTTGTATCACGTTTGGCCTTTTGAAACATTTAGCCCCTTTTTACCTCTCTCATTCCTCTCATGAAAAGTTTTACTTGATTTTACACATTACAAAATGCAATTGAGAGATTGGTGCAGCAGAGATCAAACTAAAATATGCAACTACATTAACAATACGATTGAACATTTTTCTCATCCTCAAAACATGTTTCATACTAAACCTTTTGGCAATAGTTGAACATTTGACGAAACATATCTTGACTTCAAATACTATGACATGTACTTGCACACAGAAAATGCATCAGGCACAAACAAGCATACAGGAGAGTCAAAAACTCATTCTAAATCTTCCTAAGTGCATAGAATTCTCAAAATAACACACAAGATCACAAATTAGTTCATTCTTTCACTCGAGATTTTCCGATTATTATCATGGTTTAGGGTTATGTTTTGAGACTTTACATGCATACTGGTATCATGATGCATGAATATTGTATAAGCAGCACCCTAGTAGTAGCAGCCAAGACATTGACATCTTAAACCCTAAGTCACTTGATTTCAAACCTATGTTGTTTCAAATCGAGCAAACACCCAATCAAGAATTCTTTAGTGTTCTCTAAGGCTATATGAACTAATTAATTAGACTAAAACACATCAAAGGGAAATGTTTCAATCGATAGTTACAAAAACCCTAGTATCTGATTATGCCTTTAGATTGGTGTTATCATTTGAAACAAATTATGTAATGATTAGTCAACAACCATGAAGAAATTAGAATCTCACAATAATCGAGGATAAGAAGAAACTTGTTAGTCTGAATCGTTGAGATTTTCAACAATGTGTGATACTTTTGAGAGCATTTTTAATCTGAATGATGAAGAAATAATTTTCCATGAAGAATTATGATAAGGTGTGCAAACTTCATGATCTTGTGAAAATTTTCTCCCCCTCAAAACATGTGGTTGGGAATTATACTAATAGTTACCACGGCTAGTATGGAGATTACAACTGCTGAAGAATGCACTAGCAGTTGAAACTCATTACCACTGCTAGTACATATTATACCACTGCTGTTAGGATAATTGTTAAGAAACTTGTATAGATAAATATAGAATAGATTTTGTGTATATCTTATTCTATTAGCATTATACATATCTTGTAGAAGAGGACTCCTTGTGCTATAAAAGAAGGTACTAGGTTATGGTTTTAGATACGTTTTTCTTAGAGCTTCAAGGTTGTAACCCTAGTGATACAAAGATCACTTGTATTATTATTCTTAATAATATTGGAGCTAATAGTTTTGTTCACTCATTGTTCTCATCCGTATACAATTTTTTTATTCATAAACAAACTTCTAAGTATTACTATGTAGATTCTGCATACTCGGTGGTATAACTCAAACTATCATTCTAACACAAATCAAGGTGTTTAGATCCATCAAGTGGTATCAGAGCCAGGTTTTGATACTTTGATTTAGAAGATCCGAAGTTCACTCACAAGATTCAACGGAGACAGAGACCAGTCAGTCCAACATTGCTGCTAAGCTTCCTAAGCTTAAGTTGAATGACTATGAGATGTGGAGACTAATGATTGAAAAATTCTTTATGGTGCAAGACTATGCACTTTGGGAGATCATTATGTTTGGTGATTCCTTTAAACTTGGTACTACCACAGAAACTATTGATGGCAAGGTAGTACAAAAGTTAAATACTGGACCAGTCACATCTGATGAAAGACTACAAAAGAAGAATGATTTGAAGGCCAGAGGTTTATTGCTAATGACCCTTCCTAGGGATCAAGTTTTAGCCTTCAGCAAGTACAAGACTGCAAAGACCTTATTTGAGGAGATCTGCAATGTTTTTGGTGGTAATGATTCCACCAAGAAGACACAGAAGACCTTGTTGAAACAAACTTATGAAAATTTTGGTTCAACAAGTAATGAATCCATTGATAGCATCTTCACAAGGCTTTAAAAGATTGTTAGTCAACTCACAGTGTTTGGAATTGAGGTGGAAAGGGAAGACCTCAACTTAAAGTTTTTAAGAAGTCTACCCTCTGAGTTTGGTACTAATGTTGCAGTGTGGGAAGACAAGCCAGAACTAGAGAATATGAAGCTCAACGATTTGTACAATAACATTAAAGTTATTGAACAGAGGTTGAAGAAGGCTGCAAACTAAGTTCAGGATCAGGGAACTTAGCTCTTATATCATCATCTGTTGATGATAGTTCAGATGAAGAGAGTGATGATGATGAGGATGTTGCTCACATTGCTGTTTCCACTAGCAGTGGAAGTGTTACCACTGCTAGTTCAAAAAGGCAGGTTGCTGGTCTTAGAGATTCTACTTTTTATGCCTTTCTTTCAAGTCAAGCTAATGGTTCAATTCTGACACATGAAGACCTGGATCAAATTGATGAAGATGACATGGAAGAGATGGATATAAAATGGCAAGTTGCATTGCTAAGCTTAAAGGAAAAGAAGTTTTGGAAGAAGACTGGTAGGAAGATCATCATTAATGGCAATGAAACTATAGGTTTTGATAAGAAGAAGGTGGAGTGCTACAACTGTCACAAGATGGGGCACTTTGCCACGGAATGCAGGAAACCAAAGAAGCCTGATAATAGGTCAACTTGGTACAAGCAGGACAAGAAGAAAGAGCCTACAGTTGAAGAACCAAAGGTGCTTTTGGCCATTGATGGAGTGAGCTATGATTGGAGCTATATGGCTGAGGATGAAGAAGAAGATCCAGAGTCTGCAATGATTGCTACAGAGCTTGCACTTATGACTTTTTCTGACTCTGAGATACAAATTAATAATGCTTGTTCTAAAACCTGTAAGGCTTTAAAAGACTATGAGAAAATTAAAGATCAATATGATGAACAATTGTTAGAGTTAAATCAAACCAATTATAACCTAGCAAATCATAAAAGAGGTCTTGCTATTTTAGAAGCACAATTAGAACACTATAGAGCTAATGAATCTAAGTTCAATGATGATGTTGTTGTTTTAAAAAGAGACTTTGATTATAAGATAGCTGTGAATGAGGCTCTTAGGGAAGAGTTAGAGAAGATTAAAAAGGCTAATGATAACATACAGAAAACCTGTAATACTCTAGATCATCAGTCTAAGTGCATTGACAAAATTTGGGAGGCCCAAGTTGTTAATAAAGTCAAATCAGGAGTAGGATACAAATCAGTTCCACCACCCCTAAGAGGTGTTCCATCACCTCCTGGTATTGACTTAGCACACACACGGTTAGAAGAGTTCCATGAACCAACCATGACCTATGGCCCAAAATTTATTAAAGAAGTTGGAAAGGGTTAAGGTTGAGGTTGATACACTTGATAGTGCTAGTGACTCATCTCTTAAAGATGAAAATGTGAATGTTGAGTCTAAAACTAGTGTTCCTGAGAATGTTAAAGTGGAAGTTAAAAAGTGTATTCCTGAAGTTGTTAAAGTTGAAGAAGAGAAGCCTAGGAAACAAGCTAATCACACTAGGCCCACTACTAGATATGCTGAAATGTACAGAAGCAGGTTATCAACTCCTAGGGGCAACAAAAGGAGTTGGAATCATGTTAAATCTAGACAATTTGGTAGTGTCTTTGAGTTTAACAACAAACCTTGTCACATCTGTGGTAGTTTTGAACATCTTCATTATAATTGTAACTATCACATGGGTAGAAGGGAAGTGTTTGGGAATACTAGGGTGAATGAAATCAATGCTAATAAGAATACTCACCCAAATCCACTAAGTAAAATGATTCCCAGGGCTATTTTACTAAATTCTGGCATCTAATCTCTTTCCACTACTAAACCAGCAGTTGCCACTGTTAGAAAAGTGAACAGAGTTTACCCTAAGTCTTCTGTTAAGAGTGCAAATCCAATTACAACTTTTGTTAAATATGCAAAAACAGGGAAAACGACCTTTTATGAAAAGAAAGTTTACAATAACCACAAGTGGGTACCTAAAATTTCAAAACCAGCAGTTGCCACTGCTAGGCCAAAAGTTTCCACTGGAGGTTATGTAAACACAAAAGGGTAAATGTGGGAAATGCTGTGAAGGCCTCAACACGTTGGGAATTTAAACCAAAAGGAATTAACACCTCAATCAATCCCAATGGTGTATCAATGACCTTTGACAGATATAATTATATTGATACACGAGGCAGATCCAAGTCATTTATGGCTTGGGTCCCCAAAAGGAACTAATTCCTTTAATTTATATGCAGGGACATCCAAAGCCTAAAGAAGATCAAGCATACTCAGACAATGGATGTTCCAGGCACATGACTGGCAATAAGTCCTATCTTTCAGATTTCAAACCTTATGATGGACAATTTTTCAGCTTTGGAGGTGGTATTGGTGGAAAGGTTTATGGCAAAGGAACTATCAAGGCTGGAAACATGGACTTTGAGAATGTGTATTATGTGAAAGAACTCAAGTACAATCTTTTCAGTGTGTCACATATGTATGATAAGAAGCATAGAGTTCTATTCTCTGAAGATGAATGCTATATCCTATCTAAGGATTATAAGCTACTTGATGAAAGTGAGGTTTTGCTTAAAATCCCAAGAAAAGGTAACCTATATAGCATAGACATGAAGAACATAGTGGCTAAAGATGATGTTTCTTCTTTTCTTGCAAAAGCCACTTTGGATGAATCCATGTTTTGGCACAGAAGACTTGGTCATGTTAACTTCAAGACCATTAACAAAATTATGAAAGATGGTCTAGTCAGAGGTTTACCAGAGAAGAGATTTGAGAATGACCAAACATGTGTTGCAAGTCTCAAAGGCAAGCAACATAGAGCTTCTTGCAAAACCAAGGCATATAACTCTATTGATCATCCACTCTACATGCTGCATATGGACTTGTTTGGTCCTACATCTGTGAGCAGCATAAATTTGAAGAAGTACTGTCTTATTGTAACTGATGCTTCAGTAGATTTACATGGGTTTTCTTTCTAAGAACCAAGGATGAAACCACTGGCATTCTAAATACTTTCATCACTGAAATTGAAAACCATGTTGATAAGAAGATCAAGATCATTAGGTGTGACAATGGGAGAGAGTTCAAGAATAGAGTTATGGATGATTTCTGCAGAGACAAAGGCATTAAAAGAGAATTTAGTGTTGCAAGAACACCTCAGCAAAATGGTGTTGCTGAAAGAAGAAACAGGATACTAATTGAGGCTGCTTGAACCATGTTAGCTGATTCCAAGCTACCAGTGACTTTTTGGGCCTGAAGCAGTTAACACTACTTGTTATATTCAGAACAGGGTTTTGGTGGTACAGACTAAGAAAAAGACACCTTATGAGCTCTTCAGAGGAAGACCCCCAATTTTGGATTTTATGAAACCATTTGGATGTCAAGTCACTATTCTCAATACCATTGATCATCTGGGAAAGTTTGAAGAAAAGTCAGATGAAGGCTTCTTTGTTGGATATTCTATGGTTAGCAAGGCTTTTAGAGTCTATAACTTGAGAACAAAGAAGATTGGCATGTTAAGTTCCTTGAAAATAGAACTAACATAGCAGGTTTAGGACCAGAATGGCTGTTTGATCTTGAGACTTTTATCAAATACAATGAATTATGTACCTATTACCTCAGGTACAAGAGACAATGATCTTGAAGGCTCAGAAGAATTCATTGATGAAGATGAACCTTGCAAAGATGATGAAGATGATAAAGATCAAATTGTTATGCCACTTTGGGACTTTGTTGACAATAATGAAGACTCACAACCTTCAAAGAATTCTAAAAAGGAAGGTGATGCTAATGTTGTGAATTTTGATGTTCTGAATAAAAACATTCCTGAAAGCAATGGTAATCCTATTTCCACTGCTCCACCAGAAGTTTCCACTGATGGTCCAAATGTGGAAAATTCAACTCAGGAAACACCTAGTGATGATGTTGAAATCACTAACATGCCTACAACATATGATATTCCAAACACATCACAAACTACAATTCACAAAGTGCATCCACTTGAAAATGTAATTGGTGAGTTACAATCAGGTGTGAAGACAAGAAGGCAGACAAAGATGAATGATGTTCATGGGTTCATTAGTGAAGTTTATGAGTCCAAGAAGCACACAAACAAGAATGAATGTTTATTTTTCTGTTTTCTATCACAAGTGGAGCCTAAAAATGTATATATGGCTTTAGAAGAATCAAGCTGGGTTGGAGGAATGCAAGAGGAGTTGTTGCAGTTCAAACTTCAGAAGGTTTGGGTTCTTTATGATTTGCCTGATGGAATGAAAGTGATTGGTACAAAGTGGGTTTTCAGAAATAAGAAAGATGAAAGAGGTATTGTTATCAGGAACAAAGCTAGATTGGTTGCTCAAGGATATACTCAGGAAGAGGGTATTGACTATGAAGAAGTTTTTGCTCCTGTTGCAAGGATTGAGGCTATTAGAATGTTTTTAGCCTATGCATCCTTTATGGGTTTTACTGTCTATCAAATGGATGTCAAGAGTGCTTTTCTGTATGGGAAGATTGATGAGAAGGTCTATGTCTCTCAACCTCCAGGCTTTGAAGATCCTCAACATCCCAATAAGGTTTATAAAGTGGTTAAGGCTCTTTATGGCTTACATCAAGCTCCAAGGAAGTGGTATGAAACCTTAGATACATATCTTTTGAACAATGGGTTTCATAGAGGGAAAATTGATCAAACTTGTTTATCAAGAAAGACAAGGGTGATATTCTACTTGTTCAAGTGTATGTTGATGATATCATCTTTGGATCTACTAGACAAGAGATGTGCAAAGAGTTTGAAAAATTGATGAAAGATGAGTTTCAAATGAGTTCTATGGGAGAACTTACTTTCTTTTTTGGACTGCAAGTACAACAAAGAAAAGATGGTATCTTTATCAGTCAAGACAAATATGTGACTGAGATTTTAAGAAAGTTTCATTTTACAGATGCAAAACCTTCAAATACCCCTGCTGATAAGACTACTCATCTATTATTGAAGAATGCTAGTGGAGCAGATGTAGATGTGCATACTTATAGATCTATGATTGGTTCCTTGATGTATCTTACTTCATCAAGACCAGACATTATGTTTGTTGTATGTGCTTGTGCAAGATTTCAAGTCACTCCAAAGACATCACATTTGACAGCAGTAGAGAAGATTTTCAGGTATTTGAAGACATATCCAAATCTAGGATTATGGTATCCAAGAGAATCTCCTATGGAGTTGATCACATAATCAGATAGCGATTATGCTAGTGCAAGTTTGGATAGAAGGTCAACTACAGGAGGATGTCAATTTCTTGGATGTAGATTGGTGTCATGGCAATGCAAGAAACAGACAATGGTGGCTACTTCTACAACTGAAGCAGAGTATGTAGCTGCTGCAAACTGTTGTGCTCAGATCTTATGGCTTCAGAATCACTTGTTGGATTATGGGTACAATTTCATGAACACCATTATATATATAGACAATAGTAGTACCATATGCATTATTAAAAATCCTGTGCAAGACACTAAAACTAAACATATAGAGATTAGACATCACTTTATTAGAGATTGTTTTGAGAAAAAGCTTATTCAAGTTGTCAAAATTCATACTGATGACAACTATGCTGATTTGTTAACAAAAGGGCTTGATATGGGTAGGTTTCAGTACTTGGTAACAGGTATTGGAATGCTCAACCCATAAAACTTTGATGTCTAATGGTCTTTAGTGTTGCAGGATAGTTTTTAGGTACTAATATTGTTTGTATATGTTTGTATGGTTTTCTACTAACTTTTATGCAGAAGAATTAGAGAACAGTGGAAACCATGGTACAAACAGTGGAAAGTATTGCTCTCTCAGTGGTAAAAGAAAAAGATAAAGTACTTTTATTAAACCATTCAGAGGAAATAGAGTACATCAAACAGAGAGTTAAATACATAAACGAAATCACAAAACACAAATGCTTCAAATCCTAACACCCTACACTTCAAACCAGCTACTCCATGGGCTTCTTGCCTTTCCCCTCATAGTCATGCTTTGCCTTTGCAGCAGTCTTTCTCTTGTAATCAATAGGAAGTTTCTTTCTTGGGCAAGCAAGACCCAGCACTTATTTTGGTGGCTTTTGGAGTCTTGCTGGCTTGTCTGGTGCAGGCCACTTCATGTTCACCAAGGCTGGTTCAAGAGCTGTAGTAAGTGCCTTTGGTATTTCCTTGGACAGGCTGTAGGATGGATCATTATCATCATTTGAAGAAGAACTTGAATAGAATTCCAGAGATAGAGCAGGAGCAGCTGCAGAGACCTTCTTGTTTGGCTTCATGTTGGATGAAGTTGATGCACTTGGAGGAAAATATCCACTCCATCCAGATGATTGTTCTTCAGAATCAGAATAGTAGCTTATTTCACTATCGGATGAGTCATCTGATGAGATATAGATCAGTGGAAACCAGCTCATAATTATTTTTTAGGGTTTGTGATATTGGAGAATAGTTTTGATGAGGGCTTGTATTGTATTGAGCCCCTTTTATATGCAAATTCAAGGCCAAGGGTTAATTAATGAGGAATATTTACTCTTATCTGTTTTTGTAGGTTGGAGAAGTAAATTTGGATAAAATTTATTTAATCGGGTTGACTTTGGAAAGATATTTTGTGAATAGTAACTGGGTTAAAAAGTTACTTTGGGATAAAATATATTGGTTAGGAATGGTATTTGCTATATATGCAGAAAACAACCAATATTTGCTGAGTGATTGGAGTTATAAGGTGTGTAACTAAGACACACAACAAATGGTTATTGATTCACCATGTCTAATCCACATAAGAATCAACTAGTCCAGAGCAAACGACTACTGGTAAAGACTTATCAAATCCATTTATGGTTGATAGTTTACCAAAAACTATACGGTCATCAACTCACCATATTCCAAGTGATGAAGAGTTGGCTTGTCCATAGCAAATGGCTCATGGTAAAGACACATCAAATCCGTTGATAGCTAATAGTTTGCTAAAAACTATGCTTAGAGCAGCTGAATTTTACTTGATTTACTTACCACTGCTCTTGAATATTTTGTGAAAAAATTACTACTCCTAGTTCACAGTTACCACTGCAAGTGAAATTTTTACCACTGGTGAACTACCCGTTACAACTGTTGTGTCAGTAATCTTATTTTTTAACTAGCCATTGAGAGTAACCATGTTTCCTTATTAATAGGGTAAATTTTTGTGAATTATCCACTTACTTATTTTAATTTATTCTTTTCCAAAGATAAATTTATTCTAAAGATAATTCATATTACGCATCCTTCTCAAAACCCTATTATTATATATTTATCCTCATACGGCTTGAACAATATTCACGATTACTAACACTTACATATTTTTATCACAAAACTATGGCGATTCTAAACTTTGCAGATGAGCACAACCAAGTGGCCTACTTACAAAAGTCAAACGAAAAGAGTGGCCCTGTTTTTCATCAGATTGTGGATTTTCTAAACACTACCCATATCAGGTATGCTTTAACTGTCAATCCCACAATCTATGTTTCTCATATCAAACAGTTCTGGAACACTGTGGAGTCCATAACTATTGAACAGGGAGACACACATGAATCTGTGGACACTCTTAGAGCCACCATGGATGGGGTAACTATTGATGTTACTGAGTCATCCTTGAGGAGAATTCTCCAATTGGATGATCTCAATGGTATCATCACATTACCTAATTCAGACATTCATAAACATCTTTCCACAATGGGGTATGATACATCTGATAAAAAGGTTACTTTCAGAAAAGGATATTTTTGTCCCCATTGGAGGTTTTTCATACATACTCTTTTACATTGCCTAAGTCCTAAGAAAACTTCTTATGAACAATTCAGTTCAACCATGGCTTACCCTTTGGTTTGCTTAGCCACAGATAGGACTTTTAATTTTTCAAAGTTTATTTTTAATAATATGAAAGGCAATGTAAAGAGTTCATATAAATTTTTGATGTATCCAAGGTTTGTGCAAGCAGTGTTAAATGAATTTCCACAGCAACCCCTCAACAGAGTTTATAAAACCCCCTGTCTCAAGCCAAAAGTTTTTCAAAATATGAATAAGGCTTCAGAACTTTGGAATGGGGAGGTTAAACCACTTTTTCCTGAAATGCTTTCAAAGATTTCACAGGTACAGGGTGAAGATGCAACAATCCCAGTTGTATCCCATCACACACCCACTATTGTTGTTCCACCTATTCAACACACCCCTGTAGTTACTCACACTTATGAGAGGAGGCACAAACAGCGACCTCCTCCCATTACAACATTGCCTGATTCTGAGCCTTTTGGTTTAGGAACAAGCAGTGGTGGTTCTAGGCTTCAATCTAGTCCAACTAGAGAAGAGCCTGAATCTATGCCCTATGATTCACCTCTCCCAACAGGTAACATAGTTGGAAGTGTTGAGGGCAGTGTGCAAACTAATGAATTGACGGAACTTTGTACCAACATAGTCACACAGGTTAAAGCTCTGGAGAAAGAACTGGCACAGACTAATCAACAACATGCCACAGAGCTTGCTTAGATGAATGTTGAGATTCAGAAGCTGTAGGAAGAAGTTAAGGGGTTAAAAAAGCAAAGATCTGCAAAAATTGTGCTTTCATCTTCATCCTCACCTCTAGATGTTGCTTTAGATGCTTTTAGTGAAGATTTGGGAAATTCTTCCAAACAGGGGAGGAAGACAGATGTTGAAACTAAGGGGAGGAAGATTGATTTTGGAGATGATTATGGTTTTGATGCTGACTTTGACTATGGCTTAGTTTTAATTCCTCAAAATATTTCCACTGCTGAGTTTATGGTTCCCACTGCTGGTCAAAATGTTACCACTGCAGAACAAAATGTTACCACTACAGAAGAAGAAGCTGCTAGAATTAGAGCAGAGAAATGTAAAGCTGTTATGACCAGTACAGATCAAGTGTAACCAAGGAAGATTTCTAGAAGGGAACAAGCTCAGATTGATTATGATGCTGATATGGCAAGAAAATTAGTGGAAGATGATGAAGTTGCAATGAAGAAAATACAAGATGAGGAAGAGATTGCAAGTTTTATGGAGGCTAAGAGATTGGATAAGTTGGAAACAGTACTTGAAGAACCTATTTCCACTGTTCCACCAACAGTGCTAAAAGAGAAACCTCCAATGTTCACCTATGTGCCAACTGAAGCAGAAATTGAATATATGATTACCAATTATCCAATAGTTAAGAAGAAGGAAATTGAGCTTGTTGCTAACAAGACTTTGACAGAAGACCAGAGAACAGCTCAATTAGCTGATTTTATTCAAATGAAGAATCAACAAGCATTGGATGAGGTTATTGGTAAAGTCATAAAAGGTCAAAAGAAGCAAAGACAACCAACCAAGGCACAAGTGATTGCAGAGATGAAGACTTATTGCTGCCATGTTTGGAATTGGAAAATGTCTCAATTCAAAGGCATGTCTCATGATAGGATTGAAGGGATCTTTTACAGACTCAAAAGGCAAGATAGTGACTTTATTCCTATTGATTTTGAATAAAAAGAAAGAAAATTTTCTAAAAGGAAAGCTACAGCTTCTGAACCGAATGTCACTAAAAAGGCAAAGCTTGCTCAAGAAAAAGGATCTCATCTGAGAAACTTACAGAAGATCAGCTAAGTGCTATGATTGTGATAGAAGAAGAAGATTTCAACCTAGATCCTATACAAGTAAGCCATCCAATTATTGATTGGGAAGTATACACAGCAAAGAATTTTGCTCCAACATGGAAGATTACAAGGTTAGGAGGAGAAACTTCATCCTTCATTCAATTTGAAGATCTTATTAAAGCTTATGACAGAGATGATCTTGATATGCTTTGGAAGTTAGTTGATGAAAGATTCAAGGATGATACTCTCAAAGATATGAAGGAAATGCAACTATGGGTTGATTTAAGGAGACTATATAAACCAGATCTGAAAGATAGTTACTGGAAGTTTGAAGCTACAGAGTTGCATACCACATGGTCATACTATGATTCATGTGAGGTTCATCGTGTTTCTACAACAGTTGGAGTGGATGTATTCATGTTTGCTGAGAAGGAATATCCACTTAGAGAAATAACTCTTACTGCAATGTTGTCATCAAAGTTGAGAGTTCATGAAGACACTGAAAAAGTTAGAGCTTTGCTTCAAAAGATACAAGATTAGTGTTTAAGAGCTATGCAGGCTTTAAGAAGAAAATGAAGTGTTTGGAAGAATTCCCTATATCCTCAGTGATGCTGATTGATTGAAGAAACTTATGGATTTAAAAAGAAATCATAAGTTTAGGGGAGGATTGTTGGGAATTATACTAACAGTTACCACGGCTAGTATGGAGATTACAACTGCTGAAGAATGCACTAGCAATGGAAACTCATTACCACTGCTAGTACATATTATTACCACTGCTGTTAGGATAATTGTTAAGAAACTTGTATAGATAAATATAGAATAGATTTTGTGTATATCTTATTCTATTAGCATTATACGTATCTTGTAGAAGAGGACTCCTTGTGCTATAAAAGGAGGTCCTAGGTTATGGTTTTAGATACGTTTTTCTTAGAGCTTCAAGGTTGTAACCCTAGTGATACAAAGATCACTCGTATTATTATTCTTAATAATATTGGAACTAACAGTTTGGTTCACTCATTGTTCTCATTCATATACAACTGTTTTATTCATAAACAAACTTCTAAGTATTACTAAGTAGATTCCACATACTTGGTGGTATAACTCAAAGTATCATTCTAACACAAATCAAGGTGTTTAGATCCATCATATGTTCCATTTTGACAATGCAAAGCAGAATTAGTTTTAATGGAGGAACATAGTTTTGAAGGTAAGAAGTTTGCACACGAAGAAAGAAGATTCTTTTTGTAGTTTTTGAAAATTTTGTATTTATTTTGTTTTGTTTTTGAAAAAATATTTACAAAAAAATTTGTTTTAAGATATGTGCAAATTATATTATACAATTTAAGAAGATATTGACTTGAATACCAGAAAGAGGATATCGTTCAGCACATTGTAGAAATATGTAGTCAACATCTCTTAAACTTTCACCACCAAAGTATTCGAGGCTCACGAATAATCATATGAACTTGTGCCTTCTCATTGTGATACTTTGGTAGCTTCCCCCCAAACCGACAATCATCTTCATGAGACTACTTCCCCCAAGTAGTTGAAGTGATGCAAAAAGTCTCATTGTATGATGCTCAAAAACCCCAAAGAAAACAATAACACCGAAGTAACAAGGTGAACAATGGATCATCTCGGCGGTAATCAATCTTGGAATGTATGATGAAGCCCGATCACATGACCCTGTTGTACGTCCCCAATGTACACATTACTCTGTGGTTTTGAGCAGTTGTCTATTCAGGGTAATAATAAATCAACATCTTCATTTCACCAAATGCATTCCAGTTATCTTTCACATAGTAAATAAGCCCATAGTGTACACATGTTCCCAACAAAAGTCGAAAAGATGACACCAAAGTAACAGGTTGAAGCACTGATCATCTCTGCGGTTATCAACACCAGAATAGATGATTAAGCCCGATCACGTGAACCTGTTGTGCATCCCTGATGTACACAATTCTCTCCCCTGATGGTTTTGATCTCATCGGAATCAGCATAACAATGTGTACATGAAGCATTAACTAGAAGCACTTTGTACATAAATCGAATAGGCTCGAATGTAGATGTTAATAAGTGATATCATCTCACGCTCCAAATATTCTTCTCAATATTTCTTTCCACTGAAAGCTGAAGTAGTATATGCCACAAGTATCAAGAGACTATTTCCCCCATGTAGTTGGAATAATACACCAAATGCCATGAGTTAAGACACTGATTATCTCTGCGGTTATGACATTTGTCTTCCCAGCATAACTTCAATTAAGATGAAGTATTAAGTTCATCACGTGTACTTCTTAATGCATTCAGATGTATGTCTCCTTCCCCCTTGCTGGTTTTGATACCTCAGAATCAGCAACATATTTTAGACGAACATCATTTGCTCAGATATATCCTGTGAGAATCAACTGCTGTAGAAACTCTCTATGACTATCATTACCAACCCTTGTGAAGGCTATTTGAAGTGACCACAGATGAAGTAAACCCGATATACCAAACTTGAAGCTGAAGTAGAATTCCCCATTTTTGTAACTTAAGCTTGCACTAGTGAGTGACTAAGAGCGGTGTATAGAGTTCGCGCAACATCGAATCCCTAAGTACTCTATACTCTTCAACCAACCAACCATCAAGTATCAGACGTACATCACCTCTTGACTACCAACAACTTTGAGTGAGTTGTGACACTCCTTAAAGTGATAGTTATTTTGTGGTAATAAAATACCAAAATAACTAGATATCCAAATCTTCGTCATTGTAAAGGTAAAAGCTCAAGCAAGGATCTCGAAGAATCTTCATCCAACCAACCCCAACTTCAAGATAAAATAAGATCACGCCTTTGTGAAAGTCAACTTCAATCTCAAATAAGGGATACCAAATAAACTCCGTGATTACTTGACATTCCATGTCCAAATTCTTAGCCGTTTTTGACGTTATAATCGACATTTTCCATTATGTTCTTGTGGTTGATTTACAAAGTGCACATTTGGAGGAACAACAATCCGTGATGAAATAGAACAAAGAGACGGATCATTATTCATGTGTGCAACTTCACAATCATGATAATCATCATCAACACCTTGAGGAATAACTGGATATTGGGTTACTTGAGAAGTTTGAGTTATACTTCTAGACTGTGCATCTTGATCAATCATCATTCATTGAAGCTTGGAAGTAATCATCAAACATAAATCCCAGTCATCCTTAGTAAGTAGAACATTAGGTGTTGGAGGAGAGTCGAATGACCATTCTTCAAACATCATTCAACAAGTGGTATATTCACACTTCTCCCCCTCAAAAATTGCAAGCGAGGTTTGCGATTTTTGATTGAGCAAGTGAATAAGAATACAATCAATCATGTATTTTATTCACTTCTCCCCCTCAAAAATTGCATATGAGGTTGCATTTTTGATTGAGCATGTAAATAAGAATACACTCAATCATGTAGTTTATTCACCCTTCTCCCCCTCAAAAATTGCATATGAAGTTTGCCATTTTTGAATGAGCAAGTGAATACGAATTCGAGCAAAGGTGAGTAGATCCACTTGATGACTGAACGAACATGGAGGAAGCATGAAGCATGTTGTTAAGAATGGTCAAAACTAAGAAGATTTCTCTTCTTCTGAAGATAAGGTGCACTGAATCATACACCTTTCTTTTCTTTGATGAATGGGGCCTGAAGTGTTATTAGCAGACGCCATAATGTCGACAATAAGGACCGAGGCTTGAACTGAAGTGTTCAAACATCATAGTCGTTGAAGAACGAGGCCTGAACTGAAGTAATCAGACGTCATAATGCACACATACATCAACATTGACTTTCCAGATCTCCTGAAGCAGGAGATATGTAAGCTTTAGCCCTCCAGACTTTGAGTCTTCTCGTGTGGTGAATGATTGATGTACCTGCAACTGAGTAAGGACTACATGCACTAACATTACAAACTTGATTGCATATATATGGGTTAGTGACCAAAGTATCCAAACCCTTGGGGGTTTCACGGTCAACCATGGTATTGCCATTGGTAAGTATCTTTCCGGTAGGTATCCTGTAACACCCCCATTTTTCACTGATCGTAGCGGATAAAGTGTTTGGGGTATTGTTGAACTTTTTAGACCTTGATAGATCTTCTTGAGCACTCTAGAATCGTTAGCTATGTTACTGTAATCAATAACACACTAATAGACAATCTCTGTAACTTGTATTTTTAAAGCGGAAACAAAACACAAGCGTAATACTAAGAACTCTTGATCCTCTATGAATCTTTTATTAATAATGAAAGTGTTTTCTAAAACGTAATGCAATACATAATCGTGTGTTCCTTTTATACACAAGGAACCCTAAACCGTTTCCCAAGAAACGTATATTCTAAAACTTCTAAAAGATATGCATTATCACTTCCTAAATAAACTCATGCATATCCAAACTATAATACATAAAATACGGAAATACTATATCCGCAGAAACTAATAATGCTGAAACTAGTCTTCAGCAAATACACTGCTTCAGCAGGAACCAGCTCTTCAGCAGAAACAGTCAGCAGAATTCTTACTTAACAGAATTCCCAACAATCCTCCCCTAATCTTGAATTTGACCTGGTTAAGTTCAAGATTCTTGATAGATCTTCGAAATAACATACCAAGAGGATTGTAATAATATAGTACCAATAAAGAATCATCTTCAGCAGAATCTCTATGATCAGCAAATAGTTGAAAGCTCCATTCTTTGCAGCAACAAATGACTAAATGTACATCAAAACAAGTTAGTTTCATACTATTCTCATCACTTCCAGGTGTATTAACTCCTGTGAGAGGTGAATCATTGAAAATAATGGATTTGATGTCTCCTTACCAATAGCCATCACTACTGGAGTAGCCAAGTGTTCTAAGGTACACTGATAACCACATGATTTTTAGCAAATCATCAGCTATAAACGGATTTGAGATGTCTTTACCTGTAGCCGTTTGCTCAGGACTAGCCAATTATTTTGATGAAAAATCATCTTGGTTAACTGATTACCAAATATGGTTTTCCACTGCCTTTACCACAAGCCATATACATGTGGGCTAGCCAATTATTCAGAATCCATAAAGGAAAAATCCATGGTCAATTGACAACCATTTCAACTACTCAGCAACAAAGCATGGGTGAGTTGAAAACCCTATGGTTTTGAGCAAACCATTACAGCTATCAACAGATTTGATATGTCTTTACCAAAGTTGTACCCTTTGGACTAGCCAACTTTATGATGGAATAGTCAACATCAGGTAAGTTGATAACCAAACCTGCATACAATAATACTATACAACAAAAATGTTTTTTTTTTTTTACTAATAAGAAAAATAAATATACAACAATATATCCTTAAACAGAAGCAGCTCTGGAAGTCTTAATCCTTTGTTTGAATACCTTCACCAAGGATTCAGCAAACAACCTTGCATTCCCAACTGGATCAGGAGGAATCTCCAACTTCTGTTGTAGCATTTTCTCCATCAGAGACACTTTCAGAGGATATCTTTTGGTAAGATCCATGATAAGCCTTAGACCAGTTGTAGTTTCCAAAACATGAACATAGGGCATAGGATAGAACTTCCAACTCTGAACTTTCCATCTCTGACTGTTCTTCCATATATCATAGCTTGCACCAGTGGGAGTAGAAGAATCAAACAATACTTTTAGATCACCCAACAAATACAATCCAGACCCTTGAGGAGTATGAGTTGCATAATACTTTAGAACCAACTCATATAGAGTGACCAAATCCTGATGATCCACAAGATGTAGAATCTGTTGAAGAAATGTAAAGGATATGAAAGTTTTATCCAATCTGTAAATGGTATTAACTTGACCATTTTTACTTAACTCCCAGTGAACCAAAACATCTCTAGTTCCCTCGGGCCAATCATTAGGGGATCCTTCTCTTATATATGAAGCATCAGAAGCATTCACATTGATTAAGCTTTGTTTGGAATGTGAAGTTCTGACTTTAGCCATTCTCTTGCCTCTTCTTCCAGGAACATAAATAGTTGCATTAGGTAGAGAAGATGCATCAGGAATTTCAGCTTCAGCAGATTCACCTTCTGCATCATCATTTTCCACTGATGGATTATCCAAGTGTTCATCAGTAGAATCCTGAGAAGATTCAAGTGCAGCAGATGCATATTGTTCATCCATAGCCTTCCTTATCTGTTTGTTTCTAGTAGCTTGAAGTTCAACTTCTCTTACCTTCAACTCATGAAATCTTGCAAGTTCAGCTTTTTGTTCAGCATTTTGTTCCTCATCTAACCTCTTAACAGCCTCTTCACCTAATCTTTCCTGCTCCAGTTGTCTTCTTGTTCTCTTTCTATTTGGAGGATCTTCTGCTATCACTTTAGCTTTTCCTTTATCCACATATGATGAAGCAGCAACTTGTGGTACATCAGTAGAAATATCAGGTAAAGGAATATTCTTAGAAGCACCCATTCCAGCTTTGTCATTTCTAGTCTTGATTCTGTTGTAAATCTCAACCAGTTTGTCAAATGGAAGTTCCCACACTTGCTTCTTAGACCAAGCATTATTAAACAATGAGCTGCTTTGACTTCTCACATAGGTTCTCTTATAATCCCTCTGTTGTGCTTGAGTCATAGGTTTATCTCTTTTAGCTTTGGCTTTTAACTCATCTGCTACCTTCTTCCTTAACTTCATCACTTTCACAATTTCAGAAGCCCAGTCTTGCTTTTTCACTCTTTTACCAAAGATGTCAGTAGCTAAATCAGAGTTATCAAGCACTTGTTTTCCAATCTGCTGCCAATCTGACTCATTAAACTCTTGAACAGCTGCATCCAATTCTCTTTATCTTTCAATAGGCAAAGTAGAAACATATCTTTGAGTGACAGACTCATATGCTACATCAATCTTGGCTTGCTGTTCCTCAGCCATATTAGCACTCTTCTTATAATCTTCCCATACTTGGAAGAGATTTTCTTGTGCAGCTCTGTCTTCAGCTGTAACAAGCTCATCCAACTCCACATCTGTTCCTTTAGCTTGTTCATCATGAGGGACATTCAAATCTTCCATAGATTCATCATGTACATCTTGAACCTCTCTATCAGTAGAAACTTGTTGATTCTCAAATGAATTATGAACAGGGGAATTCAAATACTCTTTCCCTGCTACAAAGAATGCTTCTCCAGATGTTTTAACTGTATCAGCAGATCTGTCAGAAGCAACACCACTTGGTGATTGTTTCTCCTGAAGTATATCAGTAGCTTCAGTCATGAGCACATCATCATCACCACTTTTAGAAGACTCAGCAGCTTTTCTTGCCAAATACTGTCTTGTACTTCTTCTTCTGCTGACTAGTATCTTTGTTTTAGATTTAGGCAATTCAGCAGCTTTAGGAAGAACAACATGAGACTGTCTAGCAACTTCAGCTAGAATCTCAAGAGAATCCAAATTTGCCTCCTGAGCAACTTCAGTAGTATCCACTCCATCCTTACTTTGCTTTTGTTGATTCAGCCGTGCCTCCAAATCTTGAACCTTGCTTTTCAAACTTTCAATTTCATTACCAAGAGTAGTCTTTGTATCAGCAAGCTCTTTTTGGAGATCTTCAGTCATTTTCATGTACCTGCTAAGAGAATCATATACAAAAGTAAGAGTAATAGGGTCTTCTGCTCTACCAGATGATTGCTCAGTGGTAAGTGGAGCTTCATTGAACCCAACAGGAGAAACAGACTTATGTACAACATTAGGAAAGCCTTCATTAATTGGCTCTCTCATGGGACTAGGTGTATGTAGTCTAGTGATCTCAAGTTCAATAGGCTGAAAGTTATCTTCAAACTTATGAAATTGCTCAGCTGGAGCATCCTGAGATGGTGAAATGGTAGGACTAGGTGACACATGTACAGAGGTAGGTGTTGGTAAGTCAGTAGAATTAGGTAATGGTTCAGCAGTTGTAGCTGGCTCTTCTTCCATTACCACTGAAGGATTACCATCAGCAGCAACACCAGAAGATGATGGATTACCATCATTAGCAGCATTATGAGCATGCACATTACCAGCATCATCACCCTCAACTACATTATCATTGCCATGTGGCAACATAGCTTCTAACATAGGGTGATGTTCCCCAGCATAATTAGTTTTCATTGAGGCAAACAACTTAGAACCAAGACTTTTAATAGGTTCATGGGTTTTATCTTCAGTGGTTATTTCTAAAATTATTTGTAAGAATCTAGGGTACATTAAAAACTTATGTTGTTGTTTGTCAATATTTTCTAGCATATTATCAAAAATAAACTTAGAAAAATTATAAGTTTGACCCTTAGAAAGACAAACAATACCACAACCCAATTGCAGAGAGAATTGATTCCATCCACCACACTTGTTGCTTATACATTGAAGCAGCAGATGCACCAAACACCTCCACTTAGGACAAAATTGATTCTTGTGCCACTTGGATGTATCAGTACTTTGATATCCAGCTTCCCTTAGCCCAGCAAGAATCTCTGCAGTGTTGGAATGATATACACCATTCTCATCATCCAACTGAAGCTTTGTCCTAATCAAACCTTCTGTCACCACATACTCTACACCATCAATCTCAGCTACAATCTCGGTGTCAGATCTCTTAGTAGCAGATGCCCAAAATTTTTTCACCAAAGATTCACAAACCAAATCGGGACTATGTATCAAAGCATAATGAATCTTTGACCGTTGTAGAAATTCCACCATTAAATCGAATTCTTCATGTCCCTTTGCCTTTTTCAGAATAGCATACTTGTTATGATCGCCTTTCAATTCAAGTTGTGCCATTTGAATAAAATTGCTTGAGACGGTTATGAACTTCACAGAGAATAATGGGTTTAAGTGGAGTGATAAGTGAATAATTTTTGTTTAGGAAGAGATATGCAAAGTGGGTTAAATTTGGAAGTTCCCCAATCGTGGTCAAAATTATCGGAACGAATTATTGACCGAGTCTGACATGTAATTTAAAAACTTCCCAAATTCAAAATTACCCTTCAGCAGAAATGAAAGTTAAATCTGCTGAGGAATGGTCAACATCAGCAGAAACCAACCAAGAGTAAAAATATCTTCGGTCAATATCTTGGTTTTACTGTGTCACCCAACTTGCATTAATTATCGTAACGCCTAAAATTGGCTTATTTAATCACCCCCAAATAACACATCTGAGTCATCAATTTACCCCAAATCATCTCTCAAACCCTAATTTTCCAATTAAGCCCAATTCTCCACCAAAACCATGTCATCAAACCCAGAAACCTCATATCAGAATTCCTCTTCTTCATCATCAGAAGAAGAAATACCACCATATCCATGGGAGCTTGATGATTCTGACTATGAAAGAGAAATGGAAAGACGATGGGATGCACAAGAAAGGCAATGGAATGCACATAGGAAGGGTGAACCAAGTCATGTACCCATTCCTACTGAGAGAGAGCTTGTCTCTCCCTTCATCTATACCTCTGATGAAGACTCTTCAGAGGAAGAAAATGAAGATCCAACCTTTCTTCCTCCTTCCACACCAGAGAGATCCCAACCAAGATCAAGTAAGAGAGATCCATCTCTTCTAACATCACAAAATTTGGTGTTGGATCTTCCTGCTCCAGGACCTGGTCTTCCACATCAAGAACATATTGGTCAGAGCTAGAAGGCTGAGATCATACGTAAGGGAAAGGAGAAGCTGAAGTAGATGATTGAGGAATGTTGCCATGGACCAAAGTTCTTGAGTATTTTCTTGACTTTGGTACTTGAGCATCTTCACAGTCATCCTTCTCTTCTTTTTCCATTTTCATCTTCAGCTTCATCATTATACTTGTCATAGCCTCAAGTATTTTGTAATAATTGATAGAAGCTAGTAGTACTCAATTAGCCAAATGTTTAGGAATGGTCTTTTGTAATCCAGTTGGAACTTTGAATGTAAGCTGTAACTTGTTTCTATGAATGAATGAAAAGATCTTCTTTATTAATCAACTGTGTAAGATCTTCAGCATAATCAACTAATCAGTAGAAATCATGTTCAGCATAATTGACCACATTCCTTTGACTACAGCTCTTGGTGACAACTTATAATCTCAGAACATCTGCAAAACAGACATAAAAGCATGCAAATACACCAAACATCTTGCAAACACATTAGTGGGTTAGTGTTAAAACTCAAAAAGTATACAAATTATACAAATCTACAAAGTTTACACTCATAATCCTCCCCTGAGGCTTATGCCTCCCCTTAAACTTTGCAGTTAAGGGTTAAGCATTCCAATATGGACCACCAAATATTGAAACCTTGGTCCATCAAATGCTTTGGTTAACAAATCTGCCACATTTTCATCTGTGTGAATTTTTACCACTTTAATTAAATGTTTCTCATAAGCATCCCTGATAAAGTGGTGCCTGATTTCAATATGTTTGGTTCTATTATGAAAAACTGGATTTTTAACAATACAAATTGTACTTTGATTGTCAATGAAAATGGTAGTATTCATAAAGTTATACCCATAATCCAGCAATTGATTCTGAATCCATAGAACCTGTCCACAACAATTGGCAGCAGCAACATACTCTGCTTCAGTAGTAGAGGTAGCAACAATGGTCTGTTTCTTGCATTGCCAATAAATCAGTCTTCTTCCAAGGAATTGGCAACCTCCAGTTGTGGATCTTCTATCCAAATTTGCACCAGCATAGTCACTATCACTATAAGCTGCTAGCTGAAATGGAGACTCTTTGGGATACCAAAGACCTAATTTGGGTTGGCCTTTAAGGTACTCAAAAATCTTCTTGACAGCATTCAAGTGAGAGGTAAGTGGAGTGACTTGGTGCCTTGAACATGCACTCACAGCAAATGTAATATCAGGTCTTGAGGCAGTCAAATACATCAAAGAACCAATCATTGACCTGTATAAATGAATATTCATAGGGAGATCAGGATCAAGATTGTTCTTTGGTTTGGGAGCCTCATATGGAGTAGTGGCAGTCCTGACATTCTCCATAGCAAACTTGGACAACATATCTTTTACATACTTCTCCTGATGAATGAAAACACCATCAGGTTTCTGCTGAACCTGTAATCCCAAAAAGAAAGTGAGTTCTCCCATGGCACTCATTTGAAATTCACCCTTCATCAGATCCTCAAACTCTCTACACCATGCTTCTTTGGTTGATCCAAAAATAATATCATCCATATACACCTGCACAAGAATAATATCCCTGGAATCTTTCTTAAGGAATAGAGTCTTGTCAATGGCACCTCTTCTGTAGCCATGCTCCAGCAGAAATGTGGAAAGTCTAGCATACCAAGCTCTGGGAGCTTGATGAAGTCCATAGAGAGCTTTGACAACCTTGTACGCATACTCAGGATGATCAGGGTCTTCAAATCCTTTGGGTTGAGTCACATAAACCTCCTCTTCAATCTCACCATATAAGAAAGCACCTTTAACATCCATCTGATAAACCATAAAGCCCATATAAGTGGCATAGGCCAAAAATATCCGAATTGCTTCAACTCTGGCCACTGGTGCAAAGACTTCATCATAGTCAATGCCTTCTTCTTGTCTAAACCCTTGAGCCACTAGTCTAGCTTTGTTCTTCACCACAATTCCCCTGGCATCTCTTTTATTCTTCAAAATCCATTTTGTCCCAATGGCATATTTACCATCAGGAAGAGGAACTAAAATCCAAACCTGCTGATTCTTAAATTGCAGCATCTCTTCTTGCATTGCTTCAAGCCAACTAGAATCTGTCAGTGCTTGAGGAACACTAGTAGGCTCTATTTGAGAAAGAAAGCATGTAAACAGACAATGTTTGAAGTCTGTGTGATTGTTCCTCTTTTGATTGTAGACATAAGAGATGAAAGCAACTTCACCATATTTTGTATTCTTTACAGTGCTTCTAGTTCTAATAGGATCTTTAGGATCTCCAATAATCTTTGATATGGGATGAGCATTATGAATCCTTTTAGTTGCTGTAGTGTGAACATCAATTCTGGCATCAAGGTTGTTGACTGTAGGCCCAAACTCAGTATCATAAGAAGCTGAGTGAAATAGGCCAGGCTTTGGCTGATGATTCCCAAGATCAGAAGGACTTGGAAATCTTGTAAAGGGCTTCTCAAAGTCTGTAGACACTTCAGTAGAAATGGGAGAGTGATCAGCATGAGTATCAGCATCTTTGACCTCATCAGTGGGAATAGGGGTGCCTTCAGCAGAATCATCAGCAGTATCCTTGTGTCCACTGACTGCTTGTGCTGATTGATGTAGGATAGCTTCAGTCTCTTGTGTAACCTTTTCATTGAGTTTCTGAGCTTCCTTAGTTGCAGCATGTTCTTGCTTCTTCAATCTTGCAAGATCCTCTGCATAATGTGACTCATCATCTTGTTCAGCAGCAGAATGATTACATACAAAATGGTTAAGTGGAAAAGATGGTACAACAATGGTATGTTCATCTGGCTCAGATTCACAGTCTGAGTCATCATCCAAGGAACCTGCAGGGTTAGAATTTGGATCTTTGGTACCTGCATTAGGATTAGAAGTATGCCTTGTATAACCCAAATAGTCAGTCAAATAATCTAGGTCAAAATACCAAGAATGTCCTTGTCCCTGAGTATTAGGCTGATCTTCAAGAAATCTAAGATTAAGGGTCTCTTCTATCCGTTTGGCATTCAGATTATAAACCCTATAGGCCTTGCTATGAGCTGAATAACCAACAATATATCCCTCATCAGCTTTCCCATCAAACTTACCCAGTATATCAGCAGTATTCAAAATGGTCACTTTGCATCCAAAAGGTTTAAGGTAATGTATGTCTGGAACTTTCCCAGTGAGAAGTTCATAAGGTGTCTTGTCATGGTGTCTAGTGATGGATACCCTGTTCAAGACATAACAAGCAGTACTTACTGCTTCAGTCCAAAACATTGTGGGTAATTTAGAGTCTGCATGCATTGATCTTGCTGCCTCAATGAGGGTTCTATTTTTCCTTTCAGCAACCCCATTTTGTTGTGGGGTCCTTGGAGTACTATAGTCCCTTCTAATCCCTTTAGACTTACAGAATTCTATGAAAACAACATTTTTGAATTATGTCCCATTGTCACACCTAATACCTTTAACCTTTTTATTAAGCTGGTTTTCAATTAAAGTGATGAATTCTTTCAAAATAGGAGTTGTTTCATCTTTAGTTTTTAGAAAGAATACCCATCAAAACCTGCTAAAATCATCTGTGATAACCAGGCAGAAGTACTTTAGATTAATACTTTTGATAGGAGTTGGACCAAAAAGATCCATATTCAGCAACTGAAGAGGTTCTGAAATGGTGCTCACAGCTTTGATGGCTTTGTAAGAGGCTCTGTGTTGCTTTCCCTTGTTGCAAGCAATACAATTGTGTTCATTGGTGAAGAGTTTAGAAGGAAGGCCCTGAACAAGACCAAGTTTAGATAACTTGTTGATAGTCTTGTAATTCACATGAGCCATTCTCCTATGCCATTTGGTAGATTCATCCAGGGAAGCTTTGGCCACCAAACATGTTAGATCACCTTCTGGTTTGACATCATTCAGATTGAATGTGTACAAGTTGAAGGTTCTAGGAACTCTCAGCAAAACAGTTGTGTCTTCAGGAAGTTTGAAGACCTTGGAAAGTACAAGACACTCATCTTCAGAAAAGAAAACCTTATTCTTAGTGTCACAAATTTGTGATACAGGGAATAGATTAAAATGCTCCAGTTCCTTTACATAATAAACATTTTCAAAGTCTAACAATGGTGTCTTAATAGTTCCTTTCCCTGTAATTTTGCCATCTCCACCACCAAAAGTGACAGTGCCTCCTCTTTCTATGGGCACAAAGTCATGCATCTTTTCCTTGTCCCTGACATACTTCTAGAACAACCACTATCAACAATATCTACTTCAGTACTTTTCAAAGGATGATCCTACAACAACAACAAAAATATACAAAAGTTAGTACACATTGGAGAATCAAGTCATTGCTGACTTGAGCCTGCCTTGTGGATCATTAGAGATAGGCCATGTAGATGTTTTAGATCCACCATTGTTCTTGGGCCTGTACTGCAAATTAGGTCCCTTCTTTGTCCAAGAACAACCTGCTGAGGGCTTCACAGCAGTATTCCAATACCCACCACCATAATACATTGAGTCAAAGTGATTAGGCCAATAACCATTAGAAAAGAAAGAACTAGTGGGTCGAACATAAAGTCTAGTACTGGTTCTTCTCCATGAAGAATGTGGTTCAGCAGAATTGGGTTTCTGCTGATGTGGAACAAAAGAGGGTATTTCACTAACATTCTTCCACATTTGCCTAGGTTTCCTTTGACTAAAACAAACACTCATTCCTTGCTCATGAAATGTACAATCCTTAATCAAGTGAGATTTACTTCCACATACAAAACACTTCTTCTTTTTAGAAAATTTATTCAAACCAAAAGAAGTTCCATAACATGAAAAAGTATTCAAACCACCTTGATAAACAGAATTGTTTTTAACAGAACCAAAAGTATTATTGTGCAAAGAATTTAAAAACAAGTCTTCAGTAGAAACTGTCTTGTTATCAGCAGCAACTCTAGAAGGCTTGTGGGATGTCTTGGGTGATGTATTTGGTATGGTCTTGGGAGTGGTCTTGGGCAGGTCAGACTTCTCACTTGAATCATAGCTGGTAAATGAGGTAGACCCTTCATCAGAAGACTTGTCACTGTTACAACAAGAGGCAAAGTCAGTAGATTTAATAATAGGGTCTGGCAAGTCAGTTGACTTTTTGCCATAGAGATGATGTGATCCATTAAAGTCACTAGGTCTGGATAGGTCTATAGGCATGTGTTCCCCTCTTATAGGTCCAGGGACAGCATTCATTCCCCCTTCCTTAACATATATAATAGGTGTTTGATAAGTTAAGGCTGGTTCAGGGTCAAAAACACTAGACATATCAGGATATGTTAACTCTTCAGGGTCTATATATTTCTCATATCCTAATGCCTTTCTAGACCTAACAGATTGGCGACCATCAAGGAGACTTGCTCCTTCTTGTCCTCTGAAGGTGAGTATGCCAGCAGATTCACTTGTGAAGAAGTAGAAGCTTCCTCTCCAGCAGGTTCATGTTCAGCCCAATCAATTTGGTGATCCAGAGTCACCATAGCCTTTGAAGGTGCAGCCTTAGTAGTCTCTGCTTCCACTGGATAAGAGCCATATCTAACTTCATCTACAGACTTTCTCTCCTTGCATTCTCTTGAAAAATGTCCCACTTGACCACAAGTGTAGCATTTAACCTTCCTTCTATCAAACCTTGCTGCCTCTCTTCCATTAAAACCAAACTTCCTTCCAGACTTGGTTTCAAACCTCTTAATGTTCATGGAGATCATTGCAAGCTGCCATTTTAAGTGAATCTCCTCCATCTCCAATGGATCCACCTGTTCAAAATCCTCATAAGCAAGAAACTGCTGATGTTCATATTCGGCCACAAATGAATGAACAATATCTTCCAACACACTACTGGATTTTGATTTAGGAACAGATTGAGTATGGGTTTGAGAAGATGCTCCTGATGAATAAGAGCTTGAGGCTTGATCCACAGGTTTTGTAGAGGCTCCAACAAATGCAGAATGAGTGGATGGACGAATGGGACTTCTAACATCAGGCTCAAGTGATTTAAGCCTGTTGTAGAGGTCATCAAAGGACATCATGTCCAACCCACCCTTGGTCTTGAGAGCAATACAGACTTGCAACCAAGATGGCGGCAAAGATCTCAGGAACTTAGCATTGCAGTCCTCATTGTCAGGTCTAGCCTTCAACTGATTAAGTTGACTTAAGATCCGATGAAACCTGTCATAGCCTTTATGAATTCCCTCTTCTTCAGATATCTAAAACTCTTGGAACTTTTGCTTCAGCATAGACTTCTGCAACCTTCTTGATTCATCATTCCCACCAAATCTAGCTTTTATTGCCATCCAAATGTCCTTGGCATCCTCCATGATGTAGAAGTCACCCATATGGTCATCAGGTATAGCTCGGAGCAGAATTGTTCTTACCTTGCTCTCCCTTTGCACAGCCAGAATCTCTTCAGCAGTTCTGGGACCTACAATTGTAACAACCCCATCAGCATCAGTAACATGCTTCTTCAGGCTATTCCCCTTTTTGATAACCTCCCACATATTCCAGTCAATGTTTGTGATCCAGTTCTGCATCTTCATGGACCACAGATGATATTCTTCAACATTCTTCAAGTATGGAAACTTAGCATTACTGTTGGAGAGGTTGAGTTGTTGAAGAGAAGTGGTGTTAAGGTTTTGGGTTGTATCGACTTCATCATCAGATCCAAGCATGTTTGTTGATTTGTTTGGATTTTTAAGGTGTAAGATTTGTGTTTCTTAGTATGACAGAGACTCTCTCGAGGCTCTAATACCACTTGTTGAACTTTTTAGACCTTGATAGATCTTCTTGAGCACTCTAGAATCGTTAGCTATGTTACTGTAATCAGTAACACACTAATAGACAATCTTTGTAACTTGTATTTTTAAAGCGGAAACAAAACACAAGCGTAATAGTAAGAACTCTTGATCCTCTATGAATATTTTATTAATAATGAAAGTGTTTTCTAAAACGTAATGCAATACATAATCGTGTGTTCCTTTTATACATAAGGAACCCTAAACCGTTTCCCAAGAAACGTATATTCTAAAACTTCTAAAAGATAAATACATAAAATACAGAAATACTATATCCGCAGAAACTAATAATGCTAAAACTAGTCTTCAGCAGATACACTGCTTCAGCAGGAACCAGCTCTTCAGCAGTAACCTTCAGCAGAAACAGTCAGCAGAATTCTTACTTAACAGAATTCCCAACAATACTTCATAGAATCACAGATACGGTAATAGAAAACGACTCGAAAAGAGACGTTTTGGAAATTTAGTTATCATTCATAATTATCAGAGTTTTAATTATAAAAGATATACTTTTATTTTGTTGAGCTCCCAAAAATCTAAGAGTTAGGTTGGTTGTGTTTGAATGATAACCATGAAAAGTCCTCTGAGTTCAGTACCTCCTTCCGCCATAGGTCCATAGAAGTAATATACCTAGAATACATGCTTAAAAAGTCAACACTAGGTGTTGAGTGAGAATCATAGGTTTAGGGGTTAGTGAATACAAGTTCCCTGGGTTCAGTTATTACACCCATCTGGGAAAATGCAAGTTTTTATGATAATTGTGATGCATGCACAATTATCAGGAGTTTAGTAGGTTGCACTAAGATCATGAATCACACCTTAACGATCTGGGTCATGTGGGCTGTAGACACAACATGAGGGGATAGAAGGATAACTTGCCAAAGTTATACCTTGAGTGGATTCAAATATAGTACTTATTGGTACCACCTAGTGGGGTGTTAATACCAACGGGAGTTGTCAAACTCCAATAGATCTATCAACTATATTCGCGTTCGTTTGGATAAAACATCCCAAATGATTAGATTCATGAATTTTGGTTATGTAGTGGTGGCTGTTAGTTTACTCGTGCAAACAACCAAAGAAAAAGACTTGTATTCGGTTTTAAGTAAAGCATTTAGCATGTATCCCCCTTACAGGGTTTATAAAAGCATTTAGAGTGAAAGTTTAAAAAGATGTAAGGCTATGAAAAACTCACCTGGGTGTAGAGTAATCTAAGTAATGCAAATAGTGACTCCGGAACTAGACCGCCTTACTCACATATCCTAGTGTGTTGTTGGTTTTGTATGTATGTCAAGCTTTAGTTATCATGTTTATGTTTTTCAAGTTATTGTTTTTAAGTTTGTTAATGTTTTAGATATAACATAACACCGTTCAGGCCATTGTAATTCAGAAGTATATGACTCCTCACATGAAGCTCCTTACTATTGTATTATGTTATCAACATAATACCGTTCAGGCCATCATAATTCAGAAGTTAATACTCCTCACACAAAGCTCCCTATTATTGAGTTATGTTGTTATTAGGGTTTAGTTATAATCATATCATCGCTCGGGCTATCATATCTCAGAAGTATATGCAATAATCGTTCGAGGAGTCTGGGCACTTTAATTCGTAAACCCAACAAACTCATCAAAAACGAAATATCCACATGGTACTCCTCGTATGAAGTTCCCAAGTATTGCGTTATGCTTCTAACTTTATTTAGGTTTTATACTTATATGATATTTTCACTTTTTACCCTTATAGTTTATATATTTACATTTTCTACCCAAAGTTTTATATTACTTATATTACTTATACTAATAACTATCTATACTTGACACAACTAGTCCCTAGACTTCTATATTTTATGTAATTAACCTAAGACTCCTAAGTTTTCTATATTTACCATTTTAGACCTTTAACTTTATACTATTTACGTTTTTAGTCCTTTTTAGTTTATACTTACGTTATTATCTATCCTAGGGTTTTAATATTATGCAAAACTAGTCCTTACTACTTATAACTTCTAGGATATGTCAAAAACAGTCCCTAGACTTTATAATTTTAGGAATTTATGATATATACCCTTATGCATGTAAAGTTTTGCAAAACTAGTCCTAATATGCATGTAACTTATATTTTATCTAGTATTTAAGTTTTCTAGCCTATGTTTTACTTATTTTAACTTATTTAAGTTATGTTTAACTAGTGTATGACCTAAATTAATGACTTATAGCATGCATGCAAGTATATGACTCGATCTAGGGTTTTAATACGTAAACTAGCAAGTAGAATGGTTCAAGGCTCATGCAAAGGCATCTAAGCTATCTAAGGCATCCTAAATCTATCCTAAGACTATACTAAAGCTAATTTAACTAAATCTAAGACTTACTTGGCTAGGGGGGGTTTACGTGGGTTAGAACTAGGGTTAGGGTTTTCTAGGGCTCGGATGACTTCAAACCACAACACAACGCGAACAAGGCCTAGCTACTCGTTCCTAATGGCTTCTAACAATTTAGTACTACAGAAATGTAAGGTAGAGAGGAGGGGGAGAGGTGTGGAGAAGAAATGAGGGGAGGGGAGGTATTTATAGGGCTCGATAGGCGGTTTAAGGGAGAAACGGGTTCATATGTGTCGTGCATGGGGAGGGTTGAGCAAGCAAAGCTAGGAGGTGATGTGGTGAGGCTAGGTGGTGATGAGGATGAGCTAGGAGTAGCTAGGGGGCTGCCATTAGGCCAGTTGTGGTGAGGATGAGCCGTGGGAGGTGGTTAGGGAAAATGGGTGATAAGTAGCTTACAAGGAGGTGATGCACCTCCTTACTTGGGTGCTTGGAGTTGGTTGTAAGCTGCTTAGGGTGTTTAAGGGTGGTTTAGGGTGATTAGGGGTGATTAGGGGTGGTTTAGTGGTGGATTAGGGGAGGTTTAGGGTGGATTAGTGGTGGATTAGTCAAGTAGGTGATGCACCTACTTGTGTGTGTGCTTAGAGGTGTTAGGGTGTATGCTTGTGTATGACTAAGGTGTTAGGGTGATAGGTTGAGGTGTTTAAGGTGCTTATGTTTAGGTTTTACTAAGTTTTAGTTAAGTTTAGACCTAGTTTCTACTTACTATGTGTTTAAAGTTTTACCTAAGGTTTAGTGCCTAAATTAAGTTCCTAAGTGTGTCTTGTGACTAATCCTAAGACCTAAAGGGTTTATTCTAAGTGTGGGTAACCTATGGGAAAGTTTTGGGAAGGTTTGACCTAGTTTTGTAACCTAAATGACCTAAGTGGGTTTAGTGAGAGACTAGGGTTTATCCTATGGTTTTGTGCCTAAGTTAGTGTCCTAAGGGTATCTAATAACTATTCCTAAGTTCTAAAAGGCTTATACTAAGTGGTAGTGACCTATGGGGAAGTTTTGGGAGGGTTTAGACCTAATTCTAGTTATCTATGACCTAGTTACGGTTTAGGGCTTGGGGGTTTGTATCTAAGTTCTAAGGGTTCTATTCTATAGCCTAATAGTCCTAATATTTCTAAAGAAACTCTTACTTAAGCCTTGAACACATTCATACTAGTTTAACTAAGCATATAGGTTCAGATAAGCACATAATCCTACTTAAGTTTTAGTTTAGGGTTTATTAGGGTTTTATGTTATGTTTAGTGTTTTAGATTGGTGAATTACTTATTATGGTGTTGTTATGAGTTTATGCTTGACATACCTGGGGTTTATAGGATGTGAGTGTTGAGTTATTTGGCTTGTGTAGATACGTGAGCAGGTCTAGTGAGTCATGCAAGTAATAATGTATATAAAAAGCAAAAATTACCTGTAAAATACCTACTATAGGTATTTGTAATGGGAATGTTAGTAATGGGTGTTTATGGGTTGTTATATATCCACTTAAGTCCAGCGTCCTTAAAAATTCTACTAGTTGGAATCCACTTATGGCAAGGTCTAGGATTACTAAGCTTCTTATGCATAGTGGAAGGCTTATCGATATTCCTAGTCTCCAAAGATTTAGCAGTTTGTGTCCACCTAGGAGCAGTTTTAGGTTTGTTTTGCTTCTTATGCATTATGGATGACTTACTGTAAATCCTAGACTTAACAAGTTGAACCTTAGCAGTGTTCCTCAATAACCTAGGAGGTATCATACACGGTTGTGAACCTAAGATTCCATCCTTATAAAGTAATGCCCTTTTCCTAGCCTTTTCTAGATCATAGTTCTTGTACAAGTCCTTTATATCATAAGTGTTTTGGACCTTACAGTGAGGTTTTGACACTAATTTCGAACTAATCCTAGAGGAGCTGGTTGTAGAGGTAACTACTTGTTGAGGCTTAGCAGAACTAGAAGTAATAATCTTAGGCAAATAATGTGGAGTGACTGGTTTTGTCAAAATTTGTTGCACATCAACTTGGAAGGCAAACCGTGTTTTTGAATATATTAGTCATTCAGATCTAAACGCATTCGGTTGTCTAACAACTGATTGGTTTCTATTCGATTATAAAACTGGTTTCCCCAAGATTGATGGTTTTGCAAACTTAGTGTTCACACTATTCCCTGTTGCTTTTCTTAACTCGTTCTTTAGTGCTGCAATAGTGAAACCCTTATCGTGAAGTTGAGCTTTGAATTCATCATTTTTGGCAATCAAAAAGGTTGTTTGATCTAATGTCTTAGTTCTCATTTCTTTGATTGAATCATTAAGATTTTTACAATGCTTTTTCAAAGACTCATTTTCCAAAAGTAATTCAGCCACTTTTAGTTCAAAGTTTCTAGTTGCAATATCATCACTAAAATGTTTAGCCTTAACTTCATTACACATATCACACATCTCAGTAATACGTTTTTTCAGGTTGTTGATAGTTAAGTTTTTGGCTTCTAGCTGGGCTTTCAAATCATTAATCATAAAGAATTCACGGAAATCAGGAAGTTCCGGATTTTTACATGGTTGGTTAGTTTGAAAACTTTCTTCCTTTTGTTGCATTGAGTTTTCAAGTGCAATACAATGTTTTTCAAGTTGTAGAAATTTGTTTGAAAGTTCATTAAACAATTCTTTATCAACCATATCATTTGATTTGAAAGACTCAACCGTAAACAAATAACTTGACTCATCAGCATGTTCAGCATACTGATCACTTTCTCCCCCTTTATGATTCATATTTGTTGAATCAGAAATGATATTGCTATCAGTCTTTTCCAACAAATATGTGTCATAAGTGGGTTTAATTTGATCAGTATGTTGTCGTTCATTAGAAAGCACATCATGTTGATCAGTGACATGTACCTCAGCAGATGGAACTTGGACATTATCTGATCTGTGATTAATATCAACGCCATGAGTAGTATAAGTCCAAGAGCTGTCATTTGTATCATGCTTATCAACCGTAGTGTCACTTCATTGTTGATTCAGCTCCCTTTCATTAACGAACTCCTTGACATTACCCATGAGAATGAGTAGTGTATCTCTGAATGTGTCAACCTCGATTCCCGTGTGATCAGCAAAACACTTTAATGTCATCTGACTCTCGTAGTCATAATACATAGTGAATTTCGAATTGATGAACACTTGAAGTTATTTTTTGAGTTCACAAAGGGCAGCTATGGATCCAAATTTGAAAGATTCTCCTTGGTCAAGTTGTTGTTGTAGTTGATCTAAGTTAAGAATCATTGTGCCGGTGAAAGTCTGAACATCTTGACCAAAGAGTGTTTCAAATGCATGTTCGAATCCCATCTTGAATCCAATTCTCTCTTAAAGTACCGAGAGGTGTGAATGAAGTTGTTGAAAACATTCTATGCAGCAATCCATTGCATTATCGGTCAATTTAAGTGGCTGAAGATGGTGCAAATTACTCTCTTGTGAATTAGAGCATAAAGATTCCATTTTAGTGGTATCAGTTTTGAACCGGAAGTCTATTGTGCTTTTTGGAAACCTTATGTTCATCATACATGTCGTACAGTTTGAGTAAATCAGAGATGACAGGATCTGAATTAGTAGACATGATTAAGAATGTGCACGGGATTTTACAATTCTATGATTTAAATCGAGAAATAGATTCTTTCGCGGGATTTTACAAAATCAAGAATAAACCGTGAAATGATGTTGTTAGGAATACAAATATTCCTATTGAAGACTCGGTCACCACAAGAATGTAATAGCATTGAGATAGCTCGTAGTTATATTAACATTAGTTAGATATTAGTTTAATAGTTAGTTAATATGTAAATAGTATTCGTGGAATGAGTCGGGGCTTCACCCACTGTACTCGCTCTACAGCCTGTTTCATGAGGCACTATACTTGTAATTGTATATATAGCCTTTCCACCCCATTTGGAAAGGTTGGTTGTTCAATATTACACACACACAACTAGTGTGTTTCTCTCACTAGAACTTCCCCTCTCTCTCACTTTCTCTCTCTAACTCTAACAATGAAGAATCTCTTCTTCCATAACCCAAGACCACCCGAAACCACAAGAATCAAGAAAATATATCGATCCTACAATTGGCATCAGAGCCTAGGTTGTGTTATTTCGTTGATTTATTGTGGTTCATACGTGTTATTTGCTGTTTTTTTTCTTTTCCATATTGTTACTGGTCGTATGTTAAGTTTGTGGTAAACAGTATTTAGTCTAGTTTCTTTTTGTTGTATGCGAATGGTAAAATCGAAAGTCTTGTGCTTTTATCTTTTGGTATCATACAAACTGCTCTCATGGTCTTTCCATAAGGATTTGCCTATCAGTTTGTGTGTCACTGATATTCATGGTCCATAAAAGGTTGTCTGAATATTGCTTGTTTTCTTGGAAGTGTGAAGGATTTCTTCTTAGCTGCTGTTTGGGTTTCGGTAATGTGTTCTTGGTAGCGGTTTGGTATATCAAGTGTAGTTGTTTGATAAGGTTTGTCTTGGTCCAGAATGAAATTTGGCTTGTAACTGAAAAAAAAAACAAAAACTGGATAGTGACAGTTCTGTCTGATTGCTGCTACTTTGCTGTAGCGGGTTGCTACTTTGGTGTAGCGGTTTGCTTCTAATAGTCCTTTTATTTGCAAAATGTAACAACATGCTGCCAAAATATTTCATTAAGTCTAGCGATTTGTCCATGAAAAAAAAGGAAGATTAAGAAGGAAGTCGTGAAGCAGGAAGATACTACAATGCTATAATTAACCAATTCAGCTTAATCTAATCCCTTTCCATCTTCAAACAACCATACGTTAACAACATCAACCAACAAACTATTCAGACTCAATCCTCACCACAACACCAACTCCACCCAATCACATTCAAGATTAGTACTTTAACGTAAACAATCAATTAACCTCAGTTCTTTGTTCACTTGTTTCCAATCTTTACAAAATCTCATTTGTGTGAACAAGTCATCATCATTGATTTAAATTGTCAAAGTTTTTATCAATAAGAAAAGAATGATGACAACTATGTCATATTCCTTATGTGATTCATTAACTGATACGACTCAGGCTAAAAAAATTAACATCTAAAAACCTCAGATTTGTTTCGTGGTATTCAATGTCATATCAAACCTTTAAAGGTCAAAACACACGAAAAGATTATCATCATAGATCTTAAAATAAACAAAAACATAGAAGCAACAACCATCAAGATCTCAGAATAAGTCCACTTTGTTTATAATATTTTTTAAACTTTTTGTGGAACTAATGTCCTCATAGATCCTTTTAAAGTCTTTTCTTCTTGTTAATTTTCGAAGTGAAAGAAAAATCAATAACAATACTTTTATCATTTTACTTTCTTTCGATTTGAATAAAACAAAAACCGGAAACCACACCTACCCGTGATCTAAGTTATCAAGATCTTGAAGCCTGGTCTTCATTTGCTTCGAATAGTAGAGGTGTTGACTTAAGATTTACAAGGGACGATCAGTGTTTATTTCTTCTTAAGAATAAAGTGATGAAGATGGGGCTGAGTCTTGTTGATATGGTCGAAGAGATCTGTGTTTGATGACATTGAGGTGTATCTAAGTTGTGATTAAGATGAGATGAGGTTGGTGATCAGTTTTTGGTGGAGATGGGGGCGGACAAAATTAAGTGTGTGAGATTAAGGTTAGTTAAGTGAGACTAATTAGGGTTGTGTGAAGTTATATGAGTGGTGTATGGATCGGATCCTTTTAATTGACTTTAATCGGGTCTATTTTTTTCTTGGGCCGATCTGAATTACTTATCATAATGGATGGATTGTTAGACTTGGACTAATTGGGCCCTATAAACTGAAAATGGACGTTCGGAGTTAAGGAGTATTTTTTTTGTGTGCAAAGTTTATTTATTTGTTATACTAAATTGTGGTATAATCTTGCTTAATGGTTATTGTTGGGGCTTAAGTGACAAAATGACAAATCTTTCACGGGAGATACAGTTTTTGACAAGAATGGAAAACTCAACATACAAAACCCTAGTTTTCAAACCTCAATTTACCGAAAAATTCTTCGTAGGCGCGCTGCCCCCCTGAACCCCCCCCAGCGAACTCACCACGGAGTTCGATCCGTGGAACAGGGGGTATCTAAAGAATTAGGGCGTATTGTGCACAGAAAACCTAATCAAGATTCAATAAAACATCACGATGGCTAAGAATTTGGACTTGGAATGTCATGTGATTATGGAGTTGATCGGGCATCACTTATTTGAAATTGAAGTTGACTTTCACGAAGGCGCGTGCTTATTTTATCTTGAAGTCGGGGTTGGTTGGATGCATGACTTTCAATGATAACTTGCTCGTGCTTAAGATTTAAGTTGAAGACTTGGTTTATCTAGTTTCCAGAAGTCGGGTTGGATGGTTGAAGACCTGGTTAACTATCACTTAAAGGAGTTACTTTATAGTACTCAGTGTCACACGCAAATGACGTTGTGGATAATCTCAAGAGGTGATGATAGTCTCATACTTTGAAGGGATAGTATTGAGTACTTAGAGATTTGCATGGTGCACAAATTCTCTACACCGTTCTTCCAACAACAGTGCAAGCTTAAGTAACAAATTTGGGAGATTCTACTTCATTTTCAAGTTAGGTATATCGGATTTACTTCGCCAAGTGGTCACAGCAATAGCCGACAGAATGCGAGGTTGGGTTGTTTGCCAAAGAGTTCAAAGGTTGAGATGTGATCAGCAATTCTCATGGGACATTTGATGTTACATAATGTCAATGATACTTCACAAGAGCCTCTCGGGTATATGGTTATACACGTCAAATGATGCTTCCGAAAGCTCGAAACCATCATTGGGGGAGAAACGTGTACTTTGATGATATAAGGTCAACCTCTAGGGGGAAGTACTTTATACTACTTTACTTAGTATGGTTTGTGAAGTATTCTACATATGTGAGAAGAATTGTTGCTGAGGTCTTGCATGTTTCCCCAAACAAATATTCACCAAGACCAAATTTGTCACAACACGTTCAATTTATCATTGCCTCACGGTTTCTTCTTGGTTTTGTAAAATCCCGCGAAAGAATGTATTTCTCGGTTTAAATCATAGATTTGTAAAATCCCGCGATGATGGAACTATCCTTGAGAAAGAAGAGTGCATTTCCGGATCTTAATTGACTCTGGTGCTACGGTCTCAACTTCGAGGAAGGGATATAGTATGTACTTCATGTGTTGAATGAGCTTGGATATACTTTATGGCATTTTGGTTATAACGAATTTTTATAGGGTTATGTGTGTTGACAAGATCAGGATAAAAACCATTATCAAAGTTCATTCAAAACATCCAAGAGGCTAGATTTGGGCAGTTAAACCACAAGATGTGACTGCGCGCGTCAATTCATTATTATTTATTTGAGGTTGAAGTGAAATTTCACGGGTGCGTGTACTTAGTATCTGAAGATATCGGGGTGGTTGGATGAAGATTCTTCGAGATCCTTGTTTGAACTTTTAACCTTTACAATGACGAAGACTTGAATATCTAGTTATTTTTGGGATTCTTCCTTTCTATTACCACAAAATGACTATCATTTTAAGGAGTTACGTTGTAGTGCTCAGTATCACACAAAGTTGTGGATATTCAAGAGGTGATATACGTCTTATACTTGATGGTTGGTTGGTTGAAGAGTATAGAGTACTTAGGGATTCATTGTTGCACGAACTCTCTACACCGCTCTTTGTCATACATTAGTGCAAGCTTAAGTCACAAGTTCGGGTTACTTTACTTTAGACTCAAGTGCATCATATTGGATTTTTTTTCATTAGTAGTCACGACAAAGAGCCGACAGAATGATAATGGGGTTGGTAATGAGTTAGAAGAGAGAAGTTGAAAAGAGAGAGATGACGTTTGAACACAATGGTTCAAGCCTCGGTCTTCAATGACTATGATGTCTGTTCACATCGGTTCAGGCCTCGCTCTTCAACATTATGGCGTCTGCTGAAAACACTTCAGGCCCTATTCCTCAAAGAAAAGAAAGGTGTACGTTTTAGTGCGCTTTATCTTGGAAAGAAGAGAAATCTTCTTATTTATGGCCATTCTCATCAACAAGCTTCATGTTTTTCCCACGTTCGTACAAGTCATCAAGTGGATCAACGTACATTGGTTTATATTTTTGTGCTTCACTTATTCTATCAAAAATCGCAACATGCATATGCAATTTTTGAGGGGGAGAAGGGAAAGGGTGAAGAAACCACATGTTGATGATGTTTGTAAAATGGTCATTCAACTCTTGTACGCAGATATTTACTCCTTCTACAGATCAACATATTTCTACAAGTGGTTTAAGCATATTATATGCTTAATTGAACACTTCATTTGCTAAGCCACTGATGAGGATACAAAAGAGGGACTGCTACAAGAGAGCTTTAATCATCATCTTCTTCGCAGTAGTATTTGGGCCTACACGCATATTGCACATGATTAAATCTCAACCATCATGGAATCTCAACTATAGTAAAAATGTCATTTTCTTGCCATTTTTGAGAGGGAGATAAAGAAGAAGATGGTTAACATCAAGACCCTCAAACGTGATCATGACTTAATGTATTAAATCTATAAAAGAGGATGGTCAGTTTGAGGGGGAGCCGATTCAGAAACTTCACAAGTTCTTAAAGAGGCTATTTACATACGATGGCCTAATTGAGGGGGAGCAAACTCAAGTAGTCATTATCTCATGACTCCTGAATACTTCAGTTCAGGACTCGTGAGGTTTATCGACATCTTCTCACGGGCTGATATTATTAGTGATGAAGGGCTTCCAGTTAATGCTTCATGTACACATCATTGTGATGATTCCGATTAATCGCAACCATCAGGGGAGAGGAATGTGTACACCAAGGATGCACAACGAGTTCACGTGATCGGTCTTAATGTCTTATGAAACAAATTAAAGATGATCAGTGGTTCAACTTGTTACTTTGGTATTATCACTTCATGTGCACGTCACGGGCTAATTAATCGCAACCATCAGGGGAGAGAGAAATGTGTACATCAGGGACGCACAACAGTTTTACATGATCGAGCTTAATCAGTTATTCCAGAGTTGATATCCGCAGAGATGATCAGTGCTTCAACCTGTTACTTTGGTGTTATCGTTTCTACTTGTATTTGGTACATGTGGACATTATGGGCTGATTTGGTATATGTAATATAACTGGAATGCATTTGGTAAGATGGAGATGTTGATATCCTACTCCCCAAATGAACAACATTGAAGAAGGTCGAGTCTACAGTCTGTTCTACATTCTCCGCTACGTGTTAGAAGACTAAAGACGATATGCAATTAATTATCAAAAGACTTCTTCATATTCAAGGAATTCATCATAAAGGTTGTCAGTTTGGGGGAGAGCACTAATTAGGGAAGAGTGAAAAGTCTGTGTTAATCCCTAATTAGATGTACTCACATTGCTCTTCAGCAAGTTGATTCTCACAGGATACATTTGAGCTAGTTTGTTCTTCTCACAAGATTTCAAGAATATGTGCATAAAATGTGTTGCTGATTCTGAGGTATCAAAACCAGCAAGGGGGAAGGAGACATACATCGGAACGCACAACGAGTACACATGATGAGCTTTATACTTCGTCTTAATTGAAGTTATTCCGGGAAGACAAATGTCATAACCGCAGAGAATATCAGTGTTTTAACTCGTTCTTTTGGTGTATTATTCCAACTATGTAGGGGAAGAGATGTAAGAAACAGTTTCTGATGACAAAAGACATACACAATTGATTGTATGTGTACTTCGGTTTTCTGAGCTTCAGATAATGAGACTGATTGCATCATTTCTACTACTTGGGGGAAGTGGTCTCTGGATACTTTTTGGTACGCATTACTTCAGCCTTTAGCGGGAAGAAAGATGAGAAGAACTATTCAAGCGTGAGATGATACGCTGCTGATCTATCAAAGCATCACAGTGAGAAGGCTCAAGTTCAGACGACTATTCAGGAGCCTCGAAAGCTTTGGTGGATAAATTTTAAAAGATGTTGACTACTGACTTCTACAACGTGCAGACCGATATCCTCTTTTCGGTATTAAGGTCAACATCTTCTTAAACAAAATAATATCCTTTGTACATATATATTTTTATCAAAATGTAAATAGAAATATATAAAAAAAAAAACCAACAAAAACCATAAAAATCAGAAAAATAGAAAAGACCAAAAATAGTTTTTCAAGGCATGTCTTCTGGTATCGATAACATTTACGGTCCTAGAAATGTCATTCATTAATGACACGGGTCTTTAAATGAAGTTCGAACAGAAGTTCAAATATATTTCAAAACATGCCCAAATGGCTTACAGTCATTTCAGGCTGTAACCCGGACTTAAAAATTATGGCTTCCAGTCATTTCAGGCTGTAACCCGGATTTCAAAATTATGGCTTGCTATTACTTCAGATAGCAACCCGTTTTTCAAAATGGGGAAAACACATCACAATAAAGACGGTTGGTCCTTTTACCAGGTGAAGTTCACCTGGGCATGGATTACTTTATATCCATGTTTCCTCGATTTAATGTACGCTTAAGTGCATTATTTCTAGATAAAGAAGAGAAATCTTCTTTTAATCGCCAATACTTTCCCTTCTATGATCTTTCCGGAAAGTATTTGTGCAAAACTTGGTGGTACCATGAGATTTTGATTGAAAATCAAATTGAACTCAAAATTTTGATAAAATTTTTCACTCAATCAATGACATCATTTATTTAAGCTTTAACATCCGTCATTGATTGAGGGGGAGAGTGATTTCTCAAAATTTTATGTATCATCAAAACTCTCCACAGTTTGTACATAAACCTTGCAATAATACAAATTGTGATGGTTATGTGTCAGAATGAGAATGTTTTCAAAGAGTTTTCATTAAAACTTCAAATCTTTTGTAAACTCATCAAATCTGACACATAACAACCTCCCTCACAGATTGAGGGGGAGCAAGCAAAAGGTTCCTTTATTAGACGATATTAAAACTGACCGCATTTCTCTCCCAAATGTTTTCTAACTTATTTAAATCAATTGAGATCGAAAATCTCGAAAGATTTGAAATTTTTGATCGGGGGAGATAATGTGATTTAAATATGAAATCTGATAATCTAATGTGATCTTTTGGACTCAATAATAGGCTCCCAAATATGTGCCAAACTCTTTCGAATACCGATGCACATATTAAGGGGGAGCAAAAGGCGTTTGTGGAAGTAATGCCTAAGACCGACCATTTATCTTTATGCATGGAGTTATAAGGATGGTTAAGGTTAGGTATGAGTTCCCATGATCCACCAGAATCGGAAGGATCTTCCCAGGGACAATCCATAGATAGATTAGAAGTCCTTAGGAATGATTGAAAAAAGGAGAAAAGTGAAAAAGGGAAGAGTGCGGACTGAGATAGAGCTAGGACTGGAACAAACCCAACAAGGTTCTAGTGATGAAGTCTCGGTAAGCACTGAAGGGGTTGAAGAATGAAAAAGAAATGAAATGTGAAAAGGGTGAAAAGAAATAGCCCTCCAAATATTCAACCTTAGGGCAGAAACCGGGTTCAACTTCATATGCTACTAGTGGTTACTAAGGTAACACTGGTATTGCAGACAAGACGTCATGGACCCAGTGACGCACTGCACTAAACTTCCCAACCACTCAAGTTCTCTTAAAAGAGCTTGTTTCATTCTTACGAGGAACCCTGTGCAATGTATCGACCGCTCATTGCGAGCTATGTTGATACCTAAACAGGAGACGCCTCCCCAGTCTCCAGGAGCGGATCAAAATGCACTATTGAGTCTAGAGCCATGAGATCATCCATAAATCTCAACAGGACACACTTTCAAATATGCTTATTGTTTCACACAATGTGGAAAATAAGATAAAATATTTAGAGTCCTACGCATTATCCTTGTGGTATTGCCAGAACATCCGAGTGATATGAAAATATTCACAATGAAGATGGAAATCCTTCTAGAGCGAACATCTCTCAAGCTCTTGGTAGGTGACATGTAAGATCCATCTTGGATCAATGGTCAAGTGACAACTGGAAAGTAACAATGGTGCGATTCAACATTGAATCAAACTTGTTCCAGGATATAGATTGACGGATACTTTTGCAAAAACCTTTCAGTGTGCTCACCAACTCATTTTCGAGCACATTGATTGTGTATAATCTTTCAAACAAAAGTATTTTTGATGGAAATGTGATTCAAAGCTTAAAACTCTCGTCGTGTCTCAAAAATGTCTTTATTATATGACACGCGAGTGATTTCTATAAATCAATTTCTCATCAATCCGTGAATATCAATTCACCGATTCACTCTATCGTGCTGTCTGCTTTGAGACGTTTCGGTATGAGAACATGCTAAGTATGAAGATTCCAAAGTGGATTCTTTGGAAAATCCACTGCTACAAGCTGGAAATTCCTGTCAAGGAGAGTCTTCTTTAAAAGAGACTCTACCTGATCACAGGTCGGTTTTTCACAAAACCGGAGGGTAGTACGTCCTCACAGAATGAATGACAAAGCCATATTCATTCTCTATCTTTATTGCTAACTGCTTTATTTCAGGAACATATAAAGATGGTGATGGTGATATCCAATTCCAGCTGAATCGTGTCATTCCATACCTCATGCTCACACTGCCAAATCATTATGAATGAAGATCATTAATGATGAGAGACTTGCAACAATGAAAGTTGAAGAGACTAATAAGAACGTTTCCGCAACTCTGATGAAAAGTCTCCTAATCCAGAAGAGTGTGAGCATGACGGTTCAAAAGTCACTATTCCACGTGAAGGCGATACAACGAAGGATGCGCTTGGAGATTTACGGTGGCTTATGATCTCAAAGAAAGCTCAAAGATCACACATACCAAAGGAACCTCAAATCACAATATCATTGCATGAAGTACAAAGTGTGCTGAACATGAAGAATCAATACTACATGCTACATGATCACAAGAATGCTTGATGACAAAGATCTTAATCTTCAAAGGTGACCTCGCTTAGGGGGAGATTTTTAGGAATACAAATATTCCTATTGAAGACTCGGTCACCACAATAATGTAATAGCATTGAGATAGCTCGTAGTTATATTAACATTAGTTAGATATTAGTTTAATAGTTAGTTAATATGTAAATAGTATTCGTGGAATGAGTCGGGTCTTCACCTACTGTACTCGCTCTACAGCCTGTTTCATGAGGCACTATACTTGTAATTGTATATATAGCCTTTCCACCCCATTTGGAAATATTACACACACGCAACTAGTGTGTTTCTCTCACTAGAACTTCCCCTCTCTCTCACTTTCTCTCTCTAACTCTAACAATGCAGAACCTCTTCTTCCATAACCCAAAACCACCCGAAACCACAAGAATCAACAAAATATATCGATCCTACAGATGCTGAGTACTTTAGTAATTGAGTGTGAGATGATAAACTTGGCAAGGTACAGTAAGTAATCTAAGTTAAGTCACAAAGAGTCAAATCACACCAAGTCAAATCACAATTAGTCAAATTGTAGGAATCAACTCGCAACATCAGATTGTAATAGAACAAGTTGAAACAACTCAAATCGCAACAATTCTCAAATCACAGAACTATTCAACTCACGGCGTATAATCCACTCACAATAACTTGATCAACTAGCAGTGAGTTATCAACAAGCAGTACGATTTGGTTTGGTTGATGCAATAAGTTATGGTGAAATTTTGGTCTGAACACTTAAAACCTCAATAACTTCACTCCGAAGGTGATTTGGACCTTGAAAAATTCGTTTCACGACTTTGTGGTGAAACCTCACAATATTCAGCCTGTTCCAGACGTTTTGACAGGTATTTCGCTAAAAACAGAGTTACGGTTCAAAAGTTATGGCCGTTTGAAGTTTTGATGTAAAAAGTCAACTTTGGTCAAACTACAACATTAGCAAATCGCTAATCACCACCAAATCACTAGAGCTAATCGCTGAATAGAGATAATTGCTAGCTGGAGTTAATCACTAAAGAGAGGTAATCGCTAGCTGGAGGTAATCGCTAAAGGAGATAACCGCTAACTTGAGATAACCTCTAATTGGAGATAACCTCTAACTTGAGCTAACCTCTAACTGGAGATAACCGCTAACTGGAGATGACCTCTAACTGGAGATAACCTCTAACTTGAGCTAACCTCTAACTGTTGGAGCTAACCTCTAACTAATAAGACAAAATAGTCACTTTCATTATTTTTTGTCTTTTATCAGTTATTAGACAAAATGCCAAAATAGAGAGCTAATCTCTATACCAAAAAAGGCAACAGTAGAATTAACCTCTACCAAGAAACTAGCTAACCTCTACCAAGAAACTAACTAATCTCTACCAAGAATCTTGCACCAAATCACATCAAACATCAACCTAACAACTAATTCAACCTACCCAAGTGAAAAACTAAGTACTTCTAACACCACAAGACACAACAATACCACCAAATCAACAACAACACCACAAACAAAAATCACTTCGAAGTGTATACTTGAGAACCATTTCGAACCAAAAGAAAAACCACAAAACCAATCGTAAATTCAAGAAAAAACAATCCTAGGATGAAACCTTGGCTCTTGATACAAATTGTAATATACTCATAATCATAAACATGTATAGTTCTTGTGATTAGTTTGATTCTAGAGAGAGAAAGAGAGAGAGAGAATGGGAGTTCTAGAGAGAGAAAGTGAAAGAGAAATATTATAATGATTAGAAGCTCAACCCTCTCCCTTGGTGGGAGAGGGCTTATATAGTTACATAATAAACGCCCTCTACCGGGCTGTGGATCGGGTATACAGTGGGTAAAGACATGTCCGTCCTCCACGGTGTTACTTAAACTAATATACTACGAACTAAATATTAATAAGACTACGAGCTACATAATGCTAATCTATACTCGGGGTGACCGAGTCTTTCATATGAATATTTATATTCCTAACAACTAAAATCCTAGAAAGCAAATTAAGATATAATGCTTGTGGAATGAATGTTTGCAGATTTCCTGGAGTTTATGAAACTAAAGATTTAACAAAAACTCTACAACTCTGGCAGAAAAACAAAACTTGCAAAATTTCTACACTTGACGCCGTCAGGTTATAACCCTGACGCCGTCAGAAGTGACCTACAAAAATTTCATGTTAAGTTTCCAGGAAATTTCTAGAAAAACTCACGCCTTAATTCCTGAAAATCCTGCAAAACATCATTATGACTCTATACAAGCATTTGACTCACACAAAATACTAACATGCACATTCGTTTAATATCGTTGTGATTCATGTTCAAGCTCGTTCTTAGAAACAAATTTAGATTTTCCTTTCACTTAGTTTCTGCGAAATACCTTGATATGTAATCAAGACGAAGTTAAAAACAAAATAAAGCATTTTCACAATTTATTTTGAAACATGAGCCACAAACAATAAAAATAAAACATGCATACAGAAACAAATAAAATCAAACAAACAAACAATCAAACAAATAAAGCATCAAAATAAGCAACCATGAAAATATAAATCCTACATGCATTAAAATAAAGAGTTTTAAGCATCCAAGGGCCAACAGAGGCCAAATCCTACATTATTACAAACCAAATTGTTTTGAAGCAGACAACCATAAATAAATTGTTCAAAGACCACAACATAACATGAACACATCACTGAAGAAGGGGACCATAGCGGTAGTCATAGCCAGGAGGGAGGTGCCCATAGTACCCATAGGGTGGGTAGTCATGCTCACGTCCAGGGAACGGGTCAATTTGCAAATGGGGCTCGATCTGATCACGAGTCGAAAGGTGCTGCATTTCACGCAATGTGTGATCATACATCCAATCGAACCTCTAGTCAGTGGTGGTTCTCCATGCATCCACCTGACCCATCCAGGTCCCCTGATGGGCCTGCCAGTCCCCCCGACTCATATGTCGGTAGTAATCTGCAGAGCCGGCCTCATAGCTTTCATAGGCTGCTGTTGTGGCTCATCCTCCTCGTTGTCATCACCACCGACCCCCGTTGCTCCTCCTATAGCATACCAAAGATAAGACCCATCTCCCAACTCTATGACAACATTCATCTGCTTAAGGGACTTAGCCTTCACCACCCTGCATGTGCTACCAACACTTAAATACCCCATGATCTCCGGCTAAAGGATTCCATAAGATCGTGCCAGCTGGGTAACAAACATCCCCCCATAAATCTTACCGCCCTCCTTCTCCCCAATTCCTCCCTTCAAATAGCTAGCCACCCAGAATGGGATGTTGTAGTACACATCCTGTGAGTAAATAGTATACAGGAAGAAGAGGTCTGAAGCAGTGATGCGGTGGGTGGAGCCATGACGTCCTGACAAGCTATAGGTGATACACATGTGAGTCAACCTAACCCTAGGATCCCTGAGGAAAGTTACCCTAGTGGTCGAGCTATATGCACCATCCCCTATATTCGGCCAAAGCAAAGCACATCTGATGTCATTCCTCATAGTTTCACCATTCAACAACTTACCCATAAACCCACCCTGAGTGGTCTCATACTGGCTATACAACCCCAACCTCCCACCAAACTCCGTAACCGAGCAACTCCTAAGCTCACCCCCAGCCTAAAGTAGATTGTTGTACCACCCACATCACTCCTTGCCTCGGCTAGATTAAAATGAAAGGTAGCCAAAAGTTCACGTACCAACTCCTCATAGACAGGCTCCCGAATTCTGAACAATCTTTCCCATTGAGGACCAGTTAAGTCATCAGTTTGGAAGCTTTGAGGAAAGGCTTGCTCGAGGCCCTGGTCCCTCAAGTTCCAATCGATCACAGCCACACTGTCAACTTGGTGATGGAGCAATTGGTTGTACTTGGAGGTGGAGGCATCATCATCAAAGACCCCCCAACTTAGGACCGTGTCCCCGTAGCTTTCACGTTGAGACCTTGAAGGTCTTGAAGAGCTTCCTCACTGTTATATATAATGTGTGTGTGTGTGTGTGTGTGTGTGTATATATATATATATATATATATATATATATATATATATATATATATATATATATATATATATATATACACACACATTATATATAACAGGAGGTGTTTGAAGAAATATGTCACCTCATTGCCCAGTCATTCATTATATTCTGGCCATAATTATATTCTGGCCATGTAAGCAATTTTTATAATTTATTTTGTATTTTTATAATTAAGATATGTCTAACTCATCAGCCATGTCATCATTAGTGTCCACCTTAGATTTTTTTTGAGATATAAATTCGGATTTTTTATTTTTTTTAGATATAAATTCGGATTTTTAAAAAATTTGACACTTGTAGGATTCGAACCTAGGTCTTGGCATCCACACTCAAGCACTTCAACCATTTGACCAGCCAAGATTTTGTGATAGACATTTGAAAACAATAATGACATGTTTAATTTGATGTCTTATAATAACATCTCATTAAAAAAAACATACGTATGTTTTTTTTTCACAAAAGAAAAATCCTAATCATCGGTTTATCAAAATCCTATTAATCCTGTATCCCTAAAAACAATATTCTTCTCAACATCCTTCATCACATTCTTTGGTTTTGGTTCTCACTGTTAGATTCCATGCTACCATGAAATTTGTTATACGAATCATTGTAAACAACTTCTACTGTTGTATTCATACTAACTTATTTGTTTGTTCCATATTATTTTTTTAATTCACGTTTGTTCTATATCAATTGTTATTAACTCTAATTTATTTGTTTATTCCAAATTTATTTGCAGATATATGTTGGTTTCTTTGCAGGTATTTACAGGTTCCACATAATTCATAGTATGTAAACTCTTTAACGTGACATCATTAATATTTATGCTGATTGTCAAGGCTCATGATTATAATGAAGAACAATCAAGCAAGGAAGGCTAGAGGAGCTAAGAAAAGAAAATGGTATGTTCATCAAACCCTAATTAGGTCTCCTTTACATTTGCAGTTAACATGTATATCTTCATAGTGTCTGCTGGTTGAAAGCTACCAAAGCTCAAGCCAAAGATATAATCAGCATACATCAATCGTTGAATACAGTTTTCTTATCGCATGGCCAAAGACGTAATCAGTGAAATTAAAGTATATTTATTATTGTTGTGTTGATGAAGCGAAAAGTGTACCGCTTTTAGGGGGTCATTTAAGCCCAAATTGGAGATTATTTGATCAAATATTGCCCTAAATCATTCCTTTTGTTGTTTTAGGTACTTTTGGAGAGAAATCAGGAAAAGGAAGCATTTCGGACGTTTTTGGAGCATAAAAGTGAAGAAAATGACAAAGTCTCAAAATCCTTGTTGGGAACAGTACCTGATGACGTCAAGGCTCTACAAGTGACGGCGTCAAGCTTGGCAAAAGAGGTGGATATGGCAAATACACATGATGGCCCAGAACTATTTCAAGGCAATTTGGCCTGACGCGTCACCAAGGCCGTCAAGGCCAGATTACACGTGACGGCCCAGAGTAAGTTTACACATGACGGCGCAGGATTCAACCTGACGACGTTAGATGATATAGAGTGACGACGTCAGGAGGAAGGCTTACATAAGAAGAAACCTTAATAAGACCGTCACATGTTGATCAAGACAATCATAACTTACGTGCGGAGTAGCTGACACTGTTTTGGCCATAACTTTTGCATACGAACTCGGATTTGAGCGATTCAAAAAAGGAAACGATTGGGACGAAAAGATCTAAAATTTTATGAAGAAAATTTGGTCTTGACCCCGTCAAAGTTGGTCTGACGCTGTCAAGATCGGGCCGGGCAGAAAACATCCTATAAATACAACATCATAACTTCATTATTTGTAAGCCCCAACCCTAGGTACGATTCAAGGGTTAGGGTATGTGTTTTCCAGAAACTTAGAGGGTTTCAATCACTCCATAAACATCATATATTGGTTTGTTGATTCTATCTTAATTATGTTTTCCATTATCATTGTTGCTTGCTCTTCTTTGATGATGTTTTGCTAATTCACCTTGTGTCTACTTATGATTGTGTGAAACTTATATATAATTGATTAGATATTATTGATTCCTTGTTGATGTTTGTGTCTATCTTCATCAATTAGGGTGTGACACTTTGATAGGTCTAATTGGTTTAGCTTATAATTCTTGTTTCCTACTGTCTCTTGTTTAATTGAATGATATCGATGTTAGGCTTAAGAAAACTGGCAGAATTCCAATTGGTAACTTGCTTGAACGTCTTAAGAAACATGATCACAGGTGTACTACAATTATATGGTTGTATTAATGCATAAGCGAATTCTAGTGATCCCATGTTAGGAGCTTTTAGTCGGCTCGACATAGGAGTGAAGTAGGAGCTTATAGAGTTAGGGAAGATCGTACACGGCCCTACGAATGGTATTAAGGAGTATAACCCGTCAATTAAAACAAGGTGTGACAATTCAATAGGTAGAATTGGATAGCTAGCAAGGAGTAACATATCATAGGTAGACATGCTTCACTTATCTTGTAGAACCCTAATTTACTTTTCTTGCACCTTAGTTTAATTAGTAGCTTTTGGGTTAGTTGATTAGCAACTAATTCCGCCCACTCCTTCATAAACCCGAGATTTTTACTTGCTTTTCAAAAAATATAAAAACACAAAAAGAATCATCCTTCACCTTTAGACCTAGTTAGATTAATTTCAATCCTAACGAACACTATACCTGAGTTGAACGATCTATCCCCCGGTACTTGTCACTATACTATACTACAACGATCAGGTACACTGCCTGGCGGGGATTGCAAGCTTCTCAAGATCCATTGAGAGGTAAAACCTGTTGCGATTGCGCAATCACGCGTATCAAGTTTTTGGCGCCGTAGCCCGGGGAGTAGTTATTGTTTATGTTGAAATTTTAATTTTATTACGTCTACTCATTAGGTTCCTTTCTAGTGAGATTTTTTATTTTATTTTTCTAGGTTTTCTTTAGTCTATCTTATTTCTTTGTTTATTTGTTTGTAACCATTACCATCCAACCTCTTAGAGCCCGCACCCTAGGAGAGTACTCCCAACCAAGACACAAAGGTTACCAAAATGCCATTGAGCTTCCTAAAGAAGCCAATGTAGCCCACCTGCGATCCGACACCACCCGGTTGGTGCAAAACGGATGTGCATTCCACGGACATATGTCCGAAGACCCAATTCAACATCTTAAGGACTTTCTTAAAATCATAGATGCCATTGACCTTAACGGTGCTACTAGAGATACTACCCGATTGCGTCTCTTCAATTTCTCTCTTCGTGACCAAGTTATCCATTGGCTTCATCATCTACCCGCGGGATCTATCTCGACTTGGGATAATCTCACAACTCGTTTCCTTGCTAAATTTTTCACACCGGGGAGAACGGAATGACATCTTGATGTTCCAACAATGTCAAGGTGAAACTCTTTATGAAGCATGGACTCGTTTCAAGGAACTACTCCACAAAGTCCCCCATCATGGCCTCGATCTTTGGTTTCAAATCTAAATCTTTTATGATGGAGTTAATCCCCAAACTAGAAAAGCTATAGATCATGTTGCCCATGGTAGACTGAGCAAGCTCATTGTTGATAAATGCTGGGAGGTCATTGAGGACTTAGCACAATACGAAGAAGAAGAATGGGAGGATCCAATGTTCTTGGAGGAAGGAAGTTTAGATTACATGAATGCAACCCAAGAACAGTTATTTGAGAAAATCGAAAGGTAGGTTGAGAAATTGATGAGAGCCGAGATGCCCATGGCTAATCCCTTTAGATATGTGAATGCAGATAGTAAATATACGTTTCCTGAATATTCACGACAAGAGGAATTCGAATGGATAATGCTGACTTTTGTAAACAACCAAGAGAGGCAAATCCAACAATTAGAAGCCCGCATGGAAAACACCTGAAGTGTTTTCATGGACTTGGCTGATAAGATTTATCAAGGATTAAGGAGAAAATTAGGGAAGAAGCTATACCCAAGAAGATCGAAAAGATTTTTGAACTCTCAATCCCTAATGAAACAAGCAGCGATGGGCACAATGAAACACCTCTCTCTGTGAGTTCAACCCAGAATAACTTCTATTCTCATAAGCTTCCTTTTGAGAAAGGGAACTCTCACGCCTATACCATAACCTCTAAATCACTCAAACCAACCTTGATGCATAGGGTCTCGATGATTTCTCTAACCAAACCCATTACCCATAAAACCTCTTTCCAACATTCCAACTTCAAAACGCCAACACTCCACTTCTTTGATGAAAGCAAGTTTGAGTACGAAGATGAAGATGAAGTTGAAATAAAAAAGATGGGAACCGGAATTGATTAAGAACCGTTAGAGCATACTATTTATGAAAGTGGCAAGAGCTCAAATCTTTGTCATAAAACTCTTCTAACTTCAAATCCACCCATCAAACCAAAGGATTCGGGTAACCTAACAATGAAGGTGGTAGACTCTTTCCCCATTCACTCACCCCCTTCACCTCACGTGGCGTATTTCCACCCTAAGGGTGTGTATCGCTACTTCCACCCGCACTTAATCCTAAGTGTAGGGAAAACCTCCCCTATTTCCGTCAAATAAGGGTAGAGTCAAGCTCGTGACTCGAACAAAAACAAGCACTTCTTGGGAGACAACCCATGTTTTTAATTGTTTGATGTTTTTATTTTATTTGTTTGTTTGTCTCATATATGCTTAATCATAATTGTTAACTTTTAATGTTTCGAATAATTTGTGAAAATGCTTCATTTTGTTTTTAACCTCGTCTTAATTGCATATAAAGGTATTTTACAAAAAGATAAGTGTAGGGAAGTTTATATTTTGTTAAAAAGAACGAAATTCAAACATGAAAAATTCACAATTCATGATTAGCATATATTCTATCTTGTTTGCGTGTCAATACTTGTGGATATGTTTTATGAGTTCCTATTTGTAATTCATTCCACAAGTATCCTATCCTTTAATTGTTTTGTTTCTATTTCTAAGTCTGTAATTACATCTAGTTGTGATTTTTGTTCGGTTCGATGCTTTGATTTTTGTGTTTGTTGATTATAGGACAAGAAGATGATTTATATTTCTGGAGGGAAGCTTTCAACGTTTATTTTCTTGGAGGTAGATTTAACCATGTTGTCACATTATCCACACCGAACAAATCAGGGGAGTATTAGTTTCTTTCATTCTTATTTATTTTTACTTTTACATCTTTTATCTAGAACATTGGGGACAATGTTCGGTTTAAGTGTAGGGAGGGTATATTAGAAACTATAACTCCACTTGATTTTTGTTTTGTTTGATAGTGAATGTGTAATAAAACTGAGAGAAATATTTGTTAGGGCAATTTTAGCACCAAATTTAATTTTTTTTGCAACATATAGGAGTGAAACTTTAGTCCTAACAAGCGTCTCATGGATAGAAATTGTATGACTAGCACAAAAACAATACCACTCAAAAATTTCCACCTAAAAAATGTGAGGTTCGCCTTTAGATCTTTAGGAAAAAGTATTCATTCTTAATGCTTGTGAGTGTACCGGTAGTATTTAGATTCTAAAACATGTGATAGTGATGCATCCCGAGACCGCTAGTGAGACTACATTCGTGTAGTTAGGATTTACTATATGATAAGAGGCATCAGGATAACCCATTTTTTTACACCTGCATTTTATATAATTACATTGACTTCATTAGTCAAATAATTCTCTCACACCTTTGCGTTGTACTCATTTTTAGTACACGATACCCCTAGTATACCCTTCCGAGCCTATCTTTTTCTTTTCTAAGTTTAAGCATCTTACTTAAAGATAGAATTTGTTTACAATCCACCCCAAATGTGCAACCAAATCGCCTTAGCCTTTCGTGTATGCACTCATCTTTAGTGCATTAATGTTATTTGTTTAAACCCTTAGTTGTCTAATTGATTACATGGTTGCTAAGTTGAGTCATATCTCGTACATATTGTTTTGGGACGATTGGGACTCATGGGTAAAGTACTATTGTAATGGAGTAATGGGGATGACATCAATTATTACCCCCATATGTGCGTTAATATTTAAAAATACTCCAAGTGTTTTGATTATCTTGAATCGAGTCATTAGAATAGTGATTGTAAAGTATGTAAAAGCTCAAGTGTATGGAGGAAACGAGCTCCCTTTGATGTATTATTTTGGATGGTAGAGTAAAAGTGTATGAAAAAAAATCGAAAAAAAAATAAAAAAAATAGAAAAAGAAATGAGAAAAACATATGGGCTACCATCCGTTTCTTTTATTTATGTTTAAGTCAAATAGTGTCTTGAAAAAAATCCAAAAAGAGTTGTAGTTAGTTCAAGTTGAGTCGAGTCTTGGCTTAGCAACGCCTCATTGTACATGTAGTTAACTAAGACAATTGACTTGCCACCAGTAAAATATCCGTTTATCCAACAAAACCGTGTTTTCCATATCCCCTACACCTAACGTTAAAACCCTTTAAAAAGACCTCTTTGATAGTTTTCCTAGGTGCTTACACCAAGTGGTGGAGGTTTTTGATCCTTTCCCAAGCCTATGGTAATCTATTTGCTATGACAGGTAGTGAGTGATATTTCTCCATTTCCAATTATGACATATAAATTTACAACACCTGAGAGATGAGAGTATCCAAATACTTAATGTGAGGTGCTAGTGTATAATTTCCGTGCTTGTTTTGATTAAGGTGGAACGATCATTTGTTGTAATTACTTTTATATTAGTGTTAAATGACCCCTAACTTGTATTTTTATTGGTGGAAAAGCTCATTTGCTTGAGGACAAGCAAATCCCAAGTGTAGGGATATTTGATGAAGCGAAAAGTGTATCGCTTTTAGGGGGTCATTTAAGCCCTAATTCGAGATTATTTGATCAAATACTAACCTAAATCGTTCCTTTTGTCATTTTAGGTACTTTTGGAGAGAAATCTGGAAAAGGAAGCATTTTGGACATTTTTGGAGCATAAAAGTGAAGAAAACGACAAAGTCACAAAATCCTTGCTGGGAACAGTACCTGACGGCGTCAAGGCTCTACAAGTGATGGCATCAAGCTTGGAAAAAGAGGTGGATATGGCAAATACACATGACAGCCCAGAACTATTTCAAGGCAATTTGGCCTGACAGCGTCACCAAGGCCGTCAAGGCCAGATTACACGTGACGGCCCAGAGTAAGTTTACACATGACGGCGTCAGGATTCAACCTGACGATGTCAGATGATATAGAGTGACGACGTCAGGAGGAAGGCTTACACAAGAAGAAACCTTAGTAAGACCGTCACATGTTGATCAAGACAATCATAACTTACGCGCGGAGTAGCTGACACTGTTTTGGCCATAACTTTTGCATACGAACTCGGATTTGAGCGATTCAAAAAAGGAAACGATCGGGACGAAAATATCTACAATTTACTGAAAAAAATTTGGTCTTGACGCCATCAAGGTTGGTCTGACAACGTCAAGATCGGACCGGGCAGAAAACAGCCTATAAATAGAACATCATAACTTCATTATTTGTAAGCCTCAACCCTAGGTCCGATTCAAGGGTTAGGGTGGGTGTTTTTCCAGCAACTTAGAGGGTTTCAATCACTCCATAAACATCATATATTGGTTTGTTGATTCTATCTTAATTATGTTTTTTATTATCATTGTTGTCTGCTCTTCTTTGATGATGTTTTGCTAATTCACCTTTTGTCTACTTATGATTGTGTGAAAATTATATATAATTGATTAGATCTTATTGATTCCCTATTGATGTTTGTGTCTATCTTCATCAATTAGGGTGTGACACTTCGATAGGTCTAATTGGTTTAGCTTATAATTCTTGTTTCCTATTGTCTCTTGTTTAATTGAATGATATCGATGTTAGGCTTAAGAAAACTGGCAGACTTCCAATTGGTAACTTTCTTGAACGTCTTAAGAAACATGATCGGAGGTGTACTACGATTATATGGTTGTATTTAATGCATAAGAAATTCTAGTGATCTCATATTAGGAGCTTTTAGTCGGCTCGACATAGGAGTGAAGTAGGAGCTTATAGAGTTAAGGAAGATCGTATACGGCCCTACGAATGGTATTAAGGAATATAACCCGTCAATTAAAACAAGGTGTGACAATTCAATAGGTAGAATTGGATAGCTAGCAAGGAGTAACATATCATAGGTAGACATGCTTCACTTATCTTGTAGAACCCTAGTTTACTTTTCTTGCACCTTAGTTTAATTAGTAGCTTTTGGGTTAGTTGATTAGCAACTAATTCTGCCCACTCCTTCAAAAACCCGAGATTTTTACTTGCTTTTCATAAAATATAAAAACACAAAAAGAATCATCATTCACCTTTAGACCTAGTTAGATTAATTTCAATCCTAACGAACACTATTCCTGAGTTGAACGATCAATCCCCGGGTACTTGTCACTATACTATATTACAACGATCAGGTACACTACCTGGCGGAGATTGCAAGCTTCTCAAGATCCCTTGAGAGGTAAAACCTGTTGCGAGGGCGCAATCCCGCGTATCATGTGTTATTTGGTGTTTTTCTTTAGCACGTACATCTTCATAACATGAATACTTTTTTCGTTTTCAGAACTTTTATATTTACAGACGTTTTTGCTTACTATGATTGCTTCAATAGTTATATACTTATTGTTGTGTTTGTATATGAGTTGTTTTCAGGCTCTCACAACTTCAAGTACTGGAAGCCTACAATTGTTGTTCTTTATCAGGTTTGTTTCAAGCATTGGAAAAACTTTTATATATTTTTTTTGGTTGTTCATGATTTACATATGTTAACCTTGAGTTCCATACCAACTTGTCCCTATGCCTCATCTCATACAAATGCCTCGCACTATCCATATTGTTAAATGCCAAAATGTTACTTGTCACTGTAATACATGTTCAATTATGTACTTATGAGCTACATATCATCTTAATAAAAAAAGAATATTTAAAAAACTACTGTAATATTACAACTTTAAGAAGAACCATCACTATTGACTAATTTGCTAATTTTGAAGATTATATAGTCCACAACAGGCACAATAAGAGCACCATTTTCAAGCAGACTGCTTTATAAATCAATGTGCTCGAACTCGACACCCACTTTTTGCATCCACACGGTGATGCTTCCGCATCACCTGTAAACATCTCATCTCACCCGTTGCAGATTACACACATTAAAATAAACTCAGTCAACCGAGGCCTTTATTTCTTCAGCGTACACCAATGTTCGATTAAATTACTGATTCATTTGTTTTCAGAATGTGCTTCGCATAAAACTTGGAATGGAGCCTGAAGAGGCAATATCAAAAGTAACAACAATTTCTTATGTAAAAGGCTTATGTGTATACTTTGCCGGCAATCACGATCTTCAGACTTAAACCTGGATGTTAAATAATCTGATAAATGTTTGTTTTTTTTAATCTGCTATGTATAGGCAAAGGAGGCTGAAATGTGAAATTTTGAGTCAACTTAAAAAGTATTATGACATTGCAAAGGGTTCATAAGTATGGAGCCCCGATGAGACGTTCTGTTTAAAGCAAAAAGAATTTTTTCTCAGCCATCAGTGACTTTTTATTCTGTAGTCGATTTGGAATTTGTTGCAGTCATTCATAATTCATTATTGATATTCATAATACTTTTAATATATGTTTACAAGTCACCCTAGTTTTAGGTTGATTTTAGTATTTATAGTTTTGTGTTTTATGTTCTCAACAGTTATACATGCTTTAAAAGTCATAGATTGGCTCAATGCTCATTCAAAATTGATGAAAAGGTATTCTATTCTTATTCTTGATTAATATTAAATTGATCACTATGGAGGACATGCTGTAAATGTTGGCACTAAGAAAGCAATAATGTCTAACCATGCTCATGTTGTTTTTAGTCAAATGGAATCCTTCTTCTACTTTGATACTCCCAAATTTTTTTACTTATATTTCTGATACTTTTTTGTAATTCAAAAAGATTTTGCTACAAATTTGACTTAGTGGAAGCTTAGAGAGCATGATGACCCATTAGTTATTTAAGTAAGCTTGCATTGAAACAATGTAATTCTTATGGGTTTTGACGTTCTCATTTTCCATGGAACCGAAGAAGGTAACAAGGGAAAGATGGCATGCATGAAACGTAGGCCTCCAAACTTTACAAAGTTCCCTCGACAGTCATAAACTCATTGAATTATTCAAAAAAGAATTTGACGATGAATGCACATATGTTTACACACTTTCTGGTAAGAATTTGACGTTCAATGCACCCGCGTTTACATAGTTTTCAAGTGTAATTTAAGTTGTTTTGATTCAAGGGTGTTTGATGTTGGTTCCTGCTTTAATATGATTAGGGGTGCTTGGGGTTGCGTAGATCAGACAAATAGTAATTTTAAACTCATTAGACAAAAGCTGTGATGATAATTACAATTTTATTGTAATGATGATAGTTGTGCAGTCATTTTACTCTACGAAAAGAATGACGATAATTCGTATCTAAATACAAACAGGTTGCACATTGCTGATCTAAATGGCCAACAACTTGCTGTTGTTTCTGTAAGTTCTCATATTCCACAGTTCACACACATATTCATGATATACTTTCAAATTTATTCGACTGTTTAGTACTTATGTCTGCATATAATTATCAAACAGATACTTTATGCATTGTGAGATATTGTTGCTCACGTGCATAATGAAAGCACTGGATATGTGTTGCCAAACAAAACTCTTACTGAGATTAGTAAGGCAAATACTATATTGCCATATAATATTGGAGAACTTTCCGATTTCAAAATGCAAATGCATTCGAAGAAGTTGAAGCAACACTAAAGTGTGAACATTTGAAAATGGTACTATTTTATTTTTTATATTCTTTGGTGAAAATTTTTATTTCTTTAAAAAAATTCAGGTTTCATTTAATTTTATCTGTTGTTTAGGAACAAGCTGCATGAGATGCATCAAAAACATCTGAAGAATCTTCGACATCGGTTGGTATGCATTTAGTTCTTGGTATGAAGTTGTTGGACATAAGTGAATCCAAGCACCCTCATAAATAGAACATTTGAAAAACGGGTTACTTATTTGATAGTTACCGTGTTTACTCAATGTATTTGGGTGAGAAGTTTTGGCAGACCAAAATTCATAGAATATGGTTATCTTGGTTCATTGCTAGCTACAACGTTTATCATTAATGCACTATTATGAACTAGGGTCCCATTTTTCCATTAGTTCGCCCAGCGACATAGGCCTTTCACATAGGCCTTTCACAGTGAATAAAGGTACAAAACACCTTTCTTTCTTTTAGTGATTAACATAAAAAAAGAAAAGTCGGCACTTTCTATGATGGATATAAACTACAAGCAATACCTAGCGATTATTCGACCAAGTTATTGGTAAGACCAGTTATGAGATTGGGGACAAAGAACACATACTCAAAATTTAAATGGCTACTTAGCAAAAAAGGAAATATGTAATACTGTTTAGTTGGTGCTTTCTGTCTTTGTTTTTGTACTTTTTAAGCTCCTTAGGTAACCAGCTTTCGTTATCACCCTTAAAAAAGCCGTAGCGAAAAAGTTAGACTACTGTTGGTTACATTTTGTATGCAATGCACCCTCATATAGCCAGAGACGGGGGGCCCTCCCCTAACAGCCCAACATCCTTATACAAATACAAGCCCAAACTCATTAGTATATTTAGTTTTTACGTTCTGGCCCCCCTTTATTGACTGAAGCTATTACGGTAAAATAGTAAGCTGAAAAGATACGTGACTTCAATTGCTTCTCAAATCCTTATTGACTAAAGCTATATAGTCCCTACATAACCTATCACTTTCACTTTTTTATTATATGAAATTTTATAGTAATATACTATTTTATTGTAGTTTACATTAATGTTTTACATGTTTATTTATTCTGAACAGAAAGTTATGTCAAAGTTGTAAATTCATAGAATACTTTGGCGACAAATCAGTGGAGTTATGTAACTTGCCTCATGGAAAAGAAAAAATGAACGATTCTTCTTTAAGCAAATAAACATCAATCACATGTAAACCACAAACACATGCTATAGAAAATACAAGACTTTGTAATTTCACAGCACATTACACATAATAGTATTGTTATTTTTCTAAAAGAAAGTAACAAACCGACCCCCCCTAACGCCAAATCCTGGCTCCGTCCTTGATATTAGCTTACCTTGATGTATGGATATTAACATATTTTGTCTCATGTGTGTATTAATGTGTTTTGTCTCACGTGGATGATGAAAGTACTGGATATGTGTTGCCAAACATAACTTTTATTGAGATTAGTAAGGCAAATACTATATTGCCATCTAATATTGGAGAACTTTCTGATGTCTTGATAAAAGAATTTAGGTTTCATTTAATTTTCTCCGTTGTTTAGGAACAAGCTACACGAGATGCATCAAAAACGTTTAAAGAAGCTTCTACATCAGTTGGTAGCAACAATATACAACAGATAAAGCGACCATTGAACCTCATATTCGGTACTTTTAATCAGAAAAGTTTGGTGGATTTAGAGAAAAGAAAAGTTGCTGACTCGAGAGGTACATGAGATGGGAATCAATAGAGAAATAAAGGTGTATTTGTAGCTAATGTTTCGTCAAGCTTTCAAAATGGTTTAAAGATATCAAATGAGGTGAGCATGGAAAAGCAGACGGGAGCTGGGACGAGTGGCTACGCTCGAGATTGTAAATATGTTGCATGGGAAGACAAGGGGCTTTAGAGACAGGGGCGGAGTCACGTGTTACAAAAAAACTTTGTATATTTTAATTGTTCTATAAAGCTTAACGTTCATTTATTTTCATTGTCAATGCATTTAATATAAAAATTGATACATTTATATCTTACTTTTTGTAAACTTATTTTCTTCAACGATATTCATAAGTGTATCCCGCTCATTGGGCGGACCATGCAAATGATGTTTATAAATCATGCGCGCTCATGAGGCAGGCCATGAAAGCTGGTTAATGATCCCATAACAAATGTGACACAATTAGAGTATAATTGTTAGTGCTTTAGTCCACGTGAATAGTATTAATAAATCGAGCACATTAGTTGATTATAAATTCAGCATACGAATAGGTTGACATCAGGCCATGTTGTGATCGAGCATGTCACGTATATGCAAAAATGCTTATTTCATTTAACAATGTTATTTTAGTTGGAAAATTATATTATAAGGATGATAATTACACAAAAACAACGAAAAACGTTGTATACTTTGTTCCTACATACCGAAAAATCATAAGGCTTGCTCGCCCATCCGGCGGGCCATGCTTTGATACTTCGTTCTTTCATACCACTTTGAAACTTTTTTTCCTCTCATATTCAATAACCATTTATTTCTTTTCGTTCTTAATGCATTTAATATAAAATTTGGTATGTTTATAGCTTATTTTTCGTTAAATTAAGTTTTTTAATGATATTCATAAGGCTTGCTCACCTATCGGCGGGCTATTCTTTGATACTTTATTCTTGCGTACCAATTTGAAACTTTTTTTTCTCTAATATTCGATAACCGTTTATTTCTTTTCGTTCTTAATGCATTCAATAAAAAATTGGTATGTAAGCTTATTTTTCGTTAACTTATTTTTTTCAACGATATTTATAAGGCTTGCTAGCCCATCGGGCAGACTATATTCGCAAGACTTGATAAAATTATTTTTCTAAAGTGTACTAAACGCTTATCCTTATATTATAAATTTTTGAGTAAATTACGTTCATTCATGTGGTTTGGCCATATTAACATCGCAAGTCCCTCGACTTTCATTTTTACTTGGTTGATCCTTATCATGAAGTTTTGTAACATCATTCGTCATTATCAATTACATCGTTCATCCTAGACTCCTTGTGGTTTGGCCTTAATAACATCGCAAGTCCCTTGGTCGTTAGTGATAAGGACAAATGGTGCTACAAAACTTCATTACAAGGATTTACCATGCAAAAATGAAAGTAGAATGACTTGTGATGTGATTATTGCCAAACCACAAGGACGAACAGTATAATTGACTCTAAATTTTTAGATAGTATATTTGGACAAAATAAACGAATTTCCTAAAAGACTCACGAAATAATTACTTCTTTAGTGACATGAGTTGGTGAAATATTATCGACTCTAATGCAAGGTGTTAAAAAAATAATATATTGGCGTGCGTAGATTGGATCTTTGCAACCATACAAATTCATAAAGACAGACGTGTTAAATTTTCTAAAAAAAATAATAGTCAGATTTGACATATGATTTTGATAGAATTAGTTTATTAGGAATAAGAACAAAAATTACCGGTACCGAACGAATATTTATTTAGATTGCAACAATCCAATAAATGTTGATGAAATGACAGGAAAAGACATCATACTTGCCTCTTTTTGTTATTTTATGTAGCATCTAACGGGATGTGCTATATTGATGGGGGACAAGGGTGTCAGCCCCTTGTCTCCCTCTTTTGTCCTTCTTTTTTTTTCAACGCAGCCCAGTTTTTTTTAGTTTCTGTTCCGTATTTTTGACAGTTTTAAGCGTTTGACATATTAAACTTTATATTTTTTGTTCCGCACTTTCAGGTTTATAACTTTTTGATATAAACAAAATTATAAAAATCAAAAAAAAATAAATAAATAAATAAAAAATAGAAGGGGTCATTATAAAATTATAGGGGTTATTATAACCCATGCCTTTAATAAATGTCATTTTTGCAACCCACTTGGGGGCTGCGTTCTTTATAATAAGGTGGTGTTTGTCCCGTCAAACATTTCTTGTGCAAACTTTGGATCATCAAGGGAAATTTTCATAAGTCATCAAAGAATGATTAATTAATCTTTTATTAGTCAAGTTTAATACAGGTAGTCAATTCACTGGTCTGGGTTCCTTGTTAGTTCTTTGATAAGACAAATATTCCTTGGGAAAAAAAAGTCATTTTATTTACTCCCTCCGTCTTATATTAAGTGGTCAGTGGTCACTTTCAAAATGCACAAAGTTTTAAACAATTTCACTAACTACACTCTCAACCAATCAAATATCATTTTTACTCACTAAAGTCTCATCTCATTGGATGAAATACAATATGGACACTAAGGTTATGTTTGGTACAAAGCTTTCTGGAGCTTTTTTGGGCAACGAGCGGTGAACAATTAGCTTTTTGATTTATAGTGTTTGTTTGGCATGAGAGCTGTGGGCTTTGCTATTTTTCAGAAAAACTCATTTTCCCAATGTTTCTTTATGAAGCTGTGAGTTTTTTTGGCAACTTCTCACAGCTACTGCTCACAGCTACTTTTGCCAAACATAGCCTTAATTTGGGACATCAAAAGATTCCATTATAGACAATTAATATGTGACGGAGGGAGTAACAGTTTCTACAAAATGTCTGTTGTATTTTATTATTATTATTTTTTTAAGGTTCACCAATTGACCAATATGCAATTATTCTTGCACATTTTTCTAAAATGCCACTCGCTCTATTCTCATTTTTACTAAAAGTGTCCTAAAAATGTGTAACACCTCCAAAATATCGCAGCGGAAGACTGTGTCATTGGGTGCTACTTCATAATACAAAGTACAAGGTATAGAAAACGACCTCTAAATGAGACGTTTTGAAAAGTTATCATTCAATTAATAAATTCCGAGTTACAAACTTGAGTTCCATAATACAATACATAAGAGTTTTAAGACATATCGAATAGTAAAGATAAAAGCATAAGTCTTCAAAACATGCCAAGCGACTCTATGCTCCATGCAACAGCTATCACCTTACAGACCTGAGACAAACATGCTAAAGTGTCAACACAATGGTTGGTGAGTTCATAGAGTTTGTTTAACAAATAAAACCTATAGAAAAAGATCACACCGCAAAGGCATCGTAAATCCACTCAGTTGCAAGTCCCGCCATAAGAGACTTGTAACCTGTGTGTTCACAACCCACTGCTAATATATATTATGATTAAGACATATGAGTATACAATATGTGTACATGCCAATGTTCAAAGATTAAAGACTACTGGGTGCCATTTCCCAAAGTTATGAGATTACTGGGTGCCATTTCCCAAAGTATAAAAGATTACTGAGTGCCATTTCCCAAAGTATAACTACTAGCCACTAAATAGAATAACGCAATTAAGTATAACACAGTCATGTATGTATGCAATCAAGTATAATACAATCAAGTTTAAATGTTTTGAGTATTTGTACAAGTAAGCAAGTAGTTGAGCATGTATCTCCCCCAAAGAGTTAAAACAAGTATGAATAGAGTAGGGGCTATGACTCACCTTAAGCTTGTGTAATGAGAAACGATAGTGGTAGTCGAATCGCGAAAGTCTCTAAGAGCAGCCTATAATAGAACGTTGCGACTTAGGTTTGGAGTAACGTCTAAGAATACGAAGAATTGCCTATATATATGTCTTGCATAATGTTCATGATGTAGTACTTTAGTATATAGTGTAAGTCTTTGAATATAAATGGTTTATAAAACATGTTTAGGTTGTATATCTCTTACTACCGTTCGGGCCGACATAATTCAGAAGTCATGGAGTAAACGTTCGAGGAGCCAGGACACTTTAATTCGTAAATCAACAACTCATCTCGACGGCTTACTTAATGAACTCCTCACATGAGGCTCCCTACTATTGTAGTATTTGATAACATATATATAAGTTTTGATCCGAAAAGTTACATATCCAATATTTGAATAAACTTAGGAAAGTTTATTTTTACATGAAGATTGTTATTAGGGTAAGTTTCTTAAGTCTTGTATGACAATTACTTGTAAGATCTCATGGTTCTTAAGATGAAGTAGATCCAAATTGTATGTTTAAGTTATCGCTAACTCTTTAGCTCATGTTTTCGCCTAAGTAAGTTTATATGGTCATTTAGTCATGGCCTTGTCATGATCTTTGGTCATTGTTCCATGGTCTTGAGACTCAACCTTGGCTCTAGCCATGGTTGTGGTCTTAAATCTAGGTCATTAGACCTCTTGGTATTTTTAAACAATAACAATTATATAGTGACTTATATATATATATATATATATATATATATATATATATATATATATATATATATATATATATATATATATATATATATATATATATATATATATATAAAATAGCTGTTAAGAAACTGAAGAAAATCTCATTCGTTATTGGTTTTCTGGAGACGTGTTCCTGAGTTTTTGAAGAAAACGTGATTCCGGACAACTTTCGTGTTTTAACTTTTTCGTGAAACGGACCAGAAGGGCCTCTTTTTGTGTGTTTTATGTTCTGTCACAGAAAGTATTTGGCAGATTTGCCGTAAAGTTTTGGTAATTTCAAATGGTCATAACTTTTGACTCGGGTACTCGTTTTGGGTGATTCAAATTGTTATGTTTTCCTTATTAAGTCCTATCTAACAGTAGGTAAGTTTCAAATATCATAGTTATACTATTTTGGTCGTGGTTCTCCATAAAAGTCACTAGTTTACTTGTTTAAATAACATAAGTTAACATATAGTTTCCATAACTTGTTTTACTAGTTTTTATACATCATGAACATAATACAAAGACCATATATAGCATGAAAGAAACATAATAAGCATGAAAATGATATTGAGCAAGAAAGTGTAATAGGATTTCTTACAACTTTTAGCTTTCTAAAGAAAGGAAATCAAGTATGAAACTAGGACACTAAACCTATGCTTGCAAACCCTTCACCACAACTCTTGTAAACCCTTGCTATAACCCTTTTGAAAACCAATTAACTTCAGCCCCTAATCACCTTGTGTAGCTCCCAATTCAACCATGAAATCACCAAACAAACTTAAGAACTAGGTAGATAATACTAAGACCTTGAACTTTGTAGTGTAACTTGTAGTTTGAAGATCAAAGGATCATGGTGCTAGGGATTTATGTGTGTGGCGTTTGGATTATGAAGAAAGGAAGGAATGAGCTTGTTTATATATCATGAATGAGGAGGTTAGGAAGGTGTTAGGAAATTCCCTAAACTTGGTGACCAAGTTTACACATGTTATGATCTAATGGATCAATGGTCAAGATCAAGCCACACAAATGATGAATCCCCCCCCCCCTATGGCGGTTTGCCAAGGATAAGGAAGGATGACTTGGTCTTGGATGATATTATCCTACTTATGTGACTAGTTTTGACTCCGTAAATTGCTAACCGTAAGTTGTTAAGCCACGAAACGTAAAACCGGGTATCCTAAAAATATGAAACTTATAAATATGTTAACACTTATCAATATACTCCATAATAAAATATAGAATGAGTGGTAGGTTCTATTGGGGTGCTAAAACCCTGCTAAAACTGGAAACACGGGTCTAAAACGTGTAATACGTAAAACGTATGAATAATGTGGAAAATTGAGAAAAGTAAAATGTTACTTTTCTAATATGATAATAATTATTTATAAAGACCTATATTGTCTAGGCTAAGCTCAGTCTAGTGTCGGTTGGTATTTAATGTCTTTAAACTTAAAATCGTAAGCCTAAAAAATCAAGGAATGATTTATAAAATCAAGGAATTATTTTTGGTCAAAGGAGGAGGGAAAAATATGTTGACTTTCTCCAAAAATGTAAAAACTCAAATCGTCTTAGAAACGCGGTGCAGGTATAGGCTAAGGTTACGGCTGAGTAAAAATGCTTAAAAATGAAAATTCCTGTTTTTCACGGCCGAGGTTTATTTGGTCATGTTTTTCTCAGTCATGATTTATTCTCAAATAAATCATGAGTGTATCAAATATTTTTCTGATACGGGGAAAATTAACGCGGTCGAGTTTCGTTGTGCGTAGAATTTTTTAATGACGTTTTACCCTAAAATGTGTAATTCCTTAATATCTTTCGCGAAAATAATCTGATGAGTGTTAAACTTTTAATTTGCTATGGAAGTGATTTATCACTCGATGCCATAAAACAAAAATCAAATTTCGGGAAAATTTCGGGGAAATGAATAGTAAAAGTGAATAGTAAAAATGAATAGTAAATTTTCGGGAATAGTAATTAATCTGAAAATGCGAATTGTTACAGTCTCTACCCCTTAAGGAAACTTCGTCCCGAAGTTTAATGTGTCTAGGTCTCTTATCTTAATAGCGGAATAATAAAGCTAGATTTAGAATAGAATAATATGGTAGGATAAGGTACGTACCCGTTATGCATTGCGGGCTTCCTTAGTACCCAAATAGTATGCTCGACCCCGAGGTGGACTAACATTGTATCCATGGTTTGGGTTATTTTCTTCAAGCATAACGGCTAGAGTCAGGTTATCCAGCACTTGTCTCTGTGCCCTATTTAACTTAGGACAAGCATCTCGGAAGTGGTTTGGGCTGTTGCACTCATAGCATGTCTTTTGGTTGTTTCTTATATTGCCCGCATTCACCGGTGTTACTTGCCTAGCCGTTGCTTTACACTGATTTGTAAAATGGCTCTTCTGATTGCAATTAGTACACATTCGACAGGGCTCAGACCTCTGATGATTATAAGTACATTTATTACACTTAGGATGTGGACCTTCATACGTTTTCTGATCATAAACTGTTGCCGCAAATCCTCTTGCTCTCTTATTATCAACCATTGTACCCATTTGCTCGCCCGATTCACTTGCTCCCTTCCTTTTATCACTAATCTTCAAAGTTCCATTCCTAACCATCTCATCTGTTAGGGTCCCTGCTCTTAATATTGCACTTTGAATTGTGGGAGGTTCGGTTGTTTTCACTGTCCCACGGATCTCAGGAACAAGGCCATAGATGTACCTCTCAATCCTTTTGGATTCAGGGGTAACCAGATGAGGAACTAGTTTAGCTAGTTCATGAAACCGATCTGTGTAGGTTGCATGACCAGCCCCTACCATATAGTGATGACAAAACTCGTCCTCTAGTTTTTGCATTTCATTAACCGGGCAGTACTCTTCCTTCAGTAGTCCCTTAAAGTCGTCCCATGTCATGCCTACAGCTGCTTCTCTACTCCTTGCTTGAATCTGCATGTTCCACCATGTCAATGCCTTCTTTGATAGCAAGCATGCAGAATATTTCACTCTCTGGTGGATTGCACAGTTACTGATGTCGATTACTGACTCCATCTTCTCGACCTATCGTGTATAAGCCAACGCACCACCTTTACCATTAAACTCAATTGGTTTGCATGACGTAAATTCCTTATACGTACATCCAGTCCTATGGTTGTTGTTGTTGTTGTTGTTGTTGTTGTTGTTGTTACCATTCCTTCCTCCATCATTTGTAGCGTCATTTATGCTTCCGTGGTTTCCCGAATTGTTCATGTGATTGCCAACTTATGTGACTATAGTGGGAAGTATGTTTTGTAGTTGTTGGGCAATAATGGTGGAGACATCTGGATTTCCACCATCGTTACTAGGGTTACTAGTGTCGTGAGCATCTCCTCTACCTCCACGTCCACCAGTTCTTCCACTATCATTACTAGGGTTACTAATGTCGTGAGCAGCTCTTCTACCTCTACGTCCACCCGTTCTTCCACCCCTTGGTGTTGCACCACCTCGGCTAGTGCTACGAGTTACTCTCTTTGGTGCCATGATATCTACAAGGAGGGACATTTTGTCGACGTCAGATATGAGGTGATATTCCTAGACTACTTAGTCTTAAATCTTGTCAATTTGAGTCAATCGTTGATTAATGTAAGCATGGTCACATATGTCTACGTGAGTCGTGACGCATTTATAATTATGTTGGCCACCATAATTATAATTGCTTCCTTTCACACGTATACATATTACCAGGCACACATATCTCAACAATTGATACTTCATAATTGGGTAGACTTTCTATCATCTGCTCTTAAGTTGTGAAAGGGTAACGTAGTGTGGGTATCTAGAGAAGGTGATATGACGAAATGGACTAGTCGCGCTTGTAGAAAGGTTTGAGTGTCGTACTAGGACATATGAATCACTTCTAGGTATTAGAATCATATAAAGTAAGTATAAGGCAAATCATCAAATCTCTGCAGGAAACTAATAACCTTTATTTAACTTAATCTTATGTCTTATCAAACAAGAACTGTCACAAGATTAAGTTAAATAAATAATTATTACTTAGCTCTAAATTTTTGATGACTTGACTATTGTCTGGGGTTTCTCCAAAACAAGCAATTAGCAATAAGCATATGCGCATGAAGTGTGTGTAAGGCAAAATAAAGAAGAGAGTCTTACTATTTATAGCAGTTATAGTCTAGGTAGTATATGCAACCTAGTTCTCTATAACCAAGGCTCTGGTACCAATCTGTAACACCCCCAAAATATCGCAGCGGAAGACTGTGTCATTGGGGTGCTACTTCATAATACAAAGTACAAGGTATAGAAAACGACCTCTAAATGAGACATTTTGAAAAGTTACCATTCGATTAATAAATTCCGAGTTACAAACTTGAGTTCCATAATACAATACATAAGAGTTTTAAGACATATCGAATGGTAAAGATAAAAGCATAAGTCTTCAAAACATGCCAAGCGACTCTATGCTCCATGCAACAGCTATCACCTTACAGACCTGAGACAAACATGCTAAAGTGTCAACACAATGGTTGGTGAGTTCATAGAGTTTGTTTAACAAATAAAACCTATAGAAAAAGATCACACCGCAAAGGCATCGTAAATCCACTCAGTTGCAAGTCCTGCCATAAGAAACTTGTAACCTGTGTGTTCACAACCCACTGCTAATATATATTATGATTAAGACATATGAGTATACGATATGTGTACATGCCAATGTTCAAAGATTAAAGACTACTGGGTGCCATTTCCTAAAGTTATGAGATTACTGGGTGCCATTTCCCAAAGTTATGAGATTACTGGGTGCCATTTCCCAAAGTATAAAAGATTACTGGGTGCCATTTCCCAAAGTATAACTACTAGCCACTAAATAGAATAACGCAATTAAGTATAACACAGTCATGTATGTATGCAATCAAGTATAATACAATCAAGTTTAAATATTTTGAGTATTTGTACAAGTAAGCAAGTAGTTGAGCATGTATCTCCCCCAAAGAGTTAAAACAAGTATGAAAAGAGTAGGGGCTATGACTCACCTTAAGCTTATGTAACGAGAAACGATAGTGGTAGTCGAATCGCGAAAGTCACTAAGAGCAGCCTATAATAGAACGTTGCGACTTAGGTTTGGAGTAACGTCTAAGAATACGAAGAATTTCCTATATATATGTCTTGCATAATGTTCATGATGTAGTACTTTAGTATATAGTGTAAGTCTTTGAATATAAATGGTTTATGAAACATGTTTAGGTTGTATATCTCTTACTACCGTTCAGGCCGACATAATTCAGAAGTAATGGAGTAAACGTTCGAGGAGCCAGGACACTTTAATTCATAAATCCACAACTCATCTCGACGGCTTACTTAATGAACTCCTCACATGAGGCTCCCTACTATTGTAGTATTTGATAACATATATATAAGTTTTGATCCGAAAAGTTACATGTTCAATATTTGAATAAACTTAGAAAATTTTATTTTTACATGAAGATTGTTATTAGGGTAAGTTTCTTAAGTCTTGTATGACAATTACTTGTAAGATCTCATGGTTCTTAAGATGATGTAGATCCAAATTGTATGTTTAAGTTATCGCCAACTCTTTAGCTCATGTTTTCGCCTAAGTAAGTTTATATGGTCATTTAGTCATGGCCTTGCCATGACCTTTGGTCATTGTTCCATGGTATTGAGACTCAACTTTGGCTCTAGCCATGGTTGTGGTCTTGAATCTAGGTCATTAGACCTCTTGGTCTTTTTAAACAATAACAATTATATAGTGACTTATTTATATATATAAAATAGCTGTTTAGAAACTGAAGAAAATCTCATTCGTTATTGGTTTTCTAGAGACGTGCTCCTGAGTTTTTGAAGAAAACGTGATTCCGGACAACTTTCGTGATTTAACTTTTTCGTGAAACGGACCAGAAGGGCCTCTTTTTGCGTGTTTTATGTTCTGTCACAGAAAGTATTTGGCAGATTTGCCGTAAAGTTTTGGTAATTTCAAATGGTCATAACTTTTGACTCGGGTACTCATTTTGGGTGATTCAAATTGCTATATTTTCCTTATTAAGTCCTCTCTAACAGTAGGTAAGTGTAAAATATCATAGTTATACTATTTTGGTCGTGGTTCTCCATAAAAGTCGCTAGTTTACTTGTTTAAATAACATAAGTTAATATATAGTTTCCATAACTTGTTTTACTAGTTTTTATACATCATGAACATAATACAAAGACCATATATAGCATGAAAGAAACATAATAAGCATGAAAATGATATTGAGCAAGAAAGTGTAATAGGATTTCTTACAACTTTTGGCTTTCTAAAAAAAGGAACTCAAGTATGAAACTAGAACACTAAACCTATGCTTGCAAACCCTTCACCACAACTCTTGTAAACCCTTGCTATAACCCTTTTGAAAACCAATTAACTTCAGCCCCTAATCACCTTGTGTAGCTCCCAATTCAACCATGGAATCACCAAACAAACTTAAGAACTAGGTAGAGAATACTAAGACCTTGAACTTTGTAGTGTAACTTGTAGTTTGAAGATCAAAGGATCATGGTGCTAGGGATTTATGTGTGTGGCGTTTGGATTATGAAGAAAGGAAGGAATGAGCTTGTTTATATATCATGAATGAGGAGGTTAGGAAGGTGTTAGGAAATTCCCTAAACTTGGTGACCAAGTTTACACATGTTATGATCTAATGGATCAATGGTCAAGATCAAGCCACACAAGTGATGAATCCCCCCCCCCCTATGGCGGTTTGCCAAGGATAAGGAAGGGTGAGTTGGTCATGGATGATATTATCCTACTTATGTGACTAGTTTTGACTCCGTAAATTGCTAACCGTAAGTTGTTAAGCCACGAAACGTAAAACCGGGTATCCTAAAAATATGAAACTTATAAATATGTTAACACTTATCAATATACTCCATAATAAAATATAGAATGAGTGGTAGGTTCTATTGGGGTGCTAAAACCCTGCTAAAACTGGAAACACGGGTCTAAAACGTGTAATACGTAAAACGTACGAATAATGTGTAAAATTGAGAAAAGTAAAATGTTACTTTTCTAATATAATAATAATAATAATTTAAAATGACCTATAATGTCTAGGCTGGGCTCAGTCTAGTGTCGGTTGGTATTTAATGTCTTTAAACTTAAAACCGTAAGCCTAAAAAATCAAGGAATGATTTATAAAATCAAGGAATGATTTATAAAATCAAGGAATGATTTTTGGTCAAAGGAGGAGGGAAAAATATGTTGACTTCCTCCAAAAATGTGAAAACTCAAATCGTCTTAGAAACGCGGTGCAGGTATAGGCTAAGGTTACAGCTGAGTAAAAATGCTTAAAAACGAAAATTCCTGTTTTTCACGGCCGAGGTTTATTTGGTCATGTTTTTCTCAGTCATGATTTATTTTCAAATAAATCATGAGTGTATCAAACATTTTTCTGATACGGGGAAAATTAACGCGGTCGAGTTTCGTTGTGCGTAGAATTTTTGAATGACGTTTTACCCTAAAACGTGTAATTCCTTAATATTTTTCGCGAAAATAATCTGATGAGTGTCAAACTTTTAATTTGCTATGGAAATGATTTATCACTCGAGGCCATGAAACAAAAATCAAATTTCGGGAAAATGAATAGTAAAAGTGAATAGTAAAAATGAATAATAAAATTTTCGGGAATAGTAATTAATCTGAAAATGCGAATTGTTACAAAATGCACATCTCTTTCCTCCTCACCTATAACAACCAACGACATATTACTGTAAAACAAAATTTAAGTGTAAAGAGTAACCGATATAACATATATTTACTCTCTCAAACCCTCGTGGTGCCATTGGACAACAAATTTCTAAGTCTCAATTTGAAGCTAATAATCGCAATAATTGCACGCTAAGACAACAATAATCTCAAAAACTTCTAAGCTAATAACCTCCGAGCTTAAAAAGAAAAATAATCACCAAAAGACCTACTAGAAGCGCTTAAAATAAAGACTACGAAAATGTTGAAATCGAAATCCAGCCTTAACCTAGAGATAAAAACTAAAAAACCTCACGAACTTCGGAAACACAAAAAACACTACACTCCAACTTAAAGGAAGACTACAACAACAACCAGAAATACCCAATCCCCTTGAAGCGGGATATGGGAAAGACAATGTAAAAGAAGACTACAACAAACCTCTTTAATCCATGTGGTATCTACTTACATGGAAACAAACCTTTTCTGGTTTTTTTGATGTCGCATTCCTAATTGGTCACCTCATGTATGGTCGCATATAAATGTGGGTAAATGAATTGAATTAATTTTTCTTGTTTAGGTTATTTGCGAGAAGCGGGTTTTAATTTGACTTAGATTTAGACAACTTAATTGGAGTATTCTTGCAATCATTTTTGACAATTTTCCTTATCACTCTCCAAAATGCGTATCTAATGAGATTTGAACGTGATGTTTATTGTCCGACAATTACACAAATGCTACTTTTTGTGCAATTGAGCCACCAATTACAAGTTGTCCCAAACTCAAGGGCTCAAATGCTCAATAGTCAATAACGAAATAACTAAATCTAATAGTTACCCCACTGGCGGCCGTGTAGAATGGGCATGATGGACCCCATGGCAACGAATTATTTGAAAATATTGATTTATTTCCGGGTTGCCCTAAACTAACGGGGTCTACCCTTTCTGCCAAACCCGGTCTACCCATGTAGGGTACTGTTCATGGTACTTTTTTTTTGTCTGTTTGCTGTTTTTCTTTTGATATCACTTTATGTATTTTTTTTGTTAAATTTTTTCAAAGTGCATAAGCACACAAGCAATTTTGGTCCCAAGTGCATAAGCACACAAGCAGTTTTGGTCCAAGTGCATAAGCACACAAGCAGATTGCACACTTGCATTTAGCACACAAGCAGATTGCACACAGGCTCAGATTAACAATCATCATCGTCGAAATTAGTACACAAGCAGTATTCCACACAAGCAGTTTTGGTCCAAGTGCATAAGCACAAAACCAGTTTTTGTCCAAGTGCATAAGCACACGACCAGTTTTTGTCCAAGTGCATAAGCACACAAGTTATAAGCAACAAGCAGATTGCACACTTGCATTTAGCGCAGATTGCACAAAGGCTCAGATTAACACGTAATCATCATCGCCAATTTAGAAAACCATTTGCACAAGTTATAAAAAAGTTTTAGGCTCGGATAATGAAGGTTGCAAAGTGATAAAAATATCACTTTGCCATGCCATTCGGTTTTAAAAACCATTCGTCATCACCTTTTTTTGTCCAAGTGCAGATTGCACACAAGCAGAATGCACAATACCAGATTGCAACCAAGTGCACAGAATGCACAACACATACACAAATGTTCACAAGCCAAGTACCAAAAGCAATAGTAAGATTCCCAAACTGCAGGAAGTGACAATACCAAACTGCAGGAAGTGCACAGATTCCTCACAAGCCAAGTAACAAAAGCAAAAGTAAGATTCCCAAACTGCAGGAAGTCACAAGGGGAGGTAGGTAGTGAAATAACCAAATGATATATTGAGCCTCACGACAAGGCAGATTCACAAAGTAACCATCACCACCACAAGGCATATTCACAAAGTAACCATCACCACAAACAAAGCAAAAGTACTACCCCAAGTTACCACAAGCAGATTCACAAACTAAGCAAGTTACAACAAAGTGAAGATTCCACAAGTTACAACAAGATACAGATAGGGTTGGGTTATAAACACGGTGGCTAGTTTTTTAGAACAAGTTACAGATAGGGTTGGGTTATAACACAAGCCAAGTGGAACACAAGCTGCAAGTGAAAGCCGCAAGTAAGAAACCACAAAGAAACAAGTGCAGATATGTCTCAATCACCATTTTACACACAACAGGTAATCACCATTTTACACATTAATAAGAGATAACATTAGGCTCAGATTATAAGTTGTTTCACATAAGCAAGTTAACTCATATATGGCTGCAACATCGAAAGTTGCAAATTTAAGTTTTATTTTGCCGTCCAGTCGGAAATGCCACGCCAAAATCATGTTTTATTTAAATCATCATTGCCTTATCTCAGTTTTTTTTTAAATAACAAACTGCTTATCAAGCATATAAGCAGTTTGTTATTTTCAGATTCATAAGCACTTTCATCACCCCATTAAACTAAAAAACTAGCCACAGTGAATATAACCCAACCCGTAAAGTATATAATAACGGGGTCTAATCTGAGCCTGTGTGCAAATGATTTGCTTGTGTGCAATAAGCACATAAGCACTTTTTTTTTTTATCATAAGCACATAAGTAGTTTGCCAAGAAACCACACAGAGCCTGTGGACTGGGGTAGGCCAGAGCAGGTTTTCATGCCACTCAAAGGTGGCAGATCAAGGTGTTAACCTACCCGTTTGCACCCACACAACTTTGGCAATTTCACATAATCACAACTGCTAAAGCAGTTTCAAGAACCAAATCCTTCAAATAGATCTGGCTAATTAAACATGAAATAAACACATAATCACAATAAACATCACAAAATCACCCAGAAACAGATGAATTTCTCCCAAACCCTAAATAAAAAAATTAGGCGTTTTTTAATAATCAAATAGATCTGGCAAATTAAACATGAAATAAACACATAATCACAATAAACATCATAAAATCACCCAGAAACAGATGAATTTTTCCCAAACCCTAATTAAAAAAATTTGGCGTTTTTTAATAATCAAATAGATCTGGCTAATTAAACATGAAACAAACACATAATCACAATAAACATCATAAAATCACCCAGAAACAGCTGAATTTTTCCCAAACCCTAAATAAAAAAATTAGGCGTTTTTTAATAATCAAATAGATCTGGCAAATTAAACATGAAACAAACACATAATCACAATAAACAACACAAAATCACCCAGAAACAGATGAATTTTTCCCAAACCCTAAATAAAAAAATTAGGCGTTTTTTTATTAATCAAATAGATATGGCAAATTAAACATGAAACAAACACATAATCACAATAAACATCACAAAATCACCCAGAAATAGATGAATTTTTCCCAAACACTAAATAAAAAAATTAGGCGTTTTTTAATAATCAACTAGATCTGGCAAATTTAACATGAAATAAACACATAATCACAATAAACATAACAAAATCACCCAGAAACAGATGAATTTCTCCCAAACCCTAAATAAAAAAATTAGGCGTTTTTTAATAATCAACTAGATCTGGCTAATTAAACATGAAATAAACACATAATCACAATAAACATCATAAAATCACCCAGAAACAGATGAATTTCTCCGAAACCCTAAATAAAAAAATTAGGCATTTTTTAATAATCAAATAGATCTGGCAAATTAAACATGAAATAAACACATAATCACAATAAACATCACAAATTATAAGTTTAATTTAACAAAAACCCTCAAAAAGTTATAACAAATCTAACCCAGAAATTAGACAGAGAAAAGAGAGAGAGAGAATAACACACATACAAACAAGTGAGTGGGTGTGAGTATGTGTGAGGGGTGAGGGTGACGTGTACGCGTAAAACGCCTTTTTACATTTTTATTTATTTATTTATTTATTTTTAATGTAAAAGGGGTAAAAGGTTTAAATGTTAAATGTAAAAAATGTAAAAAAAAAATGTTATAAAAAAAGTTATAAAAATGTAAAAATGTTATAAATGTAAAATAAAAATTTTAAAAATGTAAAAAAAATTATAAAAATGTAAAAATGTTATAAATGTAAGTTATAAATTTTAAAAATTTTAAATGAAAAAAATAGTTATAAAAATGTAAAAATGTTATAAAAAAAGTAAAAATGTAAGTTATAAAAATGTAAAAATGTAAAAGTTGTAAAAAAGTAGTTATAAAAATATAAAAATGTAAAAGTTGTAATAAAAACTAAAACAAAGGTATTAGTAAAAAATGTTATGTATTTTCAGGTTTTCGGTTCTCACGAGGAAGTAACTGAGTGGACGCAAAATATAGCTCGTGAGCTCGGTTTTGTAATTGTTAAAGATAGAACCAAATCAGAAGATGGTCATATGAACGAAATCAATTACAGGTGTACAAAGGGTGAGACGTATGTACCTCAAGGTAGTGGCAGACGGAAAACCAAAACATGTAAAACTGGTTGTCCATTCAGATTAAATGCGAAATATCATCGAACAAAAAATTATTGGGTATTGAGGGTGAAGGATGATACGCATAATCATGATATGCTAGAGTCGTTGCATGGTGTGCCATATGCAATGCGATTAAAGGATGATGAGTTGGGTTTGGTCAGAGAATTGACAGATTATAACGTACGACCACTTAATATACTTTCGACAATAAAGGGTCGTAATCCGGATAATGTGTCTAGCGTTAGAACTATATATAACGCACAAGATAAGTTCCGGAGAGTCAGAGTAGGTGATAGAACTCCAATTCAAGTCCTTTACTCGCATTTGCAAGAATCAGGGTATACATGGTACCCGAGGGTAAATGAGCATACCAACGAGCTTGAGGAGCTATTTTTTGTGCACCCCACTTCGTATGCTATATGGTGTACATTCCCTGAAGTCATGCTGATGGACTCCACGTACAATACCACGGTGTTTAAATTGCCGTTGTTGGAAATTGTTGGACTAACTTCAACAAACAAAACATTTTCAATGGCGTATAGCTTTTTATCCAGTGAACAAGGGCATAATTTTAGATGGATATTGCAACGTGTGAAGCAAGTGATTGGCGAAAGATATTACCCACGTGTTATCGTCACTGACAGAGATTTAACGTTAGTTGGGGCAATAAGAGCAGAATTTCCTGACGCTCACCAATTACTCTGTCGATGGCATATACAACAAAACATACTTAAGTTTTGCAAAAATAAATTCACAGATGGGGATATTGACTATGAGTCCGTTAAAAACCGATGAGATTGGATGGTTAAAGCTCCGACCTTCGAATCGTTCGAGCGACGTTATCGACGCCTACAAGAGCTATTGGTCAACCATCAGGGTACTTAATTATTAATTGATTGTTTTTAATTATTTAATAAATATGCACCCGAATGACCTTTTATTAATTCATTGTTTTTTTCAGATGTCGCTTTGTATCTGCATAACTGGGTGCAAGATTACGCACCCATGTTTGTCTCGTATATTACCGATCGATATAAATCCTACGGCCAGACAACAACGTGCAGAGTCGAGCCTCACCACGCGTTGTTGAAATTATATTTGGACGGCACACAGTCCAAATTAGACAGGTTGTTGAGGTCGGTCGATAAGATTCTCATTACGCAAGAAGATGCGATAAAAGAGACTTTCAATAGAAGCATGAACGAGAAACTAATTAAGTGTGATGTACCACTATTTCACGAATTAACGTATAAAGTTTCTAAACATGCTTTGAACCTCATGCACAAAGAACTCCACCTGTCGATCACCGCAGAAGAATGTAGCCATAAGAATCGGGCAATATACGGACTACCATGCTTTCACGAGATGCAAATCAATGTTATTCATGGTAAGTATATTAAAATTATAACTATCAAGTTTTTTTCCAAATTAATATCAGTAATTTATACAAGTCACTTTAATTGAATTCAGGAGTCCCCATTCCACTGGAACGAGTTGATATTTTTTGGAGAACTCTATCGGTTCCGTGGCCTGTTATCAATAGGCCCCCGAATAAAGATGGCTCTTCCAGCGAACAAGGTGGTGATGATGATGATGATGATGATGACAATACTTCGTTTAACGATGGCATGCGACAATTCAAGAATATTTTTAGCAAATCAACATCGTTTGTCAAGAAGAATATGTTAACGAAGTTAAAAGATATATTCCAACCTGAATCTGCTGACACACGTGAACCAGCTATTCAAAAAAATACCCGTGGACGTCCGAGCACAAAGGACAAAAAGGGCAAGGCTACACAAGTCCCAGACTTGAATGAAGTTCCGGACTTGAATGAAGTCCCGGACTTGAATGACTTGAATGATGTACCAACCATGAATCACCGAAGAAGCACAAATTCAAGATCCACGAAAGTCCCGAAACGCGCCAAAGAGCCTGCAAGACATAGTTCGTACACGGGTCAAAAAATAAGACACAGATTTTACGTTGGAGATAAGGATAGCGAGGATTTTATTGAGCGCATTCCAGAGATTTTCCGTCCACAGGTAATAAGTATAAATAATATGCTAGGTGACGGAAATTATGGGTTTCGGCGCATTGCCCATTGGATTGTGCAAGACCAAAATAGGTGGGCCGATGCTAGATACATGTTAATGCAAGAGTTACAAAGACATAGTGTAACTTACGTGAGTATGTGGGGGCAAGAAGACTTTTACCACCTTCGTGATACATTAAACTGGTTTAATGGACCATCGCCTGAAGATTACTGGATGACGATGCCACATAACGGTCTCGTCATCGCTTCAGCTATTCACCGACCTCTTGTATATATAGACCGTCATGGTTGGTTCACATGTTTACCCCTATTTTCTGCTCCAAACTTATCACATGGAATTGACCCCATTGTGATTGCGCGTGTGGGGGAGAACAGTGGTGCTCATTACATTTGTCTCAATATAGATAGAGATTCAGACCTACCACATTACCACTCACAATGGAGGTGGTTCAAACAGCCAGTTGCAAACGAATGAGATGCAATATATAACCATCGATGTATTTTGTAAATGTAGTAAATGATTATTCATTTATTTAAATGTAAATTGTTTTTAAATGTTGTAAATGATTATTCATTTACTTAAATGTAAATTGTTTGAAAATGTTGTAAATGATTATTCAACATTGTTTAAGTGTTAATTGCTTGAAACTTAAAAGTCAGTTTTTTTGTAGAGTGTTAGTTTTGCACCAGTTATTATTACTTTGTTTAAATTAGTAATAACATTATTGATTGCTGATGTAAATTATTTTGCAAATTCTTTGGTCAGATGAGCCAAAGAAATCCTTTCTGGTGCCGATGTAATAGAGGATTTATTGTAGAACGGAAATCCTGGCAAGATGGTAGTCGTGGGCGACTGTTTTATGCATGTCCTCTTTCAGTGGTAAATAATCATACGTTTGCTTAGTTATGTAAATAATTTGTTTGTTAAAAATATATTTCTTATTATTTTTTTAACATGTAACAGCCAGGTACAAAAGACTATGGGTGTCGATACTTCGCGTGAAAAGATGAATTTGAAGCAGAACACTTTAATCAACCATCGTCTTCAACGCATTGCTCAAACTGCGTTGCTACAAAAAATGAGAACAAGTTGTTGAAGGCAAGAATAAAGGCGCTGGAAATGGAGTTAGAAATGGCAAAGAATCCTGAGGATCACGCTTGTCAGTCAAGTGCCCGGCTCCATGATCTTTTAAATGAGATGAATAATCTTCATATGTCGTAGATGTTGTTGTTTTTAAATAATATGTATAACGTCGTCATTTAATTTAATAATAACAGTTGTTGTTGCAGTTATTTAACGTGCTATTATACAAACAAAATAATTATACAAAACATTATACATATACAAAACATTATTAAACACAAATATACAAAATATTATACATATACAATACATTTTTTTAAACACAACACACAACATTTTTTTAAACACAAAAAAAAAAAAAAAAAAAAAAAGCACTAAACGACAAAATTAAAAAAGTAAAAAAAAAAAAAAAAAAAACAAAAAAGTACTACCATAAGGGGTAGACCCCGTTAAACTAAAAAACTAGCCACCGTGATTATAACTCAACCTTTTTTTTTTTTTTTTTTAATTTGACACTAACTTTTTTAAATCATGTCATTGTATGTACTTTGTGACTTTTTCAGCCGTGAAATGACCATTTTACCCCTAAAAAATTTGAAAAAAGTAAGGGTAAAATAGTCACAAAGTACACACAATAGCAATATTTAAAAAGATGGGTACACACAATGACACGATTTAAAAAGGTTAGTGTCAAACTAAAAAAAAAAAAAAACCCCACTACATTTAATGACAAAAAGTGACAAATATGATGCATTTCCCCATTTTCCCATAAATGTTTGTCTATATTATTGGAAAAGACGTAGTCTCCAAAATTAATGAAAATGATTAACAATAAAGGCTAAAAGAATAAGCCAATAACTTGACTTGGTCAATTATTACTTTAAACAATGTATTGTGTGATTGTATTTGAGTTTATAATTTCGGTCCAATATAAGTTATACTCTACTTCTGTAATAGACATTGGCGAGAGATGGAGCCACTCATTTAATACCCATCATGTCCTTTTGGTCACAGTGTCGCACGATTTATTTAACATGCTGGTCGCAAGACCGGTTGATATGGACCGTTAACAAGTCAGTTCAAGTCCAACTTACATAAAGCAACACAAATACACAATTGCATGTACGAGATGAACAGAAACTGAAACTTATTTAAAATCTTGTGTTGAAAAAAGGAAAAAGTATCTTAGGACTGTATGACGATTCGTCAAAAGTTCTTTATAGATCCAACTTTTACCATAGAACCAATCAAAATAAAAAAATAAACTTCCACCCTTTTTTTAAAACTTAAATATTTCATAAACAGTAAATCGTCAAGCTACAAAAAAAAAAAAAAAAAAAAAACCATTGCAACGAGAATTAAATTATCTTTCTATAGACATGCATTGTTATATATTTTCGACGAACTTTTTTTTCGATGAACTTTTTTTTTTCACCCAGAAAAATCATATATGATTCGATTTTAACAAATCATATATGATTCTTACGAATCATATATGATTCTTACGAATCATACATGATTCGTAATTCGTAAGAATTGAATCATATATGATTTTTACGAATCATATGTGATTCTTTCTGGGCGGAAATTAAAAAAAAAATTCGCCGAAAGTATATAACAATGCATATCTATAGAAAAATTATTTAATTCTCTTCGCGATGGTATTTTTTTTGTAGCTTGAAGATTTACCGTTTATGTTGTTTTGAAAAAAAATGTGAAAAATATAAATGGGTGGCTATGATTGGTTGATAGGTTCTTCATAGATCACAACTCATGAGGATTCCTATCCGAATACCGAGTATAAAAAAGAATCTAATTTGTAAAAATTCAAACGGTTTTTGTGCCGATATTTTATCAATTACAGAGTAATATGCAAACTGCAGAAAGCATAGCATACAAGCAAAAGTATAATCTAAGAAACATATAAAACAATCAAAATTAACCTCTGTTACAACTTTAAGTTTATAAAGTAAAACATAGACAATACTTGTAGCTTTGATACTTTGTTCTTGCATATCACTTTGTTACTTTTTTTTTTTTTTTTTTTTTTTTTTTTTTTTTTTTTTTTAATTCGATAACCCTTGTTTTGTTTTCGTTCTTAATTGATTCAATAAATACTTTAGTATGTTTACAACTTATTTTCATTAACTTAATTTTTTAAACGATATTCATAAAGCTCGCCCGCCCATCGGATGGGCTATGCATCTACAAACGTTGTGTGTAAAGAAGCGTTATTTCACATTGGAGTTTAAATCATATACTCCGTAATATTTTGTTACAAATCACATTGTAACACACAAACATTTCACGAACGTTGGTACTATTCTTTTAAAAATCATTGTTAATAAACAATAAGCAAAAGTACATGGACTAATAACCTCGATTCTTTTTCTCAACAGTTGTTGTCGTGAGTGAAAGCCAATAATCTGTCGTGAGTGCAACAATAAGCCGTAGCTCTTGATGAGACTACATGAAGGTATCGTCTATTTTTTTAGAATTTTGTAGAATTGAAGCATCTATATGGCTATTGGATACTATTATTTGTTCTTAATGACTGATATTGTCATGTTTGCAGGCAATATCTAGGAAGACCGGTCTACATGAGAAGATAAGAGATAGAAGGACTTAATTATTACTTGAATATGATATTATTCATCCAACTGAAGGTCTCAAAAATCCAATCACCATGTGACTATATTTTCTTCTTGCAGCTCGTGAGGAAAGTTGATATGATGAGGATGCCACTATATATTGTTGGTTTTCTCCTAATTATCATGCAAGTATTTTTAGTGCATCAATTAGTTTATTAACTTAGGGTGTGTTTGTTTTTACAAAAGAATGTCTGACTGCCTCTGATGTCTTACCAGTCAGACGCGGTCAGAGGTTTTTGTTGTTTGTTTTTTCATGACGAGTCAGACGTGGTAAGAGATTAAACATCTTACTGAGTAAGATGCGGTTGTAATCTCTTACTACCTCTTACCCTTGTATATCCAACTCCATAATATTAAACGAAAACTGAAAAGAACAAAGGTATATAAAGATGTCGGGTTTTTATCAATTCAAAATAACAAAGATCTTTAAAGATCTATATAAACCCATCATTGATCTTTAAATATAAACACCCACCTGGGTACGAAACCACAATAAACCCACAACATTGTGATTTTTCTTTTCAGCCTTGACAAGAAACAAAAAACACACACAATTGCTATATTTCGTTTTGTGGCCAAGAGGAGAATAACAAAAGCCTGTTTGTGTTAGAATAGTTGGTGACTGAGAAGAGTTAAAAGTGGTTGCATTTTAGTTTGAGAAATGAAAATGAAGGGATAAGTAAGGGCGTGAGATTAGGGGTTATATCATTAGGTTTAGGTTAAACTTTAGCTGTTTTTACTGGCCTATATAACTCTATGAATGTTGAAAGTCATATTAGGTTGTATTTGGGCTTAGCTTTAGGTATAAATGTTTATGTATTTGGGCTAGAGTGATGTGTTAAAAAATTATAGTGTAACCTATTAGCGATTAGTAAGAAAAGTGTTTGTATGTAATCTTTTATTGGATTTTAAATGACTGAGTATCGGAATGAATTTTCGGGTTCACTAGATTAAAAATCAAGCTAGTTTTCGTGAAACCGAGGAATTGAAGTGATAAACGTAACATGTTTGTTGATAGGGTTGAACATAAACCGCATGTTTGTGAATTTCTAAACTGAATATATATATTTTTTTTCCAATTATTCATCTTCAAAGATACATTCAAGCTACTTATTTATCGTATTGCTATTTTTTAGTATATACTTAAAAACGGATAATTAAAACCAATCAGACAATTATAAAAAAAACAAACACAATTATTTCATTCAGATTCAGACTTTATAGCCACATCTTACCAGTAAGATGTGGTAGTCAGATTCAGACCCAAAACATCTAAATGAAACAAACACACCCTTAGTGTATTTCGATGTTTTAATATCATCCACTTACTGAAATTCCATGCCCATGCTAATCCATTTGCTTAATCAATTGGTCATTTGTAAGTAAATTGGTATACAAGAGTAACTGTAATATTGATTAGTAGAATTGTATGAGTCAGTTTGATATGTGACTACCATTTACACCATTAGTGTTTGACATGTGACTACCATTTACACCATTAGTGTGTATATAATGGTTATAAATTTAGAAAATCACTTAGTTTGGTTTATGCCATCAATGTTACTCAAAAATTTCTGTTAGCGGGTCTAAACACATTAGTATCTTCTATATTCATGAAAGTGATAATGTATTTCAACTTTTTAGCCATTTGCAGGTCATGAGGGTGGAGTTGGTTATTGATTATGGGATGTATTCATATATAAGTTTATAGCTAAAATGCCTACAAAACTTTTTAGAAGAGAGCTTGAAACATCATACTTTGTTAACTTTTAACCTTTTTTATATGGGCATGTGCCAACTATTTATGATTTGCACTCACTTTTTATTAGTTTCACTGTGACAATTGTAGTATTTGCAGGTCAATGAACCATATGTCTGCAACCCAATGTTAAGTTTATCCAATTGCTATAAAAATGTCTGTAACCCAATATTAAGTTTAATGGACACTAGCTAAACCAAAATTACATGGCTGATCAATATTTTTTTCTTTTATTCATGTCAGGGTTACTAAGAAGCTTATAACAAGTATGAAAACTTGATTGTGGAGGATCGCATTCATAATATACACAGGTTCATGGTTCAAGAGTATAATATGTTTCGTAAATTGTTGTTTGTGATATGAGTCTCTTACGATATTTATAAGTCACATCCGCCAATTGGGCGGGCTTTGCAAATTTGAGACACGTCTACCAATTATAGTTACGACCCTTTCTTTGTACGAGTCCACTTTTCCAAACATTTTTAACAACCATTCTTTCGTTAAAGAAAAATATGTCAACAATATTTATAAGTCACAAGGGAATTTGCCAAACATATTTTCTAATAGTGATAAACAAATATCCTAAAAAAAATAGTACTTAACTTTCTCTTACAATTCTAAAAAATAAAATAAAAAAAATTAAAAGAACAAAAAAAAAAAAAAAAAACAAAAAAAACAAAAAAACCTACGACTTAAAACATAATTTTACGATAACTAAAACCATCCAAATATAGTTACAAGTCATGCCCGCCCATTGGGCGGGCTTTGAAGTCTAGATGTGATAATTTAATATATTATGCCCGCCCATTGGGTTTTTACTTCCTTAGATTCCATATATTTATTCACGTCCAAATAGATTTTGTCAAGCAATATGATGAAGCAAGCCCGCCCATTGTGAGCTAAACCAATAGATTTTGTCAAGCAATATTTTTTTGGTTGGGATTTGCTAGCAATTATCAATGCACTTTCAAATTGCTTAAGCTCATAATGGTCCTTTGAATGTGGATTTATGCATAAGAACTAATGAAACGTCTATGTAATCATTTATCCACTTTAATGTGCTATGATTATACTAGATATGACGCAGTAAGGCGTTTCATGTAGTGACTTATCGTTTGTAGTTATGATGGTTTCGGCTTTACAATATTTATTTATGTCCACTTAGTATTATCCTTATTGAAGAATACCTTTGAAGGACACAACAAGTGCAGGACGCAATAAAACAATGTTTGAGATTTGATGGAATGTGTTAATCTCATGCTATTCAGACCTTAAAAGGAGGTTTTTGAAAACAAGTTTGTTTCCGAAACATTACTCAGTAGTAAGTGACAATTTTCATTAAGTTTTTATTGGTGCATCATCTAACGCTGTTTTGAAGTGGATAACATATTTTTGTTGTAGTAACCATATGCCTATCTAATTCTTAAGTCTCTCAATGTGATTTTCATTATCGTCAAATACTATTAACTGTTACAACGGGTGAACCTTGGTACGTGTCAGTCTATCGTGAGTGGCCTTAATAATTTTATTATTTTGTGGATAATAATTATCAAGGCTGGATGAGCGAGCCACAAAATTGTGTGTTTGAAAATGAGTATCTTTCTAATGCCGATTCATTTTATTATGTTTTGGATATTATGATTTACGAGTTTTTCAGGAGTAATAAATGATTATTTTGTGCTTTACTGCAGATAAATTCGAGAAATGTTGAATGAATGAGACTTAAGATTTCTTCATGTGAGGATGATATATTATAGCTCCACAGATGTCTCGATGCTCTTAAGTAACCTGATGGTACATTCTTTAGTTAATGAATTCATGACTTTTGGGAAAAGTTTACAACTTTCTAGGAAGTGGTATTTCACAACTCACCATTTCAGGTCATTTACCATTTCAGGTCATTTTCCCAAACTTCGACTTTTTACTATTCATAAATCACTATTCATCAAAATACTATTCATCGTTTTACTATTCATCATTTTCAAGGTCATTTGGATATTCTGAGTAACATTTGGGAAAATTTACTATTCACTAAACACTATTCATTTCCGGAAAAGTTTTCATCATTCACTTTCATTACTCATTTCATCGTAAATTTAGTTTACGGGTATTCAAATTCGCGTAACCGGATTGGTTTAGGTGCGAATTCATTTCATTAGTGTTAAGGACACAGCATACGGACTAGAGACAGTCTGCATATCATCATAACAGCATTTCCATGTTATACCACTCTTAGGATTTTCAAATCTATATATTTGATACATTTAACGTTTTTCTTATAATTATTTATAATAAACGTTGACACCCGGTTAATACACGACGAATATATCTAAATATTCCCACAATGGTCCCGACATATTTTTATATCCATTTTATCATCATAAAAGTTATAATATTCATATACCCAGTATTTTGGAAATTTATTTTATTTATAACGTAAGCTTATGAATATTACGACGGTTTTCGTGAAAACTAAACAATAATCACCCGAACACTCAGTAATTGTACCCAACATATTTTTATCATTATTATGACTTTATTTTGTCCCGGTTAACTTTTTTAACATTTATTTCTATCAAACCCGGTACCCGATTATAACTAAAAACACTAAATTACACCAAATTCTTCACTAGTTTTCTAAATAAATCCCAAGTACCCCTACCCCCCCCCCCCCCCCCCTCCACATGAAACCAGCCCCATAAGTCCTCACTAGGCTATTTTACACAACTTCTTAACCCTTGGCATTTATGCTTGATTATAATACATTAAAACTTGTTACTAAATTACATAAACCATTATAACAATACATACATACATTTCAAAGATCAAAAAGCATCATTTCATCATTTCCATCTCCAAAACCCACGACCCACATCAAAACTCAAGATCAAGTGAAGATTTTTGAAAAGTTATAGCATCAAAGTTGTTCATTTTGTTGGTCTAATCAAGAATCATACCTAAAAAACACAAGTAATCCAATGTTTCTAATCATCTCACCACCTATTATTTCAAAGTGAGTATTCAAAATTATTTTCATGTTTTCATCAAATTAACATATGTATCTCATGGTATTCATGCTTAATTTCATGCACAAACTAGTTATACCACTTTATTTTTGTAGACTTTTGAAACATACAAACCCTAGATTGTGATTTAGGTGTTCCCTTGTTAAATTAACTTGATTACTAGTTATTAGGAACCCATGGCACCCTAAGAAGGTGTATGGTAGGATTAGTATAGTTTTGTGGAGTTTGCAAGAGTTTTGGTTGAAGTTAAAACTAGTTTTGAACCTTGGAAATGGATTTGTAACAAGTTTATATACATACTGTCCCATTTTGTTAAATTCTGGAAAATCAGTAAATACAAATGAAACTTTGGCAAAATTTTTAGAAAATACTTTCAAAAACGAATCCGTAGGCGAAAGAACGGATTAAAAAGAGTTTATAACGAAGAAGTTATGATTTTTGCAAGTTTATTGACGAAAGGTATATTTTCTGAAAATACATGCTGTTGGACGTTTTTTATTGGACAAAAAGAGGCTTTAGACGTAACCCGGAGGAGTCAAGCTTTCCAAAATATATTACTACATACTAAGACGTAACCGTGGATATAAAGAACAAGTAAAATGGACTTATAACGACAAAGATATTCACGTTTGAATATCGGCAAAACTCATTTCATTTTGACAGCTTTTATAAATATTAACACTAAAACTACGTAGTAACTTTTGAATCTAGAAATAATACCAAGTACCCAATTTTATAACTAATGTAGTATTAGTTATTACAAGTATATTTTTATCACTACAAGGCGTTATTTCAAGGATTTCAACCCGAGAATTTCAACACTAACATTGATACATACGATGTATAAATAAGTATATATATATTGCAACTAGCTTTATTTTCTAATAGCCATATTTTTCCTAAGTCTTAGAAATATATATTTTTGATAACAACAAGTATTTTCAAAGAGTAGAGTGGTATAGGAAACATGTGCATGGACATTCATAACATCATTTCATGATCTAAAGTAGATCGTTCATCATTCATATTAGGTTGCGGCTAGTGTGCGCGCCTTGTTTTTCAGCTCATTACATGTTCATGGTACCATCATATCAGGTGAGTCATAGCACCACTTTTACTTGTTTATGTTTTTATACGATTTGAATTACTTATGGGGAAGAATACACTGCTTGAATTATTTTTTGTACAGTGCCAAAGTATTACAAATTCCATACATTGCTTAAGTTTCCTTATTACCACGTCTTGACAAGTCCCCTTTATTATCATGGACCGTTAATTTTAGTACTAAGCGAGAGTGAGTGAATAGATCTATTGAGGGTGACGCCTCCATTCGCGTTTGGGTTGCTCCAACGGGACGAATGCATTTCATGTCTTATCAAATTGAGTGCATGGTAAACACTCTGTTGGGGCCATTACTATGTCTAGCTTCGGGGTCATGAGCTTAAGAGACAATGTAGCATTTTTGACATATTGTCACCTTACTTTATACTTTTGGCTATTGTACATACGAAAATTACTTATGGAATTACGATACTTTTCCACCACTATCACTACTGAATTACGATGCCTTTGCATCAGTCTTACTAATGATTTACGATGCTTTTGCATCAGCCTTATTACTGAATTATGATGCTTTTGCATCAATCTTATTACTTTTGTTTACACAAACCAAACTTATTACATTTGGCAGTGGGTTGTAAACACACAGGTTACAAGTCTCTTATGGCGGGACTTGGAACTGAGTGGATTTATGATGCCTTTGCTGGGAAATCTTCATTCATATGCATAACATTCTTTTTCACAAGACTCTATGAACTCACCAACCATTGTGTTGACACTTTAGTATGTTTTTTCAGGTTTTAACCAATGGCACGCTACAGGAGGTTTTGGCAGGGTATGGCATGGTCATAGAAGACTCTGATTTATTCATTTGGGGACCGTTCTAAATTATTTTTAGGGCCTACTTCCGCATTACTTTTAACGATGTAAATTCAATATTTTGGGTTAAACGATTTTATTCTAAATAATTAAAGTGAAACCATTTTGTACTTGTTTTGTGATACCGATTGAGTTACACCCCAGCTACATGTATGCTTTCGCTGGACCCGTATTGGGGGTTGTGACAGATTGGCATAAGAGCTTTTGCTATAGCGAACTAAGTGTTTTTAAAACCTAGACTATAGCTACTTTCAAGAAAACTTAACCCTATGACCGTCACGTGCCTGCCTGCCAAGTTGAAGCCTCATTTGTGGTTAGTTGCTGACATAGGTGATGAGATTTGTGTCTCATTATCTGATATATTATATTCATTTATTATAGTTGATTACTATAATTGTCTTTCATATAAGCATGTTCACGTATCATATATGTCACCGCGTTATGTTTTTCTTTGCATAGTTTCATCATTTGACCTCGCGTTTGGTCACTTACTTTTGTATTTCAGAACGTCTTGGTATTTGTGAAGGACATGGTATTAGTATAACTGAGCTGAGTATTTCAAAATTCATGGAACCTCGGTAGAATATAGACTGGTCATTTATATTCGACCCGGGATAGTGAGATATAGGCTGACCACCTATGTCTGACTCAGAAATGAATTTTGCAACACTGAGAATGGTTATAATAAAATTCTGTCTGGATTGAATCCTTAACTCATTTTCCAAATGTTTCATGCATGTGTGTGTATACCCTCGTTGTCAGAACATTCATACTTTTCATCACCTAGTGAAACGCCGTTTGGAAGCATGTCAATTGATCATTTCATCTCATGAACATTTACGTCTATGCACAATACACTTACATCACAGTATTTTCTTTTAACACAATATCATTTTGTCGCAGTTGTCACAGTCTCTTCCCTTCTCACCATCACTATCATTTCCTTTCCCCATCCCCATATATATATAGAATTAGCTGACACTTTATGGATTCCTATGTCACTCATCGCACACTACTCCCTATATTGATAAGTGAATATTATCAATGACTTCCCTAGGAAAGACTTTCCATACCATCTATAAGGAGAATCTCTCGGTACATTAAGACCATTAAAAACTCAACAGAAATATCAAGATATTGCAAAACTATTCGAAACACTATCATTGGCCTGGTCACCAAAATTCCATCATCTAGAAAGTATTGGCTTGACTGAATTACAAGATTCGTTTAGATACGAGTGCTCACTAAGCAACACCATAGAGATAAATCCAACCTCTTAACCGAGACTATAGATTGAACATGTCCTCACCAATAGACTTTATCTAAACATGTTAGACACCTATGCCTTTGTTTGAAACATCAAGAAAAATGTTACTTGGAAAGTCGTTTGCTTAAACTTGTAGATTCATTTTTTCGGGGAAGGTTTATGAACAAAACACAAGAATCAAATTGTTACCTATATTCTATCCCTTTCAGATAACGCCAAGTTCGAAGGACCGAACGTTGTGGAATTAGTCACAAAGGTTTATTGTACCCATTTCAGTTATTTCCTATTAAGGAAACCGAATTCACCGTGGACTTCAAGCAATCATTTCAGAATTTCCTTCAGAAACCCAATTAGATGTAAATATCACCTATCATCCTCAGACCGATGGTCAAAGCGGGAAAACAATTCAAACATAGGAAAGTATGCTCAGAGCATGAGTGGTTGACCCTAGAAATGGTTGGACTAATCATTTAACATAAATCAAATTCATCTACAACAATAGTTATCACACCAACAGCGAGAAACTGGCAGAAGTTAGATTGATACATAACACACATCATTTGGATTGGGTATCCTGAACAACAAACCATCCAGATTCAAGTGGGAGAACAAATTAAGTTAAAAGCATTGCCTTGGATTGGCATGATACAAATTGGATAACAAGAGAGGTTGAACCTTTAGCATATTGGACCAAATAAGATTCATTTTAGAATCGACCAACTAGCATACAAACTTGAGTTCTGGCAGAATTCAGCAGTATATATTACCAGTATCACATTTAAAACATTAAGAAGCGCAGACCATCTATTGATGGGCCAAACTCAGAAAAAGCTCAACTCACTAGTCTAGTAGGCATTCATGAAATAACCAGAAATTTCCTACAAGTCAAGAATCAGTTACAAGTTCAATAAGTGGTAAACCATTAAAACTTCAAGTTGGTAGGCAGAATTATGTTGAAAGTTCTGCCTAGGAAAGGCATGTTATCATTCAGAAAACTTGGAAAGTTAAACCCGATATACATTGGACCATGTAATATTTCAGACAGAGTAGGCATAGTGGCCGTCAGACTTGAACATTGTCAGAGAGCAACAGGATTACACAACCATGTATTATCAGCTTTTCAGATTAGTCACTCATAATCCCATTTGGAAAGGAATCCAACCCCAAAGTCAAACATAAACCTTGCAGGAGAACAAGTAGAAATCCTGGACCGAGAGGTCAAACAGTTGAAGCAGAGTCGAATTCCTATCGTTAGAGTTCGCTGGAATTCTCGAATATCATCACCTTTTCACCAATATGTTTTCAGAAACTGTCACAACTCACCATTTCAGGTCATTTACCATTTCAGGTCATTTTCCCAAACTTCGACTTTTTACTATTCATAAATCACTATTCATCAAAACACTATTCATTGTTTTACTATTCATCATTTTCGAGGTCATTTGGATATTCTGAGTAACATTTGGGAAAATTTACTATTCACTAAACACTATTCATTTCCGGAAAAGTTTTCATCATTCACTTTCATTACTCATTTCATCGTAAATTTAGTTTACGGGTATTCAAATTCGCGTAACCGGATTGGTTTAGGTGCGAATTCATTTCATTAGTGTTAAGGACACTGCATACGAACTAGAGGCAGTCTGCATATCATCATAACAACATTTCCATGCTATACCACTCTTAGGATTTTCAAATATATATATTTGATACGTTTAACGTTTTTCTTATAATTATTTATAATAAACGTTAACACCCGGTTTATACACGACGAATATATCTAAATATTCCCACAATGGTCCCGACATATTTTTATATCCATTTTATCATCATAAAAGTTATAATATTCATATACCCAGTATTTTGGAAATTTATTTTATTTATAACGTAAGCTTATGAATATTACGACGGTTTTCGTGAAAACTAAACAATAATCACCCGAACACTCAGTAATTGTACCCAACATATTTTTATCATTATTATGACTTTATCTTGTCCCGGTTAACTTTGTTAACATTTATTTCTATCAAACCCGGTACCCGATTATAACTAAAAACACTAAATTACACCAAATTCTTCACTAGTTTTCTAAATAAATCCCAAGTACCCCTACCCTCCCCCCTCATCCACATGAAACCAGCCCCATAAGTCCTCACTAGGCTATTTTACACAACCCCCTTGGCATTTATGCTTGATTATAATACATTAAAACTTGTTACTAAATTATATAAACCATTATAACAATACATACATACATTTCAAAGATCAAAAAGCATCATTTCATCATTTCCATCTCCAAAACCCACGACCCACATCAAAACTCAAGATCAACTGAAGATTTTTGAAAAGGTATAGCATCAAAGTTGTTCATTTTGCTGGTCTAATCAAGAATCATACCTCAAAAACACAAGTAATCCAATGTTTCTAATCATCTCACCACCTATTATTTCAAAGTGAGTATTCAAAATTATTTTCATGTTTTCATCAAATTAACATATGTATCTCATGGTATTCATGCTTAATTTCATGCACAAACTAGTTATACCACTTTATTTTTGTAGACTTTTGAAACATACAAACCCTAGATTATAATTTAGGTGTTCCCTTGTTAAATTAACTTGATTACTAGTCATTAGGAACTCATGGCACTCTAAGAAGGTGTATGATAGGATTAGTATAGTTTTGTGGAGTTTGCAAGAGTTTTGGTTGAAGTTAAAACTAGTTTTGAACCTTGGAAATGGATTTGTAACAAGTTTATATACCTACTGTCCCATTTTGTTAAATTCTGGAAAAT